>CAWUFW010013261.1:0-486773 GCA_963921515.1 Calotriton arnoldi
GCGGGGCCTGAGGTGGCATCTGTGCAAACGCGCCCCGTGGCGCGATTTAAGTTGGGGGATTAAGTCCCCTTGAATCATGAGGGTCCCTACGGGCCAACTAGCCCACCAGGAACCTCCAGTATGCGCCAGGGGATGCGTTGCAGAGACATGTACAGAGGCCACACCCCTTTTACACCTCTCTGCAACGCAGCTCTGTGGCGCTTTCTGGACGTACCTGTTGGGCTAGTTGGCCCCAGGGACCCTCAGGATTGAAGAGGATTTAATTCCCCATCTTAAAACGCGCCACGGGGCCTGTTTGCACACATGTCACCTGAAGCCCCGCCCCCTCCCTTCACCACTGTGCAAACGCGCCCCGTGGCGCGTTTTAAGTCGGGGATTAACTCCCCTTGAATCCTGAGGGTCCCTGGAGTCCAACTAGCCCACCATGTTCCTCCAAAAGCGCCACAGAGCTGCGTTGCAGAGAGGTGTAAAAAGGGCGTGGCCTCTGTACACCTCTCTGCAAGGCAGCCCCTGGTGCATCCTGGAGGTTCCTGGTGGGCTAGTTGGCCCCCAGGGACCCCCAGTATTCAAGGGAATTCGTTCCCCCTCTGCAAACGCGCCAGGGCGCGTTTGCAGAGTGGTGAAGGAAGGGGCGGGGCCTGCGGGCCCGATCGTTTTTTTTTTTTTTTCCCTGAAGGGGGCCGTGTGGCCCCCTTCCTTTCTATTATTAGGCCCGGGGACCCCATCCCCCGGGGCCTAACATGCTGCTCCCCATGTGGAAAAGCAATCGGCTTTGGATATTGGAAGAGAGAGCAGGTTTCCTGCTCTCTCTTCCAATATCCAAAGCAAGTTTGCAATGACAGGACGGGAGCCGCGAGGCTCCCGTCCTGTCATTGCAAACAGCAGTGTCCCGGGTAGGCACCCGGGACACTGCAGGAGCCGGCCCTGGGGGTGGCGGTCCCCAGGGCCATCAAGGGCTCCAGGAGGGGGCCGCGCGGCCCCCTCCCTACATCGAGAAAGCCCCAGGGAGGTGGTGGTCCCCGGGGCTTGGGGGTCCAAAACGGACCCCCATTTTCATTTTCTTAGTGCCCCGGGAGGTGGTGGTCCCGGGCGTGTGTGGGGCTGGAGCCCCCCACACAGGTTTTTAAATATAAAAGAAGCCCCGGGAGGTGGTGGTCCCGGGGCTGCGGGAGGGCTCAGAGCCCTCCCGCACCATTATCCATAAAGCCCCGGGGGTGGTGGTCCCCGGGCTTGGGGGCCCTAGAGGCCCCCACACATAAAATTAACCCCCCAGCATGCCCCGGGACTTGGCCCACCCGGGGCCAATTAACATCAAAGCGCGGGAGACCGCGCTCGATTTTTTTTTCGGCAGGGTTCGCGCTCCCTGAGCGCATCCTGCCGATTTAAAAAAAAAATATATTTTTTGCCCAGGGGGTCCTTGTGGGACCCCCTGAGCAGACCTAGGGGTCAGGGTGTTTCTACCCTGCCCCCTTTGTGCGCTTTGCGCACTTGTTTCTGTCCCTCGGTTCTACCGAGGGACAAAATGGCTGCCAACACTTCCTGATTTGGAGTGTTGACAGCCAATTAACATAAAGCTCGTGCTCGGGAGGATCCGCGGCCCTAGATATACCTATCTTTTTTCTTTTGATTTTCTCAGCAACTACTGAACGGATTTACACCATTTAACAAAAGGGTTCTTTCTGAACCAAGAACTACCTCTTTGCCAAATTTGGTGTAATTCCGTTCAGCAGTTCGGGCTGTAGCCGTGTCTAAAGTTTCCTATGGAAAATTGCATGGGGAAAACGCGTTTTGGGACCCCCCTTTTTCTCGGCCCCCGCTTGACGAATCCCCCGAGACTTTCAGGGGAGGAGCGGACCGGAGCGGGCCACAAAGTTTGAAAATTTTGCGAAGATACGTCAACCGGCAAGAGAGTTATTTCAAATAGAATGTCGCGGATTTCCTATGGATAATAGGTTGTAACTATAACTATCTACTGGCGACCGCCAGTAGATAATATATATATATATATATATATATATATATATATATATATATATATATATATATATATATAGAAGGTGAACCCTAAAGTGGACCTAATGCTACAGCCTCCAAAACGTAAAAGCCAAAAGCCTTTCCAAATTATAAATGTAGACAGATTTGAGGCTGATTGTGGAAATTCATGGAATGATTCCAAGAGAAACGTTTTTGAGTCAAAATGTAAATTTCTTCTTTCATCCAGTGAATTTGTTGGAAAATCACCAACGTATCAGTTTAGTGACCACAAACCAAAACGAGTTTTGTAGCAAAAATCAGGTAAAGTGTCACTTCAGCAGTCTTAAGCGATAAGTGAGAATAATTACAACATTCATAAAGGAAGATAGTGGCCTATTCACAAGCATATAGGGTATAGCATATAAGAAATGAAAAACAATGCAAATATTGGTATAGGATTAGTACAAATTAGTTATATCTAAAAAAAACATAAAATACCAACAAACAGACAAATGACATTTTTGATACATGCAAAAAATACAAAACATTAACAGTGTAAATATGATAACAGATTAGTATTACTGAATAATAAAAGGTACAATTTGATACAAGAAATAGTTGTTAGTGAGTGTTGAAAAGTTACAGAGTCAAGGTTTGCGTGGCAGACTCAAGGTATTCAGTAGTTAATGGCACCATTCTGAAGAATATCATAAGTAAGAGGAGTTCCACATCAGATGCAAGAGTCTAGTGCATATGCATGAACAGACAGAAGTATAGTGATTTGTTACTTAAAGAAGTGGCGAGGTGAGTATAATCTCATCACAGAAAAGTGCCAAGATTTAAGTGGAATTTTGATGATACAAATGATAAGGTCTCTTAGTCATACAATATTTTAAAAAGTGAGTCTGCCAGTAATCTGTGATTGGTGAGATGTTTGGACATAGTGCCCTCACTAGGAATCGCAGAGTCAAGGGTTTAAAAAATGTTTTTAAAAAGAGAAGCTGATTTGGAAGGAGGACCTTGAAATGTATCTGCTGCTACAGCCTCTAAAGTTTAAAGCGCCTTCCAACCTTTACAAGAGAAATTATAAATGTAGACAGATTTGAGGCTGCTTGTCTTACGAAGTGATTTTGAGTGAAATTATTAAGTTATTCTTTCAATGAATTGGTCGAAACATCAATAAATGAACCTGACAAGGTCTACAGTGAATATATAAAGAATGGCCAGCACTAATAATTACTTCTTTGTACGTCTGTTCATGCACTCCCCTTTGCAATAATATGAATTGTCAAGGTTGTTTAGACAAACAATTTAGACATCACATGTCAGATTTTATAAGAGGATGCTGTTCACAGAGAAGTATGATTCAGCAGGGAAAGGATGGATATCACAATTTCTTACCATGCTGTGCAGAAGAAATAGAATGAAAGCAAGCCCCTTCGGTCTCCTGCTGCAAGGCTATAACCTCCAAACTGATACACCAAGTGAAATCTGACAGCACATATTTTTCAAGAGAGATGGAGTGCTGACACCTAAAAACTTGTTTATTGGCAGGTCAGGGGGTCGTTTTATTAGAACTTGTCGACTGCTGGAAAGTGTGAAATCATAAGCTGAACAACAAGACTGGGAATTGCAACGGGTGTGATGTTGATAATTAAGGAGACCATGGTTACCAGTAACATTTGAAAGGGGAACGGCAAAGTGTTAGGGTCAGCAGCAGAACAGAGTACAAAATGTACAAAGTGTAGGCCCAGG
Organism: Calotriton arnoldi; assembly: GCA_963921515.1. NCBI lineage: Eukaryota > Metazoa > Chordata > Amphibia > Caudata > Salamandridae > Calotriton > Calotriton arnoldi. Next base: position 3,730 of record CAWUFW010013261.1, read on the forward strand.
GAATAGCTGGCAGCGATGACAAAAGAACGAAATAGCCACCACAAGACATTCAGTCATTTTTTAAACCTGTTATCTTATTTGCAAATATATAACCAGTTCCTTTTGTAAAAGGTAATAATGTTTTACATGAAATAAAGGGTTTTCTACAAAATAGTATCATCTTATATGATTTTAAATGTTGCCATTGAATTATGTGTTTATGCAACTAAAGCAGTTCCTGCCCAGAGTCCTTTCACCCGACATGATCCTTTCTTAATCAGTGAAAATAGTGTGAAAATCTCAAAGCTGGGCAAATTAATCATTCTTGGAAGAAATGTTACAATTGCGAGGATATTACTCCTATTATGGGATGTGCAACATCTTTCACCCCTAATGAGAGACATGTATAATCTACATTTTTACATTATTTCTCAGTTTTGGTTTAGTATTCTGATTTTGCATACATTCTACCAGAAAAATAAAAAAAAATATGAATAGATGCAGGGTAAGAAAAATGGTTTGTCAGCGTTTAAAATGGAAGTAGCCAGCTACCATGTGCTTATGTGGCACTGACAAGCATGTGGGATGCTGTTTAGATGCATGCAGTAAGTTGTCCTGTTCTTTATGATGAGAGCAGTTGTGGGATGTATTTTCTATTCCGACTACCAGCTCGTGGTGCGAACCTGTACGCAGCAACGCTGTTGTCACTGGCAATCCATCAACACACATTTGAAAAGCCAATAAGTCTCGCCTTTCTATAACATTACTTGACATTTCAGCTGTGCCAATGCTGCTTACTAATGATGTTCCGCAATGGCAAGAAAAAAACAAGCATTGTCAAAGCCAATAGGTCTTAGCAATGCCCGAGCTTTTGGCCTTTTCAATGTGAATGTCTTTTAGCCATGTTGTCTAGCAGCACATCTGCAGCTCAGCATGGCTGAAGGTTACTGAAAGCCCAGAATCACAGGATGTTGAGCCGAAGACTAGTCTAATTGTTCCCCATGTTGAGTTTATTGTCCTGCCCCTCCTAACACAAAAAAGCATGCACTGGCCGCATCATAGAGTTTTTTTCAGTGACTTTCAGCCATGCTGAACAGCAGATGTGCTGCTAGACAGCATGGCTAAAATACATTCACATTGAGAAGGCCAATAGCTTGGGCATTGCCGAGATCTTTTGGCTTTGCCAATGCTTGTTGGTGTTGATGGTGTCTTGCTGAACAATTGTGGAAGTGATAGTGAGAAACAATTGAGGAGCTTTGAAGTGAAGCGAGGATGTGGCGCAATGGCCAGAACTGCTGACAGGGGAACTTGAGAACAAGGTTCGAATCTCAGGGTAGGCTAACAAATTGTGATTCTGGGAAAGTCACTTACACTTCCCCCTGCCTATGACAACGAACGTGTCACTATGTAATGTAACTGGTGAGCACTTAAAGCACTCCAATACCATTGGCTTTTGTTTGCTCTATGGAAAGGTGGATGATGAATCAGGCGTTCCATTACCATCGGATCATGCAAAAACTCCAGTACTGCAGTATATCTCACCCTATATGTGGGGATTAATGAAGATTTGAATAAACGTCCTTCTCAATACATTTTTGGAGGTATAAACAAATTAATTCCTTAATCAAAAACAAAAGATCACCATGATGTGTTTTGAAGCATGTTCTCTTTTTCCTCTTTTCTAAATTTCTTGCGGTAATATTATCTGCATGGCTCTTTTCATGATAACTCATGATGGTCACGATTGCACTCCTTTTATCTTGTTCCCTTCTTTTCTCTCATTCTTGTTTCTCTTTCTTTCTTTTAAAATATTTTCTACTTCTCTACGTTATTCACAATTCACAACTATTCACGGGAGATGGGCACAAGAGCTATTTTCAGACTTTCTGAAAGAAGCGCTTTTATGTAATTGAACTTTTTAACACAGATGGGTTAATAATATATAAAAGCTGGAATAATGAAATATTCGAGATTATCATGATGGCTGTCATCTCTCTTAAAGACAGAAAAATGCGGTAAAATTTAATGAAACTTGCTTACTCCAATACTGAGTTTTGGTATATACATTCTTTTGACCAGCCTTGAAGAAGTCGTTTTCGACGAAACACGTGTCAGCTGTCAGCATCTACAATATTTACTACGTGTCAACATACTCAAGATCATCTGTTGTAATTTTGATTTGTTGTGTACCGGAAAGACCATTGTTTCGAATATACATTGAATAATGTTCTTGTTTATTATTAAATAACTGACAACAAAGTCAGCATTGAAACTTATCGATGGCTGTGCTCTGTAACTAAATATATGTTAAAAAAAAAGTGTTGTTTGTGTAGTAACAACTGTGTTATGAACACATGCATGAATTTTAGTGGTATGTATGTATGTGTACTAGGGAGATGGCCTGAAAACACAAATACCCCTATGGAGTGCTTGAAAACAAAGAAAAAAATAGCTCTGCAAAACGAGAGCATATGTAGGGAAACATGTACTTGGTCCATGTGGTATGGGAGGGCCTAACACAAGAAGAGGGCATGACGCCTGAATGCCATGATGAATGGGATCAAAGAAAATGAGAGCAACGCTGAAGTTTACCAATGGTTGGAGATGGGCAGCCTGTAAGACCTCAGATAAACACAACATGTCTCTTTGAGACAGCGCATGCAATGTCTAGACAAGACCTTAAAATGGTTGTTTCATTTTTGTTTGAGAAACTTTTGAAGCCTGCTTTGGTGTCTCCTGGCCAGACATGTTTTTGATGTTTGATCAAGTTTTACTCCAGAATGTAATGATTTTGAAGCTATAATATGACACTGAAGCACTATGAAATAGTAAATGCAAAGAGTAGCAATTCTTGCATCTAACATATGATCCAAAAGTTCATTTGTTATCTTCTTGGTTTATTATCAGTGTTTCCAATTTCTTCAAACAAGTACATACATCCACCAGCTGATGTGTTTCGCCTGATACAGACTTTTTCAAGGCTGCCTGCAATAAGTAGAAAACTTATGATGTAGTTTAACCAAAACCGCTCATATATTTCAATGCACCTATCAAGCAGACAGTGTCCATCGTGTTCAGCCAGGAAACAAAAAGAAAGGGAAAAGTAACAAGAAAGGAAAACACCACACATTGTGTTCTCACCAAAAGAGAATGTGAAGTACTAGTGCCAAGTAAAAATTATTCTTCTCCCAGTGAATACCAATTACGTTTTACGTGTGATGAATATCTTCCCAAAGTCAAAACAAGAACCAACGCACCCAACATGTTTTTTGCAACAACTTTCACTCTGTGCCCAGTGTGTTGTAAGGTACTCTATCACCAACATGCCAAAAAAGGTATATATAAGTTATAGTCAGTAACCCAGTTCTAAAAGACAAAAATGGGTACAAAGAGAATAGACGCCTGAACGTCAGTTAGTGTTGTTTCCAGAAATAATCAAACAAAATTGCCCCATTATCATCAGTTAATCGTATAATAAAAAAGCCAGGGAAGACACATTAAGTGAAGTCCAGCAAAAGAATCTCCTAGTCTGAAGGAGGCAAAGTCATACCCCTATTGTGGCTTACCTGGTCATAAAATGCTGAAAGAATCAGTAAAGTAATGGAATAGTCATTTGCCTTAAAGTTGGTATAATTGTGTTGTATTGGCAGAATGTGTAGCTGATCCCTCATAGTATGAGGCTAGGGGAATTCCTTTATAGGACACACTTGCTGTATTATTACAATATTAACTATTATTCTTAAAAATATTGTATTCTTCCTTATATTGAGAAAATATTGATTATTGCATTATATACATTTCTGATGCTTCTGAGATTGTTGTCTCCCTGTCATCTCAGGAGAATCTTGGTGCTGGTGCTTTAAATATCTGCCTGAAAAAGTGTTGGCATGGATAAATGCTAATTCCCTTAAATGGAATGGTGATAAGACCAAGATCTTGCTGGTGGGTAATCAGCCTCATCTCTGGGGACCTTACCTGTGGCCTGAGGTTCTTGGTGCATTTTCAACCCTGGTGCAGTTGTCAAGAATTTCAGCTTCTGGGTGGATAATAAGCTCTCAATGAACACACAGATTATGAAGGTAGTGTCCATCTGTTTTGAAATCCTTAGACAGCTAAGAAAAAAACTTCAGGGTTTGATCATCTCCAGATTGGACTAAGGCTAAATTCTCTATCTGTGTCCAAAGCGTCACTTAAGTGGCTTCAGTTAGTCCAAAATGCTGCCGTTAGACTCCTTCTGTGGCCTCCTAGATTTACATCAACATCCAAACTTCTTCATGAGCTCCATTAGCTACCTATTAAAATGGGATTTCATTTAAAAGCTCTCTGTTACATGTATTTGTCAAACAAGGGCCCCCTCTACTGTATATTTTTGGTGTCACCCTATAACCCAAGTCGCTCCAGCAATTCTGACCTTTCCTCAGTTCTCAGAGTGAGGAAAGCCCATCAACGAGGCCAGGAGTTCTCCTATTTGGGTCCCACACTGTGGAACCCGCTTCCGCCTTTTATGAGATATTGTCATTCTCTTTCAGTCTCTCATAAGCAGCTAAAAACCTGGCTGTTTTGATTCAGTGCTCAGTGCAAGTGTGAGCTGAGGTACCGTGAAGGGCTTACTGCAGGGAAACCCTGTTTGGGTAGCTTTGCGCGCTATAAAACTCTCATTTTAATAATAATATTCCAAACTTTTCTGAGTGCGAGGTAGTTAATATACACTATCGCTGTGACTTCATTGATTTAACCTTCTGCTTGAGAGCAACAGGTGGCAACTTCTGAGAGGCCCCCTTTTATGGTCCCTGGACAATTAATTATTGCTGTTTCCATTTCACCAATGCAGTTATGCATTTCTTTCAAAAAACAAATTACACATTGAACGTGCCAGATGTTTTTTACACAACATTCCTAATTTACTGATGTTTATCTTATATCGATTTACTTGTTATCTACAGTCGTAAATGCTAAGATAAGTTCTTATACAAATTATGCATCTTTGACACCATTTTATCTTTAGAGTTGAAAAGCCTTTGAGAATTAAACATCACTGAATAATTGAGAAGGTCTTCTTGAGGAACATGAATGAAAAACTGCTGGAAGTATTTTAATGTATCATTATTATTATTAGTAGCAGTAGTGGTAGTAATAGTAGTAGCAGTAGTAGTAGTAGTAGTTGCATTAAAAATACCTCAGTCGAATTCTGAACCACGGGGGTTGATGGCGTTTCTTCTGTGAAACATGACCCTGGGAATTGATGTCAATCCTTTTTGGATTTGAGACTCATCTTAGATTCTTGTATCAGTGGTGTAAGTCAGAAAGCATTGGATATTAGTGAACTACGTCATGAGAGTCAATGAATAAGTGAATGTCTGGAGTTTATGAATGGTTGATACTGGTGCATTGTAAAGATTAGTTGTAATTTATTCTACGTTTCAATCACTAAAGTTCTCCTGTAATAATCTGGCATGTCCGTTGAATAATGTTCCTGTTAGAGGAGTTTATTCACAACAAAGTGATACGTGCTCCAAAGTAAAACAATACCTTGATCTCAGTCCTACATTTTGAGAAGGTTGACCTTGTAGAGTTTATTATATTTTTATAATTGCAATATCTGTGCCCGCTCTGAAATGTGAACATCCTGCAAAAAAGCATCATGTGTTGCCTTCATCCATGAGGATGTCACTGTTGAATTTGAAGAAGAGGTGGCAGGCATACGGAGAAACTAGCAGGCACTAGCAGCTAGATGCTCCTGGCATGGTAGCCTGCCCTAGCTGGGACTTATTGGATTTGTACAAAGACCCGCAGCTGTAGCCACTCCCATGAACACAGAGGACTATTTAGAGGCAGTAAATGGCTATGTGAAATAGAAACACATATTACGTGATTTTGAATTCATTGCACACTTAATGGGTTGCAGTACATTTTCTACAGCTAAATTCCACATCTTGAGACATGCGCTCATGAGTTTTCATTACGAATTCAGCAATGCTGTCACTCTGTCGAATTTTCTGGTTTCACAAGTTTAGAATTGAAGGAGGGGATTGTAGGTGTGTCTGGCTGGAGGTTCCTGTGGAAATTCTGGAAAACTCATAGGGGCATATTCTCAAGGAGCCATCGCTGATTTATCGGCACTTTAGCGCTGCAAAAGTGGCGATAGACTCATCGCCCCATTCACAAGCTGGTGCAAACTGCCGACATCGCCAGTTTTCCTGCGATAGCTGCCGCAAAACACATCGCCACGGATGAGAGCGACAACTAACGCTAATGATATGCAGAGTAGGCGTTCCCCTGCAAAAACACACGAAAACACCACTTCGGAGATATTCGCAACTACCAGCCAGATCTGCGATGCCGGACAAAAACAGGCGATAAGGCGCGTTAGCAGCAGGGACCTAACACCTGCTCATTACTGGTCTTAAGTAGGACGAAAACCTGCAGTACAGAGGGAGCCCAGGCCAAAGCCACATCTGAAGACCAACAGATGCCATGGAGCTACTAATCATGCAGCTTGGAGACCCAAGAGGGCCACAACACCCACTGCCACCACCCCCAGGACCACCCCCACCCCCACCCCCAGGACCACCCCACCGGACCACCACCGAGGCAGCGCAGAACAAGACAGCGGACCTTCCGAAAACGCATCAGCCTCACAGACTTAAAGCCAGAGGATGACATTGCCCACTACAGGCTCAAAAGGACAACCATCCTCCGCATCATGACCAACATTGCCCACAGGCTGACGGTACCAACACAGCGGACAACCAACATCCCTCCGCAGACAAAGCTGCTGGCTGTGCTGCACCTGTTGGCCTCTGGTACCTTCCAACCAACAACTGCCAGAGTCGGAGGAGTCTCACAGCCAGCCCTATCAAAGGCCATCACACCTGTCCTGGATGCCATCATCAGTTTCATACCCCAGCACCTTCACTTCCCCCACACTGCGCAGGAACAGCTGGAGACCAAGCAAGGCTTCTACGCCATAGCCGGATTCCCGCATTTGTTGGGGGCAATCGACTGCACACATGTCCTACTTGTGCCCCCTGCCGACACTGCACACAATTACCGCAACAGGAAGCACACGCATTCCATCAATGTGCAGGCAATAGTGGACCACCGGGGACTGTTCACCAATGTTGTCGCCAACTACCCAGGCAGTGTGCATGACTCATACATCTTCCGACAGTCCATCATCAACCAGCGTTTTCAGGATGGCACCTATGGAAATGGACTGTTCGTTGGTAAGTACCAACGGAACACACCACACACCTCAATTCCACAATCACACAACGCACAACTGTGGGAATGGACACGTAACAAAATCACATCCAACATGCCAAACAACATGCACACCTGCCAGACACGACAACACAAGTAACCATGGTAAGAGGGGCCAGAAATGTGGACAAACCATTCACTAAGGCATAGCCCCTCCGCCACACATATGCAGAATGTGGGAACCACGATTGTGCGAAGGAGGCAATGGACCTATGAATAACAATGTACACAATGCCAAGTATGGCGGTGATGTGCTGAACAGTCTTGAGTATGCAGAGCACAGACATGTCCATGTGGACACATACTGCTTGAGTCTGTAGTGTCGTGGACAGTGGACGCAACCATGTCATCACAGGCAGTGGGGAACACCTTGGACAAGTAGCCATGTCGGCCCCCCTGTAAGTGTAAGTATAGTGGGCAGGGCCGGCGCATGCCAGTCCAGCGTAGGGGAGTAACTAAATAGGCCGGGGCTCAGGGAGTGGTTCACTTCCGGGACGGCCACCGAAGTAACTACTGCGTGTGGCTCTGTGTCTGCCATATCCTGACCATAGGCCTACACACACGTGGCCGACCACCTACAATGGGCAAACTCACACCGGCGACGAGGTGGCTACGTCCCACACCACCCGGCGCACATCTCGTCACCGCCTGCAGTGGCGTGTCTGCCAGGGTGGCGTCCCTCACCCTGCCACGAGGCTGCCATCATGACCGGTGGTGCCTGCGCGATCCTGTGCGCCTGCCGCACCCCAGCCCGCTGATCCCCAGACCCGACCTGCATCCAGCGGTGAATTCCCGCCCCTGCGCACCCAGGCCTCACTGCTCACCTGCCACCACCGGAGTCTCCCCAAGAGGGCCCTCCACGTGCCGGTGCAATCTCCAAGGCCGGGCTCCATGAGTTTGGCAGCCTCCGCAGCCGATCACTGGCTTCTGCGCAACAGGCCCCCAGCGCACCCAGCGGCACCACACCGCGAAGTTGCGAGTTGGCTACTGCTGCCTCTGACCACACTGCGGTACAGCAAGTAACATACACATCCTTTCCAGTCCGCCCCTCCAGGCCTGCTGCATCATCGCAGGCTGCACACCCGCTCAGCTCTTCCGGTGGGCCAAACTCAGTGCACCACAAGTCACCGTCCAGCCTCCAGCATTATAGCATGATGCACACCCGCTCAGCTCTTCCGGTGGTCCGAACTCAGTGCACCGCAAGTCATTGTCCCGAGGGGCTACCCCACAAGTCCGCCTCCAGTAGTCAACAGCATGTCCTCGGTAACGCCACTGGAGCCCTTCACAGTCACGGGGCCACCCCCGTCCCAGGCAGGCCGCCGGTAAGCCTGGACAGATCGTCTGGAGACGTACTCCGAAGCGCACAACATCCAAGCGCGGTGGCGGCAGTGCACGTGTGTGAGGAGTGCGGAGAAATGGCCCGGGGCTCTGGGCGTGGTTCAGTTCTGGACTCTGGGCATGGTCCAGTTCCGGCCTGGCCACAGAAGTGACTATGGCGTGTGTCTCCATAGTAGTGTCTGCGCCACCCGGCCTGCAATCGACAATGTTGCAATGTAGCATGCACCAGGAGGGCGGCCTCGCCCGAATGGATTAATAAAGGAGCGTGAGACCGCTCGGGGTTTCGGCTCATACATGCCAACTGTTGTGTGTGTATCTACATTGCCGCAGCCTGACCCGAAGGCCTAGCCTCAATATCAGCGCGAGTTCAGCCAGACCAGAACTCCACATCTGTGTCCGCCCTATCCTTACCATAGGCCTACACACACGTGGCCGCACACCTTCAATGGCCAACATTACAGTCTTGCTGTCAGTCCTGCAGACATGCGCAGACAGGCATGACAATGGTGTGCCGTAGGAGTACAAGTGATGCAACCGCGCAGCACACACAAGTAAATAGGCTCGGTGGGAGGGAGGAGCAGCTGTGAGGCTACGTAATACACATTGTCCTACCACATTTGCCAGCAGCAATACATGGCTAACATGAATCCCAAGGTCGCACAAATCACACACCACGAAACTTGAATGTCTGCCAACACGCCATGCAGAACCACCAGTTGACACTGACCTCACTTACCTCTCACAGGTGATCAAGGATATGCACTCTGCCCGTGGATGATGACACCCCTCCGAGACCCGAACACCCCAGCCCAGAGGCAGTACAATGTGGCCCACAAACGCACCAGGGGCATTGTTGAACACACATTTGGCGTGTTGAAATCATGTTTCAGTTGCCTGGACATCACCAGTGGAAGACTCTTGTACAGCCCAGAAATAGTGTGCAAGATGATCACTGCATGTTGTGTATTGCACAACCTATGTGTACGCACCAATGCCCCATGGATCCAAGTCCCAGAAGCACCGGACGATGATGAGGAAGATGATGCAGGTGGACCACACCCCACTGCAGCCGCAGCAGGAATAGCCCAAAGGAACACAATCATCAACAATGTCTTTGCATGAGCACGTCACATTGTGACTGTCCACAGCAATCATGGCACAGTACAAGATGACCACATGACCAGCATGTGCAAATAAAATCTTAGCAACACACATTCCCCATGTGCATGTCAGTCCTCTGCATTAGCACATTACTCTGACGGGTGTAAGTGCAACATTGAGTGCTTACATTCGCATATGTTGCAAGAAGAGATGGTGTGTAGGTCCTCTTCATCATCGGTGATGAGGAGTACGGTCTGCTCTGCAGGAGGTGATGATTCTCCCTCTGCAATGTGAGGGGAGATGCAGTTTGACATTGTGTTCACATGTATGTTGACGCATTGGCCAAGTTTACAAACAGACTGCATGTCAATGTACATTGTGACTGTTTGTGTGGAGATGCCTATTTAATGCTGGACAGTTGACATTTCGCCACCATCACGGATGTGAGGTTGTATTTGTCCATTATCATCTCACAGTTTCCTGCTATGCCAAATGCGAATGGCCATTTTCTACACACAAGCGGCAGCAGTTGTGTCCTCTGTTCTGTTGTGAAAGTGTTCAGTTTGGTCCACTTTGTTGTAAATGTTGAGGTGCTCTGAGTGTTATGTGTGTGTGCTGCATTGTGTGTGATTTGCCCCTTCAGCTCTGATTTGGCTGGCCCTTATCCCTTTCAGGCGGTGTGCCTTTCACTTCTGTGCTTATACAGTGCTGAGCTGTTGCAGACTTGGGTAAATTGGGCTCTTGGTCGGAGTTGTGACTCTTGGGCATGGCTTGTCCGCAGATGTGCTGTACTTACTTGTGCATGTGTGCCATTGTGCCCATCTCCCCGTCCCCCAGTCCCTGGTGGTTACTCACCCTGTTGCTGTTGTGTCAGGTCATGTTGAGCAGTGTCCGGTCCTCCGACTCCTGCCACTGTCTCCTCACTGATGACTGTGGACACCATTTCCTCCATCTCATCCAGCTCCTCCTGTGGCGCAGGACTCCCAGCCCCAGTCTGCATTGCTGCTTTGCGGTTGTTGGTGAGTTTCAGCTTGGTTTTGCGCTTCACATCATTCCAGCGCCTCTTGACCTCTTCCATTGTCCTACTCAGCACTCCGACTGCATTCTCCTTGTCCACGATGGACTGCCATGTTGCATTTTTTGTTGCCAATGACACAGTGGAGGAGACGGACAGTTGTTGATGGTGTTCTGTCACCTCCGTAATCAGGATCCTGTTTTCCTGCGGACTGAACCGCGTCTTCCTCTTCTTCTTCTCCTTGCCCTTCCCTGACCCCGAGGTCCCAGGCTGGTCCTGCCTGGGGCTTGTGGGGTTCGGGTTGTCTTCTGTGCTTGCTTCCTCCATGGTGCTTCGCAGTTGTTTGTGTTTTATTTGTGTTTAATTTTTTCCGCTTTTATGGTGATTGTTCCCGCCTTACTTGTGGGACTTGTGTGCCTGGTGCTGCTTTTCGCTGGATTTTTATCGCAGTTGGGCCCATCACAGCTTTTTTCACGTTCGGGTTTCCTTTTTTATCGCCGTCGCGGTAGTTGTATCGCAGACATTTGTGGCGTTCTCGGGATACTATCGCATGTTACCGCCGTGTTGGGAATACGACGTTGACACGGAGTTATTTTCCCGCGATGGACGGCGATATGGAAAATTGCGTTAGCCTATTTTGGCGATGTTTATTGCACGTTCTTGTGAATATCCCCCAGAATCTTGTACATTTCTCGGTATTCACATATTACTTAAAACCACACAGAGTTGAATTGTCAAAATCACTAGTCGCCGTCTGTCTAGCATGAGAATAGGGCAGGAACACCCTTACGTGATGGGGGTTGTAGGCCAAGGAATTTCTCCACGGAGCAAAATATTGCCCCAGTGGATAAAAAAAGTTATACACATCCAGAAATGTTCGAACTGATCAGAATTCACCGTATCCACATATTGCCCACTTATGTGTTGGAAATTTCTGACTGTGAAAGGTTTCCGGGGAGCAGGGGCATAGCTTCTTCTGGTGCAGCAGGTGCAGTGGCATAAGGGCCAATTGGCCTGAAGGGCCAACTGAACTCTGACTATTGCTGTATGGTGCAGTTGAAACGGCCGGGGGCCCATTTACTTCCTTGTGCTAGGACCTATGACACACTGGCTACTCTACTGCCGGGGAATGCTTCTGGGAAACTTAGTAAGTCCCCGACAAAGCATAAATGTGCTCCAAATGTATGAGTAAACCTAGGAGAGCAGATTTCCGGTTTCACTTAATTTAATTTTGTGAATAAGGCACAGAGCCTTACAAAAAATGCGGTGTGTAAAATAGCTGCTTCTAACGTTTTCATCCTCCTATCTAACAAAAGCACCTTATTTTTAAGGTGCCATAAAAGAAAGCTTTACAGTCATTTAAAAAGTAGGACATTTTTCAATATTTGACATCTATTCAGCAGTTGCCTGCATTATTTCTGCTTAGGGTTCACTCAATTAGCAGTGAATTGATTCGCATTTCTAAAAGGCCTGTTTTTTTGGATCAAGCTATTATTTTAAAAAACAGGTAAGGTTTAAATGTCTTACGTTCAAGGGTGTTTTTGTATAATCTGCCCATGCCCTTTAACAAATCAATAGAGCCTCGTACACGAGCATGAATGTTAGAAACACAACTGACAAATCATTATTTTAAAGCAGTATCTTGCTGTTATTTAAAGCACTTTCTTCAAGTTCACGGCCCATAAGGCCCTGCATTGGGTTCTCACTCTATATGATATACGGAGTTTAATATATAATGTCGTCTTACTGTGCACAAACAGAAATCATTTTATGAACGCCTTAGGATTATTAAATCACTATATTCGTTTATTTGCTCATATTTAGCAGCTGCATATCATATTGTCAAGTCAGAAAGGCAGTCATTGTAGTCTTTCCGTGAAATGTTACAGACTTAGACATCCTTGACACTTAACACTACTATTTAGACTTCAAAATTTCACGCCTATTTCAGGAAGCATTATGTTAACATTTTTACTACAAGGAGATAACAGACAATGGCCTATGCACCTGACTCTACTAGTGTGTTACGGACAATAAGAGGAATCGAGCTATTTTTCTTGTTTCTAGTGACTGCCAGATGACTGGCTGATTGAAGTCTGCAGAAAGCCTTGGGGATAATAAAACACGCATGCTGTTATGTGCTCTCATTGTGAGCACATTGATATTATAGAAGGGCACAGAACTCACATATTTGTAAGAAGGCAATCTGTTATTTAAATGTGGGTATTTCCTGTGGCAATGATATTTAGGCTCGCGCCTGCTCCCATTATGGTCATAGAGTTTAAGGCATAAAATCATAGAGCAAAAAGTTTGAAGACGTCTGTCATAGACTATTAGGCATCAGAGGGATCAGAGTAGCATTCCAGCAGTGTATTCTGAGCAGTGGAAAAAGGAACAAATAAATGATAACACTATGTCATTATCATTTTATTTTTCCGTTGTCAGGCAGGTGTATGGGGTGGGGCTTGGCTTTCATCACGGACAGAAGGGGAGGAGTGGTTAGTGCACTTAACTTAAGTGCGCATGGCGGTTTGGCCGGCTGTCTTGGGCCAGCCAAACAGTCATGCGCACTTTGCATGTTCCCCACCAGGCTGTAATACACAGCCTGGTGAGGAACATGCATAGGCTCATAGTCCCTGCCTCAGTGCCAAACCACGGCGCTCAGTCCAATCACAACGCTGCATTGCAGCGTTGTGATTCGCTTAGGGGACCCTGTGTGTGCTTCCTGCTTCAAGCAGGAACAGAAGAGGATGACGCGAGACGGCGGTCTGGCAGTAAGGTATGTAACTTTTTAATTTATTTTTCTATCCCTCCCTGCCCTAATCCCACTCATGCTACTCGGTGGCAGCCGCCACTGCATTCCAGCCCATCGGTCGTTTGCCCACAGTGCTACCTCAGTTTGAACCTAGCCATATGCAAATCAGTCTTGACCCTGTTCCAATGGGAGCAGTCCAGATCGAACTGCCAGACAGTCCCTGAACCAGAACACGTGCAACCCAAGACCGGTTTCCCCACACTGAAATGTGATCCAGCTTCAGTGCAATACACCAACTGACACTTTATGGGAGGATCAATATATTAGCCACAGTCGGATGAAAACACAACCAAAGGCCTTGTTAAGGTTGTGACATTTATAAACAATTGCTGTAAGAGAGGAATGCAAAATATTGTAAAAAGTATGTTATTTTAGTATTTTTCAGCATTTTGAAAGCATGTATACTATTACATTAACAAATAACCCCGTCTCAAGTCTGGCAAAGCTAGGCGGGTCCCAAAAGTTTGTTGTTTTAAAAAATTGGTTGTGGTTTTTAAAAGTTTGGGAAGCGCTGGTCTGTGGCTAAATTAATTCCCCCATTTTAATTTATATTGGCAGCAGACCTTGTTTCTCACAAATATAACCGAGTTAATGTACACACCAGAAACCATATCTATCAGTTGATGCTTTAAAATAGAAATGTATTAATATGGGCCAAAATGCTACTCCATCATGAAGTATACAAGGGTTTAGTCACAGAGCAGTTTCCTAAAAATTTGGAAGATCTAGATGGAAGTGTTTTTACCCATAAATATTTACCTCACAAGTATATATTTCTTATAATAGAGATGAAACCATTGGAAAAATGCAATGTGACTGGAACTCCTTTCCAAGCAAAGCAATTTGAAGCAACCTACAACTGCATATAGCACATTTAAGAAACAAAGAAAATAAGTACTGAATACAAATATAAATCCTGCCCTAGAGTTCACATGTCCTGCTCTGTGAAGGGCCTTTAGCTGTCCCCAGAAAGTGCTGGCTAAAGTATCTGATACTACACCTAACCCCAGCCATCACCAAATTCCATGCTGTTCACAGACTTTGGAGATGGAGACCCTGTACCTAACCCCTCAGTCAGTGACTATGCCCTGCTGGGCATGGCCTTCAGCTGTTTGCAGTAGGGTTTGCCTCCTGACCCTGTGTCCAACCATATCTTTAGTCAGTCAACCCCATCTATACACAGCATTTATTTTGGCTGAGTGCAGCAGGGTTTGCTCCAGGGCCGGGTCTGTGGTCAAGTCCAGTAAAGAACTCATGGTAGGTGACTAATTCATGGTATGCACAGCCTTCAGCCAGTCAAAGCAGGGGTTGCCAACCTTGGGCCCGATTCACAGAACTAACTTAAGACAAAATCCTAAACTTACTACCATTTTGGTATTCACAGAAGGCACTTACTCATTTTTTATTTACAAATTAAATACAATTAAAATTTAAATAATTTGAGTAATAAAAACATATTGAGGGATTAACGGAGAATACATTATATTGACCATAAGTCTAAAAGGAGTCTATCAATCAGCTTTTAATTCACTACCTAATTGGGGGTTATTCGTTAAAAAGTGTAAATGCTTAAAATCCAATTTGTGTGCAAACAATGTGGCCTTCCACATGGTCTTCTTGTTAATCAATTAAGTGCAAATGTAAGATAATCATAATATATATACTCCCAGTATAGTACATAAAGTGCAAATGCAAGACTAATATAGTAACAACTTCCCAAATGCAATGCGCTAGAATTTCAAGCCTTTCTTAGCTCTTACCAGACCTACGTCAAATAAATACCTGCTGACACTAAAAACAACTTTTTGTGAAGTATCGGTTCTTAGTATTCTTTCAGCCTCAAAGCAGAACCTAATACCCAATAGCCGACATAGAGGTTTGATCCATTTAGTCCTAGATCTTGCATAAACTGGACAGAAGAATAATAAGTGCTGGTCATTTTGTTTTACACCAGATTGACACAGCACACACTGCTCAATATTTTCGTCCCCTTGGTTATGGGCCCACTTCAATGTATTTGAATTAATTTGTAAAACACCATATTTAAACTTCATATACAGTGTTTTTGCGAGCTGTGGCTGTACCTCATCCAAGAATTGTTCAAAACTCCATGTTGATTTCATTGAAAGGAACCTAGTTGTTAAAGTGCCAGTAGCTGAATTAAGTGACACACTATCTTGGATGTAGGCCCAGAAGTTTTTTTTAGTATTTTCTTTGAGGCAAAAGACAATTGGGCTGGCTCTTCCCAGAAATGACTCAACCCTAATTTATAAAACCAACACTTAACATGCTTGGTCCACGGTAAGCCCATGGCTCCATTGAGTTTTAAGATTTCCTCAAGCCCTTCTTTATAATGTGCAAGCTCTACTGTGGACCACAGGCGCACCCAAAATAATAATGGTCTTAAAATTACCTGGTGATCCATACGTCGCACATTAAGATCCATCACAAAAGGTAATAACGGTGTGTGCATTGGAAGGCGTAATAATTTTCTAAAAAACTTGTTTTCTCCTACCATAAAAGTATTGTTGCTCGAAGGCCCCCATAATTCTGCTCCATAAAGGGATGCTGATTGTGCTCTATACTTGTATACCTCAAGGGCAGGGGATACCGCTTTGGACATACTATTCTCATGTTTCTTCGCTATCGGTAATGAATTTTATAATAATTTTACTTTTCTCCCTTTGAGCTTTCCAAGTCATTTTAGTGTTCAAGGTTATACCTAGGTAGTTGAAATTGTGCACATACTCTAGTTTCTGGTTTTTTACTGTTAGGTTCTTTTTAAAAGACTTATGGGGATTCACTGCCATATATTTTGTTTTGCTAGAATTTATTTCCAGGCCTTTAGTTTCACAGTATGCATTAACACTATCTATTAAACATTGTAAACCTTTTGGGGTTTGGGATATTAAAATAGTATCATCTGCAAATAATAACGCAGGTACTGGGCCCCCCCTAGCTTGGGAGAATCATGTTCGCAGCCCAATAGATATTGTCATTCACATACAATGAAAATAGGGTGGGCGCCAGCACACATCCCTGCCTTACGCCCCGGTTTACTTGGATCGGCTCTGTAAGCTCTCCCTTCGGTCCCCACCTAACCTTTGCAAAGTTCCCCTCATGCAATCTAATTATTTGCATGAGTATTTCCCCCGGGATCCCTTGAGTTCGTAGGGATTTGCAGAGGAGGTTTCTAGGAATGAGGTCGAAGGCGGCCTTCAAATCTACAAAGGCGATGTTCAGGTGTCCCTGCTTAAGGACGGTATACTTCCAGCTAATGCAAAGAAATCTAAAGACTTGGTCAATTGTGCTTGTTTTTACTCTAAAACCAGCGTGGTATTTTGATAAAAGACTATTCTCCTCAATCCAATCATTTAGTTTTATTAAAATTTGTCGAGTATATATTTTTTGTAAAACATCTATTAAGCTAATCGGTCTATAATGTGAAGGGTCTTGGCGATTTCCTTTCTTAAAAATTGTAGTAATCTCAGCCCCTTTCCATGATTCCGGTATTGGTGCACCAGCGGCGACTGAGTTACACAAGAAATTTATATAGGGACCCCAAACCTCCTTATCAGACCTTAGTAAATCTCCCGGTATCTTATCTGGGCCTGGTGCTTTTCCCGGTTTGACTGCGTCCATTGCTGCCAAAGTATCTTCTATGCTAAAGTTTAAAGGAACTGGAGTTGGGCTTGGTATATAGTCTTGTATATTAAATTCTATGTCACTGATAGGTGTTGAATATAGGCCGGAAAAGTGGCTGACCCAGGTTTTAGTGTCCAAGAAAAGGTCCTTGCTACACCGTCCCGTCTTATTGCCATTTGCGATCAGTCGCCAAAAGCCTGAGTGATCCTTGGCTTTGGATGCACTAATCAGTTCAATCCATAAATTGTCATCCCAATTTTTCTTGGTTTGCAATAGTAATCTCTTGTAGTTGTTTCTTTTCTCCCTTAGGGTCTCTACATTACTTTTTTTGCCTCGCGGCACTCTTTATTATACCACTAAGTCTCTAGATTATTTATTCCAATTTTCCTTTTTATTTTCTTTAGGAGTCCTACTCAAAATGGGAGTCAATGCATCAACCAATGTGTGATGGATGTTCATAATCGGGAACTCTGATGCTGGTTGATCTATATACGGGAGAATAATATCTGCAAAGGTATTATAGATCTGCCTCATGGCCTCCTCGTTTCCCCCTATTGAAGGCCATTTTAAGGCCCTACGATTATTGCTTAGCAATGCTTCAGTGACGCTAGAATTAGTGTCCACCATGTTCGAGGATATTGGACCAAAAAAGTTAGCTGATAGTGTCAGACATAAGGGGAAGTGGTCACTATCAGTTCTATCCTCCACTATCATGTCAAGCAAAATTGGCCATAATCTAATAGATACCAATATATAATCGATACTACTTTTGTAGTTACTCCTACGAAATGTAGCAGTACTCGGACTATCAGAGGGCAATCGGCCATTGCAGGCTCGAAATCCATATCCTGAGACTAATCTTATTAATTGCGCGACAGCCACAGTACAGGGTACTGCTGGGTTGCCTTCCAGTGGGGGAATATTATTTACCATGTCTTCTTCCTCAAAGATATTTTCAAGTCCTACAACCGGCTCAAATTTACAATTAAAGTCACCTCCCACAATCACCATTGCCCCCGATGCAATTGAACATAAAAATTGATCTAAGCATTCAACCTCCGGTGATTCTTTACTAGCTGCCCTTGGTCTACTATAGATATTTACTATAAATAGTTCAGTTTTGTCCTGTAATCGGAGCTTAACTCCAACTATATCCCGAGATAGGAAGTCCAACTGAATTATATCAACACAAAGGTTAATTTTTATCCAGATAACAAGACTTCTCGAGGGCCTCCCTCTAACCGAAGGGGTAGCATTAACACTGTACGTTTTAAATCCTACCTTATGAGGGGCTTCCAGAGCCCAGGTTTCCTGCAAAAGTACTATGTCACTTTCCCCAATGTATTCCTGCCACTCCCCATCCCTTATGTTTCTTTTTAACCCTGCTATATTCCAAGAGGTTAGTCGTATTGTGGGTTGATTATTTTCCTTACATTGCTGTTTGAGTGCTGCTTCCGTTATATTCCTTTGCCCCACAATTTCGTTAGTTAGTTTTAATATTATCCGTCTCATTATTTTGCCCAATAATAATATCCTGGCGATCGTTATCATGGATGGGGTTACAGTCTAGATGGTCTCTTTTATTATATTGCAATGTCTGGCTCATCTCGGCTGCAACCACCTTATCCCCAGGTAAAGGTACAGATATTATATTTAATGTGTCAGGAAGCTTATCTATTTCTATTTCATTTATTGAACAAATCCCACCCTTCTTGGCAATACCTGATTGAACTCCTCCCAAAATGTTGTCAAAAATGTTAGAATCAGTATCCATTTTAGCCTTGTACAGGGCCACTCTACCATCTTGGCCGTCTGTTTGGAGGACACATGGAAAAGCCTGAGGACCAACCAAGGGAAACAATTTGTGTTGTGGTACAGGTAGTTGTCAATCTTGAGCATCTAAATCTGTAAGGGCCTGGAATCTATTACACAAAGTGATTGGGACAAAATTATTTACAACTGCCCCCAACGGCGGCTTATAAAAATATCCCAACGGAAGGGCACAGATGCCAGTACTTTGAAGACAATTTGACTCACAGGAATTTAATAGCCAACGAACCATCTGTGGCCTGCGGAAGTTAACCACAATGCAGTCACCACTTATACCTTTAGGAGATGGGCCAACCCACCCAACTCTCCGAACCATCAAGATCTCCTTTGTGGCAGACGGGTGGAGACCTCTGTGTTTTGATAGCCAGTCTAAGGTTTTGTTACGTAGGTCAGCCCACGTCTCCCTCTGGCCCTCCTTGAGAACAGGAACACCTGCCAGAACGAGGACATATGGGCATGAA
The DNA here is from genome assembly GCA_963921515.1 of Calotriton arnoldi. Taxonomy (NCBI): domain Eukaryota; kingdom Metazoa; phylum Chordata; class Amphibia; order Caudata; family Salamandridae; genus Calotriton; species Calotriton arnoldi. Next base: position 23,177 of record CAWUFW010013261.1, read on the forward strand.
GCTGGGGGTAGGCTCAATACATCAGTATTCACCTTCATGTGCGGTTTGGCCAGAGTGTTTAATGTGCTTCCCAGACCTACATCTCTAGAGAGAGCATTGTGTGAACCTATCAGTTCCATACGCAAACTCTTGTGTACTTCCTGCGTATTATCTGTCCTAGCATTGGTGTCTGTTGAGTAATCCTTGGTATTACCATCTAGCTTTGTTTTGGCATTTAGGTTACTACTTACTACAGTGTTTGAACCCACTCCCTCTACCACATTAGGTTGCTGAATAACATTAGAACTAGTTAACTTATTTATAGCAATGTCCATCCATTCCAATTTTCCCATAAGAGTGACAATTTCTTATCAATTAGTTCATATACACGAGTTAGTGCGTCTCCCATAGCAAGATCCTCAGTGATAGCATTGGTAGCAAGGGTAGCATGGGTCATGTTGTTAACAGCCGCAGTGTCATTAGTTATAATGGGGAGTAAGGGTATCACATCAGTCTGCGTGCTGACAGAGTTTGTTTCAAGTGAGCCAGCGGCAGTTGCATTATCATTATTACGATTTGTGGAGTTTGAATCTTTTGCATTTTTGCTTTTTCTAGCACCAACGCCCCTCTTTCGTTTTCCTAGTGATTCCATAATTTTTCTGGCTTCACGAGGTTTTGAAACCCGTGCTCTAGTGACTATGGATGGTCCTGGTGAATCCTCGCGTAGTGGTGGGTCCAGAATGAGCATAGGAGGAGCATGTGGCACATTCAGGGGTGTTATAGACATTGCAGGCGAACGTATATGTGCGATATCCCTCACTTTTTGGTCAAATGTACCCAATGAGGAACGTCTCAACAAAGTGGCTGGATCCAAAGAGAGGCGCCGTTCAGTAATTTCTATTTCATGTGACAGTAGTGACTCTGCCCTAACCAAAAAGGCGTCTAGGGTTCCCACTACTCCTTTCGGTTTGGTCATGGCAAAGTTTTCAAAACACTTTGTTTTACTCGGGACCACACAAACAAACAAGCACAAAATAATTGGCGCACTGTAGTACCTGTGTGCTGCAACTTGTAGCAGTGCGGATTAGCAGGTGTCAGTGGGGTAGCCCAGCCTCCTCCGGGCTCTGACGGGCGCAGACGGGCCCGCCTGCGGGAGGCCGGTGTGATGCTTATCGCGCCTCCGGGCGCGTGCCTCGCGTCAAAGGGCGGATGTTGGATGGAGGGCTGCTGGGATCTGTAGTCCGGTGTGGCCGTTCCCCTCACGGCTCTGTGGATCTCTGCTGGCCATTTCCCTCATGGCAGGAGAGCAAAGGAGAGCAAGGGCCGTTCCCCTCACGGCCGGGCAAGAACCAAAATGACCCCTTTCACATCACTCTAGCGAGAGAGCATTCCAAACGACAGTCTTGCTGCCAGTGTTGTTCATGTGGCTGCTCTGAGTGCTCTGTATGTCTCCTCCTGAGGTGGCCCAATCGCCTCCTCCGCGTCCTGCCCACTTAGCCTCAGTGTCCCATCGGCAGTACTGCCTTTGACTGCAGGAAGGAGATGACGCCTGAAAATGGCTTAACCGCTTCTCTCAGCAACACTCACTGCGGGCATCTTAATGCAGAGAAAAGCCCAAAGAAATGCTCGGGCGCAGCTCGGGGATTTCTTACAAGCTGCCACGGCTTCCTCCTCTCTCCGTCGTCTGTTATCAGTTTAGAAAGCAGAGCACTGCTGTCACCACATCATACCGCTCCCGTGATCAAAGCTGGTATTGCACAAGTGTTTACACATGAGGTAGTTTGTCAATGTTGTTCCCTTAATTTTCTACAGGTAATTCTCCTGTGGCGTGGAGGTGCACAGCTCAGGCTCGTACATCCACTGAACTTCCCTTGACTGCTTCTTCCTGGATCTGTCAGTTTATGTTCAGGTTCCTCCGTCTCTGACTGCACTGGTATTTTCTTGAATACCGGATCTCGTTATTTCTGAATGTTCTTTTTCAGATTTGCAGTATTACCTTCAATATTCAGAATAATCTTGAGCATTCAAGTTCTGTTCTCTGGTCGAGCAGAGTTTGAGTCCACTAATAGTTCAGTCACCACATGGCAGCTGCGGCAAATGTGAAAGCAGACCGGTGCACCCTGGGACCAAGAGCCCCCCCACGGTGTTTGGAGGCAGGGAGTTTGGTTGTCCCGGGCCGCGAAGGTAGAGGCTGTCCCACCGATCTTTTTATTTATATACAACTATTTACACTAAATTAAATTCATATTGATTTTTAAAAGGTCATAATAAATTAATTTATTTTAATGTCATTTCCTATGGTGTTCAATTTCAAATCACTGCCTCTGTTATTTTCTATTGGAGTATGTTGCAGTACAAGTGGATGGACAAGTGTGGTGCTGCACCTACTGTAGCTCAGTTTACTACTGTTTTGGATTATTTTTGGCTGTAGTAACTTCAAACTCATAAAGATGGCTACACTCACTGTTTATGGGTGGTGGGACATGTAAGCCTTAGCTTTGTAGTAAATTTACATTCAGAAATGGTGAACAGCCAAACGTAGTAGATGCACTACACAGTGTAAATTTGCATGTGTAGATTTACTCAGGTGTAAATGTAACTTTATGACTAGCCCCTTCAGTTTCTAACCAACGTATTCCTTCCATTGTAGGAAGCCAAATAGTAAGGATGATTCCTATGGATGTCTAGTAGACTAGTGCATACTATTAAAGTAAGACATACGCATTGACAGATATTCTTAATCAAAAATAAATCCGTCTGCCTCCCTGGTATTCTTGCTGCACAGTGAAAATCAAAGCACTGCTCTGAGGAGTTTTACTTTTTATTTTTCAGTGAAATCTCATGCATTTGTTCCTTATTTTCTTCCCCTCTCCTCTTTCTATGTGTATACTTCCTTGAGAAAAAGTGACTTCTGGCCCTGCTGTGCAAGTTAAATGGTAGGAGCAGGAGACAGGATGAAGGAAAGGAAGAAGGGATGATGAAGGAAAAGAAGATGGCAGGCACAGATTGAGATAAAGATAAGGTAGCGAAATTAGTGAGGTAAGGAGAGATGTGAGGTAAAGAAGAAGGAGCCACAAGGAAACATCTTTGGCATTTAGATTGAGGTAGACTGGTACACATAACTAGAGGTAGGAATATTGAAATGCAGAGAAAGGGAGTGAGGTGGGGTCCACTGAAAAGAGTAGAGAGAAGTAAAGAACAAAAAGAAGTGAGATATAAAGAGAGAGAGAGATGTAAAACCAGTGAAAAAAGGTACTAGATTATATGTACAGAAAGACAGGTTTGATAAAGAGAATAGTGGGGTAAGGAAGATGATAAAGAGAGTGGATAGAGGGAAAACAGAGACATAAGATTTAGAGACAAAAGCAAGTGGAGAAATACAGTTGTAGTAGAGAAAGAGATGTGAGGTTGATATAGAGAGGGAGACAGAATGGGACAGATTTGAGGGGTAGAGAAAGTAGAGATGAGGTAACACTATACACAAAGGGAGAGCGGTTAGGTGGATTCTCCTAGTTAGAAAGACACTGAAGCTGGAAAGGTGAGTTAGCAAACTAATGGTGAGATACATTGAGAAGTTAGGTATGTAAAGACAGGGAGGTGGAGAAGAGACAAATAAGGCAGTAAATCATGTTAAGGTAGGAGATACATGAGGTAGATAGAAAGGTATGGTAGAAATGGGGCAGTTAGATTGTGATGAGTTAAAGAGAGAATTGAAAGAAACATAGGGATAGGTAAGGTATAGAGAGATGGAGTGAGAGAGAGTAGAAAGAGGAAGATATAGGCAGAGAAAGAGAAATAAAGGTATAGGTAAGCATTTAGATTGATTGAGGTAGGTAGACGGAGCTAGAGAGAGGGAGAATGAAATATATAGAGAGAGAGAGCAGGATGGGTCTACTGAAATACATTAGAGAAAAGTAAAACACAAAGAAAAGTGAGAGAGATGTAAAGGCAGTGAAAGGTACTGGCTGACAGGTAGAGAGGTGAGGTAGTGAAAGGGCTCTAGAGAGATTCAAGGCAGAGAAAGCATTGACTAGAAAAAGGGATAAAACAAAAATATAGAAAGTCTCTAAAATAAAGAGACTAGTGAGGCAAAGAGAAAGGTAGAGAGGGCAAAAGGGAAAGAGATAGATAATGTGTAGACACAAAAGCAAGTAGAGAATCGGAGGTGGAGAAAGATATGTGAGGTTGATACAGAGGCAGAGAGAGAATGGGTCAGAAGTGAGGGACAGAGAGAGGTAAGGCAGCTATATATATAGAGAGAGAGAGGTGAGGTGAGGTAGAAGAACACAAGTAGAGAGTGGCAGTGGAGAGGTGAGGTAGCAAGTGAATGGTGAGTTAAATTGAGAATTAAGACAGAGATATGGAGTAGGGATAAATAAGGTAGTAAGAGGTGTGAAGTGGGAGAGAAATGAGGTAGAGAGAGAGGTAAGGTAAAAGGTGTGGAGTAAGAGTGTGCTGAGTTAAAGAGAGGGCTGAGAGAAAGGTCAAGATAGGTAAGGTACTGAGAGATGGAATGAGAGAGAGTAGTGAGATAAACACAACTTTAAGCAAGAGCTGAGGTAGATGGAGGAGTGTTAGAAAGAGGTGAGATGGACACAGAGCATTGGGTTCCTCTGAGAAGTGTGAGGTCGACAGTGAGTTAAGGTAAAGTGAGTTTGTAAAGAGGTAGAGATGAAGTGGGAGGTTCAGAGAGCACTAGAGATAGATCACGCTGTGAGAGAGAGGTAGAAAAATATCTACCAATAATGTGATAATGGACAGTATGGTACAATAAGGACCCATTATAGCCCAATCATATTTTTTTAACCTTACTGAAGGGAACAATATTAAAATTGAGGAGTTTATCTCAGGGTAATTTTAGCTGTTTTTTGAATGCCTTGTCTTCAAACTATCTAGAGTAGACCCAGTGCAGGTTGGCCCAAGAAGAAAACACAACTCCACTGTGGAGCCCACCCCCATGAGGAGTAAGACCCGAGGATGAAGCATGCCACTTCAGTGAGTGAGGGTCCTTGTATCCTAGACATAAGGCCTCTTAGGATCTAAGTAGAAGAAATTTCCTCTGTCTTCAGTGGAATGTCACATTGATTGGTTTTGTTATGATGTTTTAGAGGATATTTAACAAACATATATCAAGAAATATATTCACAAATCTAAAATAATAGAACTCCAATTTTTAAGAGATGATCTTTCTCCAGAACAAATTATTATTGACATGTTATTTAAAAAGCAACTTGTGCTTTGGGCTTCACCATACTTAAACCTAAACCTATAAAGCAGGTGATCACCTTATAGGAAGCCTATTATATTGAAAGAATAATAATATTTTAAGGCTAAAGTCTAGTTGCAGCCTCAACCTACAATGCAAATCCAAATACTGCAGACATTTTGAATATCAAACTTTTTGAATGTAAGTATCCTAAACACTCAACTACCATCAAAAATATGATATGTAGCTTCATGAAACAGCTGAAAAATGTGCATAAAGGACAAAAGCCACATGTGAAGAAAGCACAAATAGAGTGAAATGGAATGGTGAGAGCTTGGTAAAATTAGGAAAACCCAGCAACAGATTTCTCATTGTTTTTCATTGCCCGTGCACCACACAAGGTGATATACGGCGACTAAAACTTAGAATCAGATTTACCAAGCCACGCAAAGCCACGCTGCATGGCTTGGTAAATCTAGGGTAATGCAAGGCAGTGTAAGTTGTTGCCTTGCATTACACTGCATGATGGAGGCATTCCGTGGCTGGAGCGTGGGTGTTCGCACCCATTCAACCATGGATTCTGATGCATTTCAAGATTTACCAACACTGGTATACATGGGAATTCATCAGAACTGTATGTTTTCCCACCAGAGGTGCAACGAGGAGAAATATCGTTATTTTATCCATGTTGTTTTGAGGGAGTGGCTTGACACGGGCGTAGATGGCGGCGCTCCCATGAGGCTCCGTGCGAGGGTGCCCACAGAGGTCTCGGGAGCGCGGCTCTTCCATTTATAAATTGAGCTTTCCTACCTGATATCTTTCCAGGAATCTCCGAGGATGCAGCTCTTATCTATTTTATTGCCTGGGAGGGCGTAAATCACCACCTGTCAGGGATGTGTCTTCCCTTCAAGGGCTGCCAATAATTTATGGCGCGCAGAGGAAACTCATTGAAGCATGACTGTGCACAGCTCCACAGATGTCTTCACCCTTCAGCATCGCAAGTGAGGCAGAGTTGAACTGAGTTGTTAACCCTTGCAGCAGAGACATGTCTGTGAATGGTATTTTATTATATTTGTACTATGTCTTGAGCTGCAGTTTTTATTTCTGCGGAACCTCTCCTTTTTCATCTGACTTTTCATGAGGAATTTGAGTGACTTGTGCAAGGATTGTTTCCTAAACAAGAATTTGGCTATTTTTTCTCTTTTTTTACTTGTTTGTTTCTGCCAGGGCTTCTAATTACATATTTTAATATCACCAAGCATTAGTCAGGTCTGGGTATTCCTCTCTTTGTACATGAAGACACTTCTTCTGAGCCATCCATAATAGGCCCTTATGTATGAGCAGATCGCAAAATAAGAAGTGTCTGACCAGGCTTTCTTCAGGCCAGTTCCCTAAACGTACCCCTACGCTTCACAGTTACTTCAAAATAGAGAGTGTCTCGCAACACAAAAATGATGCTGCTTCTTCTTCCTCAGTCAAATCTGCTGCGGTTGCTAAACCTAATGCCAGCAAAGTGCCTACTGAAAGACTTAGGAAGGATCTGCCGTCTCCCTCTAAATCTCCTCCTAATGCTACTCTAGACATGCTATTAGAGGAAATAAGAGATCTACACCCATTCATGGAAGAAACTAATGTTAGACTACAAAATCTTTCAGAAAGATGGAATCTCATGGAAGAGCGCGATTCTAATGTAGAGCAGCAAATCTGTGTCTTCAAAGATGCTCCACCTAAGATCAATCTTCTTCAGCAACAAGTAACCAGCTTACGTAGGCAGGTTGAGGATTTGGAAAATCGTAACAGAAGAAACAACCTTCGCATTTACGGTTTACCTGAAGGCACAGAGGGTACTAACCCTATATCTTTTTTCCAGAATTTCCTACCACAGACTTTAAATCTTCCTGAAGATCTGTTTCTCAATATCCAAAGGGCTCACAGACTTGGGCATTCTCATAAAGTTCTAACCACATCTAGAAAGCCTTGAGGGGTTATCTTGTATTTTCTAGAATGCATAGAACTAATGAAGGTCATTTCAGCTGCCAGACAACTTAAGCGAATATTGTGGTCTGGACATGATTTATTCTTTTCTCAGGACTATGCCAAGATTACTGCAGACTGGCAAAAAGAGTTCTTGAGTATGAGACTGATGCTGCGTTCCCTAGGAGCTTGATTTGGGCTTTTCCATCCTTGTCTCTTCAAGGTCACATACAAAAATAAAACTACTACTTATGAGGATCCATCCCACCTGAAAGAATTTTTTGCAAGTAAAAACACAGAGAATATGGATCTTACTGCATCAATTATTTGTTAAAATGATGCCTCGTTGGTTTGACTTTTTGCTTCAATTGCTTTTTATGCATTGATATTTTGCTTGAAGCATGCTGCTATGTCAGATAAGATGTGTCCTCATTGTTAACTTCTAGCTTGAATTTTGTTACAGGTTTGAATGTGTTCTTTGGTTATTATTTACTGCCTTTTACTAATTATAGCACTTTTTTTCCTTACAGGAGTGATTTCGTCTCGTCTCTTGGTCCTGTCGCCTGTCATATGTATTATTGCCCTTATTGTGTCTCCCTTTCCTCTGGGGATTTGCCATTCCATCTTCTTCTGTGGTTTCCTCCCCCATCCTCATCAACAGTTTTTGTAGGTATGTTTAATTTTATTGCTGTATTCTTCTTCTTTCATTCTTTCCTTTTCAGTTATATTATCCTTCTTTATTTCTCTTATCTCTCTTATCTCCCTTCTTTAACTCTCTTGTTTTTTTCCTTCATTTGTTTCACACATTGTATTTCTTCTATGGACATGTTCCTCCATTTCCTTACTAATATTGCATTTCTCAATTTTAATGAAGTATATGATGCCTTTTCATCTTTAGAAGCATAAGTCTGAATGTGTTAATTGCACTATTTCTTTTAAATGTTCTTGACAGCAGTTGCCTGGAATGTCAGGGGTTTAAACTCCCCTATCAAGCGTCAAAGAGTTTTATCGCATTTGGCAAATCTTAATGCTCATATCTTAAAGAAAACGATTGTATGAAAATACGCAAGGGGTTGGTTGGGGAAGTGTTTTTTTCACGAGTTAATTGTGTTATCATCCTATGCATACATTGCTGCAGGTTCAACTGCTTTCACAAGAATAAGATTCAGAAGTCAGATGGTTATTGCTTACATTATCTCTCAACAAAGTTCCTATTGTTTTGCTTAATGTGTAAGGTCCTACTGCCCCCGATTGCCAATTTTGGTCCACTATTTCTCAGAAACTATTACAATGCCCAGACGATAATTTAATATTAGCAGGAGATTGTAATCATTGTGTTGATCCCATTATAGACAGGCACTCTTCAGCTCACTACATTCCCAACAAATCACAAAAAGCATTTGTACATGCTATTACACAACATCACTTGACTGTTGCCTGGCGGTTATGTAATCTCAATACACATATTTTTCTCCAGTTCACCATATACAATCTAGGATAGATCTCATTTTTCTCTCACTTTATCTTACCCAATCTCTCCATAGTGCAGATATAGGCACCATTCTAATTTCTGATCATGCCCCAGTTTCAATTCAATTAGACCTTTTACCTAAGCGTGATTCTCCTTTCACCTCCTTTTTTTCATGAATACTTTCACTTTAATCTTTCTGATACTATTTCTTTCTGTACCATATGGGATGCCTTTAAAGCTTCAGCTAGGGATTTTATTTAAAAATTTTAAAGCATCCCAGGCCCACTCCAAAACATTACTCCAGAATATCAAACGTCTTGAACATACATATTACACTTCTCGCACACAAAAGTTCTTGCAACAACAAGCTAAGTTATCCTTTAACAAAGTATCCACTAAGTCTGCCTCATCTTATCCTCTTAGGATTAGTGCCAAATGTTATGGAGGACAAAACAAGGCTGGTATGTTGCTAGCAAATTATCTTAAAATTAAACAAAACAGACTATTTATTGAATCAATTGCAGATGATACTGATCACACTTCCTTCATTGACTCAAATATTCTGGATCAATTTCAGCAATGTTATATCAACTTATGTACACCTGAACAATCACCTTCGGATCAAGACATCATACAATATCTTTCCTCTGTTCAAAAAACTGATTTTTCCCAATTAGATTTCTCATCTTTGGAAATAAAAATGTCTCTTTCGGACCTACATCTTGCTATGCTTTTCCTTCGAAAAGATAAAGCCCCTGGGCCTGACGGTTTTACTGCAGAACTTTGCATTCATTTGTCTCATATCCTTTTACCCAAGCTACGTACTTTAATCCAATCTTTTTCTGATTCATACACGTCTTCTGGTTCTTTTCTCAAAGCAGTTATTTGCCTTATCCTTAAAGAAGATAAAGATTTGCACTATTGCAAAAATAATAGACCCAATTTTTTGGTAAATTTAGATTATAAAATTTTCACCAAGGCACTGGCTACCAGGTTACAACCTCTTCCATCTAGTCTTCTAAAAAAGGAGCAATCAGGTTTTGTCTCTGGCAGATACCTTTCAGATAATACCCGTTTGGTCTTTTATATTATATCTAAATAGTTTGATTTCCCTGAACCCCTGGCAGCCATTGCTCTAGATGCTGAGAAGGCTTTTGATAGGGTTAATTGGTCTTTTTTATTTTCCACCCTTTGTTGGTTTGGTTTGATCCTAAAATCATTAATTTAATATCCCTCTTGTACTCGTCACCACACGCTGCCAATTGTGCCAATGGCCTTACTTCTGCTTTCTTTCCTCTGAAAAGGGGAGTGAGGCAAAGATGCCCTATCTCTCCATTTCTCTTTAATCTGGCACTTGAACCCTTTTTATCTACAATTAGACAAAACCCCTTATTAATGACTTCTCATACAACGCCCAACATTTCAAACTAGTCGCATATGCAGATGGTATATTGTTATTTAAGTCACACCCTCATTCCTCTCTCTCTGCTTTTTTATCCGAGGTTGTGTCTTATCGTCTGGTCTCTGGTTATAAATTAAACACTGACAAATGCGAAATCTTACCTTTAAATACATTTACTTTTAAACATGATTTTTCTTCTTCCAGTGTTAAATGGCAACCTAATCAAATTAAATATCTTGGTCTTCAAATCACTCAATCACTTAATACTTCCATTACCACCAATTTAGATGCGTGTATTCATAAGATTACATCCTTAACTTCTAGATGGCATTCCCTACATTTACCTTGGTGGGGCTGGTTAGACACAATTAAAATGATGTTAGTCCCTATTATTTTATATACTATTTCTAATATCCAGTTAAATATCCCGCTTAAATCATATAAAAAAATTATTCTATCCTATCCTCTTTTCTTTGGAATAATGAGAAACCTTGTATGTCACTCTCCAAACTGAAGCATCCTAAAACAGAAGGAGGTGTACATTTCCTGGATTTTGCTAACTAACATAAAGCATTTATATTAAAACAATCTGTGAATTGGATTTCATCTTCTTCTTTATGTACTCCATTATGGGTAGACTTAGAACGAAAATTCTCATTTCTTGAAATCATCAAATTTATGCGCAAACCTTAGAAATTATGTTTACCGATCTTTTGACACACATGTAAATTGCTGATTTCTGTTGCTCTAGGTCATATTAAAAATCTGGAAACTTTTTTGGAGTCTACAATCTGGCATAATCCTTTTATACAACTAAATAATAGACCTATTTACTGGCCATCTTGGAGAAGTAAAGGCCTGATACGGGTCAAACAATTATGTCATAATGATTCTTTTTTTTCTTTCTCAGAAGCTTCAACAATATTTGGTTTATCATCTACTTCTAGTCATAAATTTATGATCCTACAAGATATTGTATCTCAATCATATACTTATTTTCAGTCGGTTGCCCTCACTAATCCATCATCCTCCATTAACCACTAATCTTCTATATACAAATCCAAAAGCCTCTTCTATCTATTCATTCTCCAACATACAATTAATGACCCTCCTAAATCACCAACAGAACTTGCTTGGGAAAATAACCTTCAAGTCACCGTGTCTGTTTCTACCTGGAGACAAATTTGGATCAAAAGTAGGAAATCCTCTTGCACAGCAAATACCACACAAACAATTGTTTTTATCTATAATAGACTTTTTACAACACCTGTTCTCCTTCTCAGGATTCATTTAGATACCCCTGATACCTGTCGGACATGCTCTGCACCACACGCTGACCTAAAACATTTAGTTTTTACTTGTCCCTATGTTTCCACTTTCTGCCACCAAGTTTGGGATCAAATTAATTCCATATTTCGCTTAAATACTCCTCACTCTATTTTAAATGTTTTCTTAGGTAGCGTCTCTAGAGTTTGGGCTAATGTTTCAGTTAACACACAAATAGTTGACCTTTTGTTAGCAGTTGCCTTTCAACAAATTACTAAGCATTGGAAGGCCTTTAAGCAGTTGTCGTTTAAAGCATGGTGGTACGCAGTCTGTTGCAATCATAGATTAGACACTGCCTATATGCAACCTATGCCTCTTGTTTTAAAGCGGCAAGTACTCTGAACACCAATTACTCAGTTTTTAGATGAATCTATCAAAAGATCTTTTGCACTCTTACCTTCAACTTAAGAAGTACTTAAACCTCCCTGACTTCCATTTCTGCTTGTGATGTTCTTTTATCTAATTATTGCTGTTTGATTCACATTTTAATGCTTTTCTGTTAACTACAATCAGTCATTTATGCAATTGTATTGTATTTGTACTTAAGTCCTCCTCTTCTTTTCCTTCCCTTTATTTCTACCTTTATTTATCTTGTTATTTTTTCTTTTCTAAAGTTGTATTGATATGTATTCTATTGACTGTATCCCTTATATGAATTCAATAAATCTCTTTAAACGTAATCCATGTTGTTTCGTCTTTCTAAGTGTCCTGCATTCTGCAGCACACTTTGAAAGAGGAAATTACCTCTAAGGATTGTTTTTGTGCAGGAAGGTATTTCTTCCTACACAAAAACAATCCTATCTGGAACACAGGCACCCTTGCACCATGGCAGAAGGATGCCTGCATTGGCCCTAGTCTGTAATGGGTTTGCCAGCACAAGGTGATGACAAGAATGCACCATATAATAGTAAATATGGCACATTCCTGCCCTCTTTCTTTCACCCAGCACAGGGAGTTGCCATGCTGCACTCCATTGCGTGACAAAATGATAAATATGGGCCCCAATCTTTTCCATATTTGTATCATCAAAATGCAACAAAAAGAAACATTGCTTTTTCCATTTGCTTCAGCGTTTCAAACTCTGGAGACTGATATCACTTTTATAATCAAGTTCAAAGACACACGTTTAGAGCTGCTAAGATTGCATTTTTCCTACCATTTAAAAGTTGTAAAATGATGAAATACATAAGAAAACGTTAGCACCTAAAGTGCTAAAACATACTACCAAGTGCACAGCCGGAACCACCAACAAATGCATCTTTTGGACATACAATTGTTTATAACAAGGCTGAAATTGCTAAATATGGAGGGGAACAGGCTATGGTGTAGTTCAAAGAATATAATTTCAGTACTTTGTTACCACAACTAAATACCACAAGAAATGAACTTTTTAGGGAAATTCAAGTAAAGATTTCACATGGTCCCCAACACAATGAGAAACAATACTCATTTTTTTTCTATAAGACTGCCCAATCTATCACTTGCAAACACTTTCTGCTTAAAGTATTAACTACAATTATGAATAAAGTCACAGGCTCTGCAATACCCTGTTTGATAACAGCTTCAAATGCACTAGTATCATTTAACATCAAAATGATGACTTTACTTTGCTTTTTAATGTTCACAGTGGAACATCCTAACAAGCAAGAATACCAAAAATGAACAGGCAAAACCAATAAAAAAAATCATTTGGTTGTTAAGAAGCTTGAAAATATTGATTATTGGTGAAGTAAACATGGTATCAAATTCAATGTTAGCTATGAATCTGTTTCACTGGCCAAATAAACCAGGACATTAGTAAGCCTCTTTGAATCCAGAAAAACGTTTATTGTGCCTTTTTTTTTTAGTTTTATATAGCGCAAACTTGACCCGAAGGTATCGGGTATCAGAGCGCTTTACATAGCATCAGTTGCGTTACATGAGGACACATTCATTTTTTTTTTGTTGGGCACAGGGAGATTAAGTGATTTGCCCAGAATAACAGGATGTTCAGCGTCATTGCCGAGACTCGAACCCGGTTCCCCAGATTCGATATCGACCGCCCTAGCCATTAGGCCAACTCCTCTCCCCATTACCTACAGTCCTGTGGAGTCTTTGAGAAGCAGAATAGCTTATTGAACAATGAACTGGCTTAACGTTGTGCTCAAATGGATCTCAAGGTGTCAGATGTATTGCCCTAGCATTAATGAGCATTCAATAAACCGCAAACAAGAAAACATGGGTGAGCCCAAATGAGATCTTAGGGGTAGACTTCTCCCTAGCTTCACCACCAGTACCCCATCCAAGTCAAATATACACTTGATTAATGGTTTTGTTATGGAACTATTGCCAAGCTCTAATGAAATTTGTGAATGCCTCCCTTCAAGGGTATTCCTGGACTTGCCAAAATAACTAGTGGAACTCTGTCATGACATTTAGCCTGGATTCTGAGTCCATGTGAAGTCCACCAAATTGAAACTCCCTTACAACCTTGAGGGAAGGTACCCTTTTGATGCTCCTTGCCACTAATACTGCTATGAAGTGAAAAGGCCTCCAATAGTAGACTCATGACAGCCATTTTTTTTAAAAACCTCTGTTTTGGTAAAAATAAGGACAGAGGAAGGATTAGAGTGCTAGTAACTGCCCTTTGATAAACTACAAAAATCTGAGGATTTGTAACTAAAAATAAGATTTGCCAGTACAAAAGAGAGGATTTGCAACTTCAAAATGGAGAGACTTGTAACTTCAACCATGCCAAAGTCAGTCACAAAAACCTGCCATCTGAGATATGCTCTTTGTGGGGTTGAGTTTCAGGGTTGTTTATCATTATGATGTTTTTGGCGGTAATTATACATGTGTGTCTATTGTAATATGTGTCTACTAACTGCACACCTAAACACAACAAAATGGGTCCTCTTGTCTTTATATAACAGTTTGAACTCTGTTATTTTTGGGATCATTGATGGAAGTTGATCCCATGTCACTGTGCCGCTGGATTCAATGTCAACCATATTAAAAAGGACCAAATAGGCCTAAACCAATCTGAGGTTGCCTGTCTTCTGATTGAGAATTGACCTGGCCTGAAAGTTTGGGCTGGACTGTTCCTATTGGAGCAGGACCATGTCTGATTTGCCAATGGAGGGGTCCTGTCTGAGGGGGTTTGGTAATGGTGATTTAGCCTGAGTACTTACCAATGGCTGAGATTAATTCAATAATTACATCCATCCATTTCTTTTTTGTATTCAACACTGATGGACAACAGTCCTTAAACATGTTACAATTTTTAAAAGAAAGGGGTTTGGGAGCACACTGCTTCACATCCAAGCACAGTTCGCCCCTTTGCACCCTGGTAAATGCAGTACAAAATTAGTGCTTACCTGAATTTTAGCTGTAGTTTTTCACCAAAGTCAGTGCAGACATTGCTGTATATCTCTAGATACATGTTTCTGGGTTCAGCCCTTCTTCAGTAGAGAGCAGCAGTAGTAGAAAGAAAAAGAAAAGTCATCTGGGGTTGCTGGAAATGCTGCCAAATTCCTCTTCAGGTCACAGTACCACTCACAGGCACACAGGTGCATCTCCAAAGCTCGTCAGCTTGCTGCTTCAAGGGAGCCTTTTGAAAAGAAAGAGGGTTGGGAGCACACTGCCTCACATCCCAGGACAGTTCGCCCCTTTGCATCCTGGTAAATGCAATACAAAATTAGTGCTTACGTGAAATTTAGCTGTAGTTTTTCACCAACGTTAGTGCAGACATTGCTGTATATCTCTAGACACGTGTTTCTGTGTTCAGCCCTTCCTCAGTAGAGAGCAGCAGTAGTAGAAAGCAAAAGAAAAGTCATCTGGGGTTGCTGGAAATGCTGCCAAATTCCTCTCAGGTCACAGTACCACTCACAGGCACACAGGTGCATCTCCAAAGCTTGTCAGATTGCTGGCTCAAGGGAGCTTTTTGAAAAGAAAGGGGGTTGGGAGCACACTGCCTCACATCTCAGCACAGTTCGCTCCTTTGCATCCTGGTAAATGCAGTACAAAATTAGTGCTTTCTTTAAATTTAGCTGTAGTTTTTCACCAAGTTTAGTGCAGACATTCCTGTATATCTCTAGACACGTGTTGCTGGCTCAAGGGAGCCTTTTGAAAAGAAAGGGGGTTGGGAGCACACTGCCTCACATCCCAACACAGTTCACCCCTTTTCATCCTGGTAAATGCAGTACAAAATTAGTGCTTACTTGAAATTTAGCTGTAATTTTTCACCGAAGTTAGTGTGTCTAGAGATTCACAGCACTAACCTGCACCAACCTCGGTGAAACACTTCAGCAAATAATCAAGTAAGCATTCAAAGTGAACTGCCTTTACCATAATGCTAAGGGGTGAACTGGCTGGGAGGTGAAGCAGTGTGCTCCCATCCCCCTTCTGTTTGAAAAGGCTCCCTTGAGCCATTGAGCTGACAAGCTTTTGGAGATGCTCCTGTGCAACAGAGAGAGGTACTGAGACCTGAGAGGATTGTGGCAGCTTTCACAGCAACCCCAGATAAATTTTGTTTTTTATCTCTACTGATGAAAGATAATATCCAGAAACACGTGTCTAGAGATTCACAGCACTAACCTGCACCAACCTTGGTGAAACACTTCAGCAAAAAATCAAGTAAGCATTCAAAGTGAACTGCATTTACCATAATGCTAAGGGGTGAACTGGCTGGGAGGTGAAGCAGTGTGCTCCCATCCCCCTTATGTTACAATTTTTAGGTGGGGGTCTGAATGGCCACTAAAGGACATTTGCCTTTCTGCTCTTTTGGCACTCCAAGTTACCTGTAGTTGGGTACTTCAAATTGTTATCATGCTCAAAGACAAACTGCCACGGCTCATCTCTCTTGCTCCATTCATGTTCCCTTTTGTTGTGCCACCATCCATTCCAATTAAATTAATCCCCATACTATGATATTGTCTCAACTATGCTTCACAGTTGGAACAGTGTTCTTTGGGTGATGTGATGCGTTTTGTTTTTGCCAATCGTAACACCTCTGCTTTCAGGCCAGATAGGTCGACTTTAGTTTCTTTAGACCACAAAACATGTTCCATTTGGCTATAGAATCTTTTAAATGGTTTGTGACTTACTTTAAGTGGGAATCAAGAGGGGCATCCTTCTACTCACACTATAATACATACCAGATTTGTTGAGTACTTGGGATATTGCTGTTAGCTTTGTATTTGGAACATTCTTGACAATTAATCCATGTAGCTCTTTCAAAGTGCCATTCATTTCATATTAGTCTCTCTGATCACTAACTTTCATGCTCAGTCATCTGATTTGAACAGATGGAGTCACATTGACTATACACTTTCCACTTCATAATATAATATAGCCTTGACCACATTCCAAGTCCTTGTGGTTTTTTGTTTTTTTGCGTTCCTTCCATGATCTATCCCTTTCTTAATACATGTTTCAGAATTAATTTGAAAGCTCCTTGGTGCGTAGCGTCATGTCTTTGCTTTGAAATGTCCTACCCAGCAGAGGAAGCCAAAAAGACTCCTGAATTAGTTCAAGATTAACTAATCAACTTTAAAATCACACTCCAGGCTAATAGGCCCCCAAATGGGTTAACTTGTAATGATTCACATGCTCATGGCATAATATCAGCAGATGGTATAGGTCCTCTCTTTGGTGTAGTATTTTTCAAATTGAAGCATTCACCAAAATGTTTTCAAACAATCTCTAGAACAGATGCATCAAATAAAGAACCCTTTATTTTCCCCTTATATCAGTGGTAAAACAGGGCAGTGGTTTACCCTTAAGGAACTTTTCTTCTTAAAGCTCTACCTCAGCTAAAATTACTAATTTCAAAACTACTTGGCTCGAGAACACTCATTGCACATACATTTCATTCACAATTTCAGGATTATGCATATATATTTGCATCAAACAGAACTGTTGGTGGTGAATCGTAAATATTAAAGAAGTTAAACAACTGTTTGACACTAAAATTGTAATAGACTTAATATAGCTATACATGAAGAGTTTGTTAAGAGTGGTTATTGGTCCTTCTCCCAATTCCCCCTGCCATTTCCTCTTGCTTACCCATGAATTATAGTTATTCATGTGTCTCTTTTAGGTGAGTCCATTTCACACAACTTGTTTTGAAGTATCACAATATGTGATATTTTAAAGTGTTATGAAACTGTAGAAAGGTGATAACAAACACTAGATAAATAAGAATTTATAGTTTTTTGTGTTCCACCTGCACACAGAACCCGTGCCCCCCTATGCATTTATATAATGAATAATAAATTAAATATTGCACCATAAAGATGCTTAACGGAAGGCGATGATTTACTTTGTAAATCCCCAAATAAACTGTAAAAATTTGCTCAGCAGTCTAAAACCAATAGAAAGAATACCATTCAATAATTAACTATGAAGTCCTTGGAATAGCTGATCTCTTTTTTACGAGGTACATGTATGATTACCAAATGTGGAATCACTAATGGAAAAGAAAAAAAGAGTTTGATGTAATGAAGTGTGATAACTGTTCAACTGAAAAAAAGAGTGATGGCTTGCCCTTTCTCATATTTCCCTTTTTCATTTAGAGGACATAGTAAGGTGGTATTTCTAGTTTCAGAACTGTCTCCAACTTTGACATGAGGAAGATGACCATGGCAGCCATGAAGCCAGCTGAAGTGGTTTCTGGCGAGCTGTCCATTTGTGATAGCTTGTCCAGCACCATTTCTAATTTCATCACTTATTCAAGGCCACTATAGGAACCATGGAGATCTCATTGAGAAACCACTGACATGTCCCAGAAACACTGCTAGACAGCTCTCAGTGTGTCGGGACATTTTACAATGTAGGTCCTGGAAATGAACTGTGATGACCCATTTGTATAACCCCCATAGTCTGAGGGGCAGCAGCAAAAGGGGACTGTGGGTGCTGGAGTAACAAAGGCAGAGTCAATGGTGCAGAGCCAGGGGAGAGTCAGGGGCAGAAGACTATAATGAGCTGAGGGGAAACTGGTACACATTTTGGTGGAACAGCTGGGCCAGAAATCGCAAAGGCGATCCCTCTTCCAATCTGACAATTTTGCAAACAGTTAGCCAAACTTAAAATGATGCCCACAATTTGCAAATAAAGTCAAATTATAATATATTGTACTATTTCTGGCCATTCCCCACAGTTTGTAATTGTGTAGCCATGCTGTTTAAGCACCGATGTGTCTTTTTTCTTTCTTTGGTGTGAATTGCACCTTCATTTTTATGCATGATTAACAATGTCTATTTTCCGTGTTATACATGTGTAAGCCACACCTAAGTGAAGCATTAGGAAAAACGCAAAGGTTGATTTCTCTGACTATCTATTTATTTATCTATTTGTTTGTTTGTTTATTTGGGCATTTAAAAAATAAATCGAAATATTAATCTTATCTAAGACTTCAGGGCGCTGCTCAGAGTGGCTGGTAATGAGAATAACCAACATCATTGCAGCACACATCTATTTTCATACACTGTGGAATACTATAGTCTGTCTCTCCAATCAGCAACTGACCCAGCATCAGTGCAATTCATTGACTTTTAAAAAATCACCAGTTAGACATAACCATTACCCTCACTTGGGTCAATATTTCATATGAATGCACAAAGTAATTGAAAAGTAAATACTTTTATGTAAGCAGGTGTTCATTGTCCTGTTGAGCTTGATTCTGTAAAGATTCACGTTTTTCACTAATTCTAGATTGTTGGGATGGAAAAGTCCTCAGCATGGTCAAGATAAGTATGCATGCCCTCAGTGCCCAACTGTATTGTTGTCTGGATCCCTAATTCAGATTTTTTGTCATAGGCGAACAGGGATCATGTGTGTGCGCCATGACATAGGCCGGTCTCATAGATTGCGGTCTTGTTGGACCGAGAGGGATGACCAGCCATTACCCTCATAGTGTTGAAAGGCTACTGCCTTCACAAGGAGTTAAATGGCACATGCGCGGTAGTGGCAGCATACTGTGTAATGATCAGTAGTAGTAGTGACCAGGTCATTTCAATTCTGTGTCAATGAAGTGAGGCCTACAGATTCACTCACCTTTTGAAAAGTTCCACTGCCTTGTGTTTAACTCACCCTTGGCCTACATCAGGTTGATGTAGAAGTGTGTGCATAGTGAAAACATGTGCTGAGTGTATGTGAGCACCTGAGACATACACTACACAGAGACATGCAGTGTGGGACAGTGCACTCATGGTAAATGGATGTGCGCTGGCAGAATGTGGTTAAAGTGACACACTCTGGTGCAGTGCAGAGAGACTGTAGTATTGAACAGTGTGCAAAGACTGAGTGCATGTAGAAATGCTGTTGGTAGCATGGTACATGGCCACAACAATACTGGATAGTGGAGTCTGCTGTGAATGTATGCTGCGTGCAGAAGTGCCTGCACTGATGCATTACAGGGAGGACCTTGGGTTCCATTTTTGGAAGCCCAGGCCTGCTTGTGAAAATATGAGGAGTGGAGGAATCTCCTCCAGACAGAATTGTGCATTTCTGCATTCCTGTAAGCTGGGGTGTACAAGCATTGAGTGTGGGGAGTCAGACTCTCCCTGTGCATTTCATAGGGCTCTGTGATTTAGTGGCAGATAACAAGGAAAGGGTCTGGAGACATCTCATGAAGAGGGGATAGGGCTGAGAATCCTAAAGGGTAGGGCTGAGGGCCCATGATTAACCTTTGATGCACATATCACTGTGGCTGACATCCAGGCATGAACTCTGGTCACTCCCATGAAGCTTGCTGTGGGTTAATCAGCTTCGGAGTCCTGCCTGCTGTGACAGACATCCTACAGGAGGAAGAAGAAAGGGGTGAGATGCCAATTTCAAATTAGCAGAACCCCATCATAAAACTTCAACGGTCCAGACCCTAAATCACATTTTGTGTCTGGAAGGAACAGTAGGGGAGTCTGAGATCCCATATTTTGTCATCTGCCGAGCAGCTGGCCTGGCTGCGTGAGGAGGGAAAGCTCTGCAAGACTTCTGCCTGTGACCAGGACTAGTGGCCTAGCCTGCTAGTCTACCTGTTAGGTGAGGGGATAGCGCCATGTGAAAACAAGATCACCTGCCCTGGAGTCTGGAGCAAAAGTACCTGCCTGCTCATGAAGTCAGATGTGCCTGTGAGGGAGAGGAGCATGTTGGAGGGAGCAAGATCCAGACGTTTTGACCAGACATGTGAGGCTCCTGAGCAAGATATGAGGAGCTGAGCCACACCGATTGGCCATTGCCCGTGTGCTGTGTTGTGCAGTTTGGTGGCCCCGTATGCCAGGAGTGGCTGCCATGCACCAACGACAGTGCAGCATAGATTGGGATGCCACCCATATGCGGGAAGTTGCCGTGACTCCATATGCCAGGAGGGGCCTCTCGAAGCGCTGAGGCCGAAGGTTCAGATCGTTGCCCATGATCTGAATTACTGCTTCAACCAAGACGAGGGAGGCTTTGTATTCGAGGAGGCCTAAGGACAGAGCAGATGCCTTCGGAGTCCTCGCTGGAGCAAGGAGACTGCCCCCATTTCTGAGCAAGAAAGAAAGAAAGACTTACTGTGTGTGGTTGAAGCCAGAGCAACTCCGATCATCAGGACGCTGGTGAGCTGAATGTGTGACCGCGTGCAGCTTGACTTTACCTGTCGGGCCAGGACCACACTGCCCCGCTGCCAGGGTTCATACCACTGGAGTGGGTAAGCTGAGAACTGGGCTTACCAGGGCCTGATGAGATATACCGCCTTTGGTATTTGCAACCCTACCCAACTCTAAGTGACACTAAGGGGCTCATTACGAGTCTGGTGGTCCACGGACCACCAGACTCATGGGGTGCGTCAGTGGCTGTCTCCCCACCGGCCTATTACGAGATGGCCAGTGGGACCACCACAGCCCTGCTGCAACCACCAGGAAACTGCTGTTACCTGGTGGTGTTGCAACAGTGTAGAGGCATCCATATGTTTAGTGGGGCTGCTGCGGTCTCACTAAGCATATTAGGAGTTTCCACTCTGCCAGGGTTTTCATGGCAGTTCCTTCTCCATGTAACCCCTGGCAGAGAGGAAACAAAGGGGGCCATACAGGGCCCCCTGGTTCCTTTGCGCCCTGTGGATGCCCACGGGGGGCACAACATGGGCCCTCCTGTGTGCCTGCACACCAGTTCCTGCATGACATGGACTTTTCAGTCCATGCCGTGCAGGAACTGTTTTTTGTGTTCCCATTGCAGGGCCTGTTTTTAGAGGCACTGCTGTGGAACCGCCCAAAAAGAACCTGCCAGGCAGAATGAAACTCCTAATCTGGCGGGTGGCCTCACCACGGGTTTGACAGCGTAGTGAGAGGGCAGACCCGGCGACGCACCGCCAAACTCGAAATCGGGCCCTTAGTGACTACACTTGATGGACTGAGTTCAAGAGGAGGAAACCCAGTGAACAGGGCCTAGTAGTTTACATTCCCTGAATGTTGCCACAAGTGAGTGGAGAATAACAGTACACCTGTTACATATGAAGTTGGTAGCCCGGGGGTGGCCTGACAACTACTATGGTGCCTACCTACAGGAGGACTGCATTATTGCTTATTGAATGTTGTTTACCTTTGCATGCATAGAATTAGAATTAAAAATACTTTTTTAATACAAAATATGTATTTCACTTGTCATCGATTTATTGTATGTGCTGCATACATGTTGAGGTATGAGCCATGTTCACTGATCTGTATGTACACTTCCCTCTGAGGAGTCATCACTTCTTGTGCTACGCTACAGAGAGCCAGGTGGAGAAGGAGGTGTTTGCCTCAGTTGAGCATCATTCAAAGTAGGTTGGGCCCAGGAACAACAGGAGTAAACAGCCTAGACCACCTCAGTTGGGCTCAGCAACCCCTGCTTGCCCTGTGGCCCTCTGAATGAGGGGGTTCTGACATATGTATAATGTCTTGGTGTGGCTTTTCTGTCAGTAGGTGTACCAGAAGCCTTCAGAAAGTCTCCAGTTTCTCAGGGGAGTGCAATAGATTCTACAACGTGTCAAGGCCTCCACTAGTGTCACTGGCCACATCCAAGATCTAGTATTCACCAATCACACTAATCTTTCAGTAGAATCTCCTTCCCCCTCTCATCTGGACTGATCACTATGCTATTCCTATTTCCATCTCATTGTGCCACGCTTCTGTCTCTAATCCTACACTGCCATGCTTGCAGACACTGCTCCAAACTCTCGTCCTCATGTTTTTGCGACCTTCTCAGAGTCCCAATTCATTCTTAACTCTAATATAGAGGAAGCTTAGATAAATGTATTGCTATACTGCCCGTTTTAATACTAATACCACACTTAGGGCACAGTGATTTAACAGCCATCGTCTTGCCCTCACAAAAGTCTGCACATTGCTATAAGAGGCTTGGCATAGAAAATACGACCCTATGTGCAAACTGCACTACTATGTAGCAATAAGACCTATCATAGGGCCGTTAGAATGACTCACTCTAAATTATATGAAAATTGAGAGAGCCTCCAACTCTTTAAAGGAAATCTATTTTCCATAAGGAAATCTATGTTAGATCCCACCACAAAGATCCCACCACAATGACCCCCCTGCCTTTGAGTTTGCAGGATTCTTTTTGCAAAATAATTACCAACATTTACACAACACTCCCTGTAGACACTCAGGGGCACATTATCAAGCCCTTTATCGCCGCGTTAGCGGCACTTTTCTGCCGCTAATGCGGCGATATTTTTATCACACTATTAACAAGCTGCAGCTAACGGGCCTTAGCGTGAGTATTGGCGATAGCGGTCGTTTTTTTATCTCTAAGCATGTCAGCGATATATATCGCTAATGACATGCATAGTAGGCGTTCCTGACTTAAACTCCATTGAAACAGTCGCAAACACAACTTCCCTCTATTATCAATGCCCGTGAAGCGATGAGAAAAGTCGCGCTAACCGTGCTTATCGCTGGAATTTAACGCCTGAAAAAAACTTGCCTTAACCATCTTGTCAATGGGGGGTGGATTGTTAGGTTAGGTACACACTTGCCTATTAGCAAGCTTTTCATTAGCGCAGTTAATTTAGCGCTGGAATTCTCATGCTATTGCTGGTTTTACTCGCTATCGCTGGATTTCCTATCTCCTTTGCGATACGCGTTGATAATACAGCGTTATCTCGGCGAGGAAATCCAGCGATGGCCGGCGATAAAAAAAACAGCGCTAAGCGCGCTTTGCGATAATTATCGCAGATCCTTGATAATATGCCCCTTAGAATTTCAATGGTCCTGCGATTTTCCAGCCTTACAATGTCCTTGGCCCTTTCCTGTCTACCTTTAGCCCTGTTGGGCTGGATGACTTACATATTTTCATCGACTCAATAAAATCTGTCTCTCCACCTCAACCGGCCATGCCATCGATAAAGGCTGACCTATCATCCATCATATTCTTGAGCCTTTTAATCTTTCAACCTCTTTGACGAAGGTCCCTCAGTCATGGAGACACACAGTAGTTATTCCACTACTTAAAAACCTACCCTTGAGTCTTCCAAAATTGAAAACTATCATCCTTCCTCTCCTGGCTAAAGCTTTGGGAGAGCATATCAATTGTCAGCTCTCTAGTCATCTTGAAACTTGAAAACTGACCGTTAGCAGTCAGACTATTTCCTCTGCCATATTACGGAATCTGCTCTTCTAGCTGTCATTAAAGAGCTTATATATAAACATTTGCCACCACGTATTTGTGAGTTCCTGAATTGTGCCCTTTGAAAATTTTGCTGAGTCTCTCAGTTTTCCCTTACCTTCAGCTGTGAGATATTTTTCTGTGCACGAAATAGCGCGAGAGTTTTAACCATGTTTTAAATCTACAATCCTTTTGGCTACAACATAAGCAAAATATTTTCGTGCTAGTTTACCTGCAGAGGAGTCTCTGTGCACAATTGTGTTGCACAGGAGAACACTGTTTTCTGTGAAGTACGTTCTATGCAGAATAATTTTTTAAAATATTTAATAATGATACATGCAATACAAAAGTCAAAGTAGTCATGATTCTCCTGTGCGCTAGCAAAGCAAAAGACTGCAAAGTTTCCAACCTTTCCATAGAATTCTGTGAACGCTTTAAAACTAAATTTGATTTCGCATACCCTTTGTATCTATCCGTAAGTTTGGTAGTAGGTGCGGGCTTTATAAATGCATCATTATTGCAGTTCAGGCATTTATCAACAAAGTCTTACCTATCCTGTGTTGAAAGAGCCAATTCTAGCTTCCAGAGAAGTAACACAGGGCCTAATGTATAACTATAAAACCGGTCAGAAAGCATCACTGTATTTCCTTCCGAAACTCAGGAAAGGTGGGAAGTCCTCTTTGCTGTCTGATTTTTATTGCGGCTTGCAAGAAATATAATGTTGACATTGTTAGTAGCAAAGATATTTTAAACTCGAAATGTAACTAAAGCACATTGCAACTAGCTGTATTACCCTCAGGTTCACAGTCCTTTAATTTCATGCCATTATTTATTATAGAAAAAGAAAGTAAAGCAAATGATTGGACGGGTATTAATTATTTGTGTCCTAGACTTCGTACAGCTCCCTCAGAATCCCTTTTGCAGCTTCGAAAGCAATTTAGATATAACCACTTTAGGCCTCCTTACACTTATGGAAGCAGGTACCAATCTACGTATTATTGACTGATGTGTAGTTCCTCCTCGATATTTAAAATGTTTCTTAATGCGAGGCACTGCTGAGAATTGCTGTAGTTTATTTTTTAATATGATATGGTGAACAAGGCACTCCTACAAGCAACAAAATCAAGCTAAACCTCTTTCAATTACTACCTCTGAATCTTTTATGACTGCTATACACAATGTTGCATTTCGACCTTGGTCCAACCCAGAACTCTTTGATTATTTCTTGACTGAATTGGATAATTCAATATGCATGTACAGCGAGTAAAAATGTCAATGTGTGTGTACGGGTACATGCAATTGAATCCCACGCTGAATTATTTACACAGGTTCAGGGTTTCATCTGTGGCAGCATTCCAGGTTTTCCCTAAATCCTCAGAGCTGTACATGATAATAGGCCATTGTGTGCTTGAAATGAACACCGTAGGTCTCTTTCACCGAGCTCGTGCTCCACAGCTGACCGCTTACAGAGTCTTCCTACAAGAACATATATTTATTGTTCAAAATCTTGCGAAAACCTTTTTTTCAATTGCAAGCGAAAATCTTGCAGTTTTTCTACAATTAAGAAAATAATAAAACATCATTTTAGTTTGAACTTAACAGTTGCCCTGTACAAAAGCATATTGTTTCCTATTTTCACAATACACTTCATCTACCAAAAATATTCATTGATGTCCTGAAAATATGCATTAAAAATTGGAAATGTATCTTTTTTTCTTATTATCACCTCCCACATAAGCTTGATTTGTGAAAAAGAAACGCTCGTACGTTTAATCAACAAGTAGAAAAAAGTGACCTAATACTGTGAAAAAAGAAAGAGAAAATGAGACAATGAGGGCGCTATTCAGTAACCAGTTTCACTCAGGGGTCCATATTTAGGTTTAGAATAATTTCTCTTGCTGATTGCTATTGTCGTTTACAGAGCACACATGCTTTTAGAAGTGAGAGCCCAGATTAACAAATATTTAGCGCTAGGTATGCATCAGAAAAGTGATGCAAAGCTGCGCAAAATGTTTTTATCTTCTTCACTTTCCAACGGAAAACTTATTTCTCACTGTGGAGTGGCTTGAAAGTAACACAAAGCAGCGCTTTGCACTACTTTGTATTACTCTGTGTCAAGGGGGCATTCCACTGGTGGTGCATGGGTGTTCCCATGCAAACAACCATGGCTTTTAATGCAAAACCCTATCTACTAATAATAGTCTACTTAGTAAGAGGGCATCCTTCCAGTGCAAAACCTATGCAAGATTCACACAGACACCTTTCACTATGGCAGAAAAGTGTGAGTGACTCTCGGCAGCATGATTGTGTGCTAGTGCTAGATTTCTCTTCATCCAAGGCAACACAGCAAATTTGGGTGCTCTGCTGGGTTGTGTAAAGGAATTGTTAATCTGGGCCTCAGTCTGCATTCAATCCACATATTTGTATTGGAATTCTTAAATGTGTTTGTAGTTGTAGTAGGTTACTGGTTGAAAATGCTGACAAGTTCATGAGCTGGGTGATCCCATTTGATAACATGTAGAAGCTTACTCATGGATTCCCATATGTTCCCTTTACGTTATACACTTGCCTAGATCTTACATACTTTGGCAGTGAAATATTTTGCAATCAGCTTTTTAATTTTACTTTGTTGTTTATCTGTGTTTCTTCTAAAGCTTGGTACTGTATTGCTCTATACTGTAGCATTTATTTAGAGCTTAGTACTGCTCTGTGGAGTGCTAATGTGCTTACCCACACAGGTAGCAAGCTGTACTGGGTGTGTGGTGGTAGAGTGTTGTATTTGTTTTAATCCTATGTGGAAAGTGTTTTTATGTTGAACATGAGTGTTTGAGGTATGCTTTTATAATACATGGGATCCTGCAATACCTGTATAAAGAACCCATCTCTAATGTTCTTATTACAGTGGATTTGTGATGCACCTAGTCACCCATAATAAAGAAATGAGGCAGCCTCTCAATTTCAATAACTTCTGGCAGAGCCAGTAGCCAAGGGGGAAAGGCAGGTCAAAGCTGCAGGTTAAAAAATGATAATGAAATGCATCTTTTCCTTTTTCTGCTATGTTTATCTGCATGAACAGTGATTAGCAGAAAGGAGATTTTCATGGCAACACGTTTATTTTTTGCTGTAGGTAATTATAGAAAAGTGAAAATTTCTCTGAATGTTTCTACACATTCCAAGCTAAAGCACCTCTTTTAAAAATCTGACTTGTGCTAAACAAATTCTATTATTTTATTGCATCAAACATCTAACTACTTGTTTGGTGTGTTTAATTTTGCACTAGAAATTCTACTTTTATTCTTTGTGTTGGCAAACATGCTGTCTCCTTCATAAGAAACAGCAATGCACCAAAGATTTAAGTATTTTTTTGGAAGGGTGATGTTGTGACCATGTATTATAAGGAATAAAGTACACCTGGTGTACATCATAAGGATATTGCGATTCAACTTGTAACTCCATGACCTTATAAAGGAACTCAGCCTTCAAGCTCATTCCTTTATATGTACACAGAGCTCATCTATGAAATGCAATATCCTTACAATGTATGGCAGGGGTTGCTTTATTCCATATATCTTATCGTGGGACCCAGCACTTAACAGTGTGATGGCTGAGGGGCATGAGATATGATATGTATTTTATGGTTTTTAGTGTGCTTGCACTGCAGTCGGCTCTGCAGGTCCCTTATTATGTTTAGGATTATTTCATAGTCTGAATCATATTTTTATATGCTGACTGTGGCAAGAAGTCCCCACCCTAAGAACCTATGTGTCTGGGGGATGCTGAACTATAGCAAGAGTTGCATGAGATCTACCAAGATGGACTGGGTTACATTAATTCTTTATGTGGCTGTTATAATACATTCTCAGCTATTAGATGTTAATTAATCATCATCCTATATAGCTAGTCAAGACTTGCAAATGTGGGCTGTGTTAGAGTCTCTCAGTGTCCAGCTTGTGTAGCAGTTTTCGTTAGACACAGCATTCCTGTCTAATTGGAATTGAGTTAATATTTAGAGTGTACTTTCTGATTTCCAATCATATGGGCAAAATTAAGATGGCTTAAATGGAAGTGATAGATTGCTGTAGTTACTTGATGGTTGGGGTAGGACATAATGCTTCTGGTTCCGGTCAGTTACTTGTGTTTGCCATCATGTTATTTCCAATATTGATTGCCATGAGCCATGCATATGCCAGTGGTAGACTGAAGTTCTAGCTGTTTGTCAGGTCCAGAATTATAGGAGGTAAGCGCAGAGAGAGCCGGGGTTACACCTCTTGTCTGAATTTAATGTCTGTCTTAAAAATGTGGACTTTATTACGAGTATGGTGGTCAATAGGACCACTATACTTGTGGTGGCGGTCTGACCACCGCCACACTGCGGAACCGTGAGCCGCATTAGGCGTGTGAGTGAGTCAGACCGCCACAGGACCGCCACCACTGCTGGAATCCAGGATCTCTTGGTGTGGCAGTTGCAGTCAGGCATAGTTATATGCTGGCAGTGCCGCTGCGACACCGCTGAACATATTTTGAGTTGCCAAACCAACACCCTTTCCATGGCGGTGAGCCTGTCATGAAAAGTGTGGTGGTGAGGCAACTAATGGGACCCTAATAGGGTCTCATGCTGCTCCTAGGCTTGGGGGTGCATGTGGGGGGCACATATGTTGCCCTCCTGCATTTGCACCTCCATTTTCTGCATGGTGTGGCATGTATGCCACACCATGCAGGAAGGTGCAGTTGGTGCTGACAGCAGCAGTGTGCATGTTAGGCTCTTAAAGAGCCTAACAGACCACCACTAATAGACCACCACAGGACCACCAGCTAGACCAGGATTGAAGTCTTAATTTAGCGGACAGCAGCACCTCGGCTCTGGCGATCCTACAGCGGGTGGCGCAAAACCGTCTGCTGTAGGACCGCCCAAGACATAATAAGCCCCTTTGTATTTTGCTTGACAAGGGGCCCCAGAGTTTTGCCTCTTGGACTGAAAATGTGGTGCCTTCTATGGGTTTCTTTTGCAAGGGGGTACGATGAATCTAGATGCTAATCTCCAGCATTGTGCTCCGTTTTGTGAATATTGTTTGAACTTCAACTTTATGTATAATGA
Organism: Calotriton arnoldi; assembly: GCA_963921515.1. NCBI lineage: Eukaryota > Metazoa > Chordata > Amphibia > Caudata > Salamandridae > Calotriton > Calotriton arnoldi. The sequence continues at coordinate 52,245 of CAWUFW010013261.1, forward strand.
TCCATATCCATGGGAGGATACATGAACAGTACAATGTATCTTGAACTTTGCCCGCAAAGCTATAGGTAGTAGGTGAACGGCTTGCAAAACAGACATCATGTGGTCCAGAGGTGTAGGTAAAGGAGACGTTTTGCCACACTGTCCTGGATTTATTGCAGTTTTCATATCAAGAAGCAAGATTTGAGGCCTGATTCACAAAGGTAAACTTTTACGTTTATGATTGTTTGTTATTCACAAAGGAATTTACAAGTTGTATCCTTACAAGTGCAGAGTCTCAGCACATAAAAAGATAGGTCTTTTTATGTGCGAAACCTCTGCACTCATAAAGATACTACTCGTAAAATCCTTTGTGAATAGCAAACAATCTTAAACTTGCACTTTCATGTAAGTTTACCTTTGTGAATCAGGCCCGTAGACTGTTGGCATAGTCAACCTTGCAGATTTGAGGTGTGGGGATAGGTTGTAACTTTTTAGTATCCAAGGTAAGGGAAGATGCATTTCAGAAAAAAACCTGCTCCACATTAGAACACCCCCAACAGAAAAGCTGCAAAACCGTGTGAAACATCTGAACAGAACATACATGTAAGTATACAAAATCAAAGTAATTGCATATTTTTATATGTAAATAACAAGCTTTCAAATATTATAGATCTATAATATTACACTACTGTCAGAGACAATGACAGAGGCTGCAAAGTATTTGACTACACAGAAAAGAAAGCAGTTACTAAATCACATGGGCTACATCTACAGCAAAGAACTTGCATCATCAGAAAATATAAACTGGAAATGTACTTAATATTATTCTAATGCATGTTGTGGGAGGGTACCTACAAAATATGATATAATTCATGTAAGAGAGCACAACCACCCCCAAATGTGACAGAAATAGAAGTAAGGGAGATAATGCAGGGTATAAGAGAGTCAAGCACTAGCTCCCATGATCCCACAACCAAGATCCTTAAAGATATATTACCTAAAGTCTTTGAACACATGGCCAACTGCCACCTATACCCAGTTTAAAACATTTAATTGCACAAACTAAAAAAGTCACCAGCCATACCCCACCTGCCCCTAGAAGATACTAAGACATACACAAACCTGAACATTCAACAGTTACACATAATGAGGAACCTTTCCTTTTACATGACAACCTAAATAATGAGAAACAAATCCTAACATTTTCTACAGCAGATAACTTAGCAAAACTTAGCCAATTTCAAACATGGATGATGGATGGGACCTTCAAAATGTGTCCCATCTGTGTACTGAAATAAACACCATAAATGATGAATATCAAAACAAAAATATCCCTTTTATATATGCCCTACTATCACATAAACAGAGCAACATTTAGCATGACCTCTTAGCCATGTATAACAAATAACTAATACCCCCAAAACTAGTAATAAACTTTGCACTTAGCATAGATGAAGGGATGTTTGAAGGATATGATGCTCCTTCTCAAGCAGAGATTGTTAGTTTTATGAAAAAAAAACAAAGCAAGAAACTCTGGAGCTGTGGGGCCTGGAGAGATCCCTATTAAAGGAGGCTCTAGCGCTGAGATTGTTTCTAAGTCCAATTTTTGAATACTAGTATCGGATGGACTAATTCCTTCCTCTTAGAGGGGAAGCTTCATCATTCCGCTTTACAGAAAGGGCCCCAAATCTTCTCCAGCTAGCTTCAGACAGATTTCATTATTGCATTCAACATGTAAACTCTTTTCTAGGAGTTTACTTTCCCATCTTCAACAATGAGTGCAAGAAAAGAATATTATTTCCCCAAATAAGCCAGTTTTAGGAGAAACTATAGCACTATCGATAATATCACTGTTTTTCAAGCAATTATCGAGAAATACTACATAGCTCGGTGTATGCCAGTGTATACGGCCTTCACTTATTTCTCCACAGCGTTCGATAGAGTAGATCGACGAACGCTGTGGAGAAAGCTCATTGGTCTGGGTGTCCCACACCATGTTTTAAGGCTCATCATTGAATTGCATTCTGATACCTGGTGCCAGATTCTCATGAGAGGGACTCAAGGTCTTTCTCGAAAGGTTACACCTCATAATGGTCAGAAACAGGGCTGCTTGTTGGCCCCCCCTGTTGTTCTCCCTATATATATATGACCTGCCAGTCATTTTAGGTCAGGTGCAGGGTGACCTGCCAAAAATTGGCAATATGTCCATTTGCTATTTGCTGTACACTAATGATATGGCTATAATGGACTTAACCCCCATTGGCCTACAATGTCACCTTACCGATCTGATGAAGTTTGCATAAGTCCACTTTCTGAAACTAAATATCCCTAAAAGTAAAATTTTGACATTCCAAAAGAAAGGTACAATAATAAGGGGAAGTTTAATTGGTACCTGGGGGAAGATAATGTTTAAAAAATAGACTTGTACCTGTATTTTCGTAAAATCTTCTCCAGTAATATGCAGGATGATGATCATTTTAATCTTTGTTCGAGTAAAGCCTTTTCTCAGGCAAACATCCTCAGTTGATTACATAAATCATGTGGGAGACGTCATTTTGGTCATGTTTTGTCGGTTTATAAGGTTGAAATTCCTTCTGCTCTGGTTACTGGTGCACTTTTGAGGCAATAGAAGTTTGAATATTTTGCCAGACTTGTGGTCTGAATATACTGGCATCCCCCTATGCTCTTCTCCTGGAATTTAGCTTAAGGTCAACTTATGTTCTGGTTCTGGCTGCTGCTTTAAGATGGGGAAATCTGCTTTTGAGTGGAGAAGCAGGCACACTTTGTGCAGCCCTGAAGTGTAAAATATTTGCCCTTTGAAAAGAAAACAGTGCCTTCTTCAGGTCTTTAAGTTGGCCAAAGAATCCTTTCAGTTAGACTTTAATGTAGGCTCTTGTTTGCGAAAATCTCATTTAAAGAGTCATATAAAAAATACCTCTCTTAAAATAAGTCAGGACAGAGATATTGCCCTGTGTCAATTAAATATGGGAAATCTGTTGGTACAGGAGAGAAATCTTGGAAACAAACCTCAACCATATTTAACCTGGAATCTCTCTCATGGGATCCAAAGACTGATCATTTTGATGAGAATGGATCTGCTCTCCCTACGTGTTATTACTGTTATTTGGGATAAAGTGCCAAAGAAGGAGCGACTCTGCGAATCATGTCAGGTACATGTTCAAGATTTTAACCATGTAATATTAGCATGTCCTGCATTGCACAATGCACGTCACCACTTTCTAAGACCACTGTTTCTTAAATATAATAATCATTCAGTATCAGAGGCCTGTAAGCGTCTAATGTCTCCTATCAATGTAATGGGTTGTGATAAGACTTTCCAATTTTTTAAATGTTTCTTAAACTTGTTTTAATGATCTAGGCTGTTTATACTTACAAAAAGGTTATCTATGTAATATCCTTAATCTTGTTTTGTAGGTATGATGGAATATTGAATGCCTAGCATTGCACAATGCACTTTGTTGCCTTTTAAAGTCATTGATCCTCAAATTATAACAACCAATTAGTATAGGAGGTCGCAGGGGTTTAATGTTTTTGTCTAATGATATGGGCAGTGGCTTTGGAGGTTTGATGATACTGTTTGTATTCTTAACCTTGCACAATGAACTTTGTTATATTTAAAGGACATTGCTTTTTGAAACTATAGCATTTAATTGCCACATGAGTTCAGCAAGTGTTTAACGTTATTGTCTTATGAACTAGGCAGCGACAAGATTTTCCCATGTTTTAGATATGTTTTTCATCTTTATCAAAATTTGCACTTTTGAGTCTGATTTCTTATTCAAATGACCAATTATGTATTATATTCAACTATTGTGCTGCTGCAGTATGCATGATGCCACTTTTCAAGGATACTGTCCCAATGATTTTAATCACCTTACTTGTTTTGGAGGTTTTCTATTTTTAATATAATGGTTGTTATGAGGGTCCTTTTTAATCTCTTTTGTAACTTATGAATGAGTTGTTTATATTTATGACTGTATATAACGTGTAATGTACAATTGGGTTTTATTCTCTGTTATGGTGTAATGTGGATCTCCGTTGGAGTTCTGTATCATAAATAAAATAAATGAAAAGAACAATGCATTGCAAGGATGGCACAATGCCTTCCAATCCACACTAGCCAGAACTCAACCTACACTGTACTAAGTTATAGAAGCATTACAAAAAGAGCAAAGCTATCAAGAACTACGAGCACTCTGTTGACTAAATTGTCCCTAAACCTAGCAAACAAAACAAAAGAATGTATGACATGCTACAATTTAAAGTTGAACTCTTCATAAATAACAAAGAAGTAGATTACTTTGAAATCATGAACAAAAAGCATATCGTAAAATAAATAGTAACCAAAGTCCTCAAAAATGATGACCAATACTAAACCAACAGACCAATTTATTTTAAAATAATAAATATAACATTTTAGTATATCAGTCAAGAAATGAATCACAATTCCAATGTTAACGAAGACTGATATAATAAAATAAAATTATATATAAATTATTTCTAAAAAAATTTAACCAACCAAAAAAGTTAAAAACAAACTCAATCACATTAAATAATTGCAACACATAAGACAAACAGTCCCACGTGAATATCACATTATTTTTACACAAATAATATAATCTCACATTTTCCACCCAAAAGAAATAAAATAAATAAAATTGACTGTTCTGTAGCTACAGATCTTTCTCTGTATCCACGTAATAAAAAAGAGAAAAATGGGAAAAGTATTGTTCCAAAAGACCCAAAAATGCAAATGTAAAACAAATACAATAGAAATCCCTCGAAGCAATCCAAAGTATCTTGGAACCAGAAAAAAACTGAAAAAGTATTTTAGAAAAAGAAACTCTCCAGGAAAACTAAAAAAAGGAAATCAAGGTAAAAAACATTGGCTCATTATAAACCAAAAAAGCAAACTCCCAATGGCAATAGGACAAGTTTGTAGATAAAAACCTGTGAAGTAAATTAAACATCCCACCCGCAAAACACATTACATTTACAAAAATACATATACATAACAGTTAATCATCAAAATATAGCTACCATAACTCAATTTAATATAACATACCTATACATTAATAAAATAGTGTACGAAAACCCTGAAACTACAAACTAGTGAAAAACACTAACATTAATACATCGAAGTAAATAAAAATCCCACAAACAACACTATAATTAACTTCTTGAACTTCCCCTTCAAGACCCCCTACACTCAAAACCCTTTAAAAATATTTCAAAAAGGACTTACCTTTTCTGACAAACAGCAGCACATTACGACAACCTGGTTTCAGGAAAATAGACTAAAGAAACCACAAATAGATTACAAAATAGAAGGTAGTGGTAAAACAAAAAATGGCTGCAAAATGAAACTAAAAAAAGACTATCTCCCCATAGGAATGAATGGAAAAGACCGCTGGCACCACAAGGATCTTGGATCCAAACGAAGCAGCAGTGGGGAAATCAGCGGTCTCTGGCAGCGGACCCAGAGATTATGACCTGCCTTACGCCGACCTTTTCATGATGGGAATACCGCCATGAAAAGGTCGGCAGAAAGGCAGGGAAGGGGCCCCAAACAGGCCCCCAGGCGATTTTGCCCATTGGGCAAAGTGCATGGGGCACATGTTGTGGCCCCCTCCGCATGCACTGTTGTGCGTGCACTGTGTGCCATGCACGACATAGTTCATGGTACACAGGGCCCTGATGTGCAAGCTGCGCTGCCACAGCGGTGCCATACGCTTGAGGCTCTCTATGAGCCGAAGCATGCTGCTGCCATAGCACCACCGGCACAACGCCACCAGCCTGGTGGTGTACTCAGAATACAGCGGTTGGGCTGCCGCCGGCTCGGCGGCATTCTCCCGACTGACGCAATGGCGGTCGAGCAGTCGGTCCGCCAAACTCGGAATCAAGGCCACAATGTTAGTTTTTTCTAAAATTATATATGATTTAAAATGTAGAAAAAAACAATAAATAAACTTTGAAAACATAAATAAGATTACAAAAATGTGTGATGTCTTTATTATACAAATACTGTGATGAATAATATTATTGGTTACAAACATAAAACTAACTATTTTTTTTGTTATAATTCTAATCGCAAACAATTCTAATAAAAGTATTTATACCACATACAAACAAAAAATCAAATAAAACATTACAGAATAAAATAATAAAATTAATAATCACACTTTAACATAAAACATTTAAAAAAATTGTCAGATACTAAAGGGGTGATATTTATTATTTCCACTCTCATCTAACCATATTAGGGGAAGGTGTTGGACAGTAAAGGGGTGAACTTTGCTATTTCCACTCCAATATAACCATATAGTTGGGCACTAAAGGCTTGGCATTTACTATTCCCACTCCAATTTAAACTAATTTGGGGAAAGTTATGGATGCTAAAGGAGTGGCATTGGTTATTCCCACTCCAATCTAAACCTATTTGGGGAAGGTGTTGGGCACTAAAGGGGTGATATTTACTATTCCCAATCCAATCTAAACCAATTTGGGGAAGGTGTTGGACACACTGGGGCCGATTCCGATCCCGGTCGGAGGCGCACCGAATGCCTGTTTCCCGACCGAGTCGCACATACGTCCGAACGAGCAAGTACGATGCGCACAACTGCCCAAATCCCGACCCAGTCGTACTCACCCAATACAGGTCCTGTTCTCCGACCGAGGCGGATCCGGAAACGCAGAATCGAGTCGCACGGAAGCCAAAATGCAGCCCCGTCCGGCCGGACAAGTACGATGCGCCATCCGTACGCGCCGAACCCGTCGCTATGCACGGCACGTCAAAGCATCCGGGAGAGGCGCACATAAGCTCCGATTCGCGCCACAAGACGATCCACGGCTACGAGACGAACACGCCAGCGACGAGGACGAGGCGAAGCAAAGAGAAAGACGAACGAGACGAACCAACCATGAATCCCATCGTGCCGATCCTACCAATATTCTACATCTATTACCGGAACTGGCACCGACGCGTACGACGCAGAAGGTAAGTCAGACACCCACCACACAAACAAACCACACGTACCCAATAAATCACACACACACATAGGGATGCAGAAATTACTTGCAACAGCAGCACCATAGGGGCGGGATGGCTATCACCAATGCCACATATACACATAGGGGCCTGGATGCCAACCACTAACACCACCCCTACCCAGGGGTGCTAGATGCCTGTCACTACTACCACCTCTACCCATGGGGGGCTGGATGCCAACCACCACTACCACCCCTACCCAGGGGTGCCAGATGCCTACCACTACCACCACCCCTACTCAGGGGGTGCCAGATGCCTACCACTACCACCACCCCTACCCAGGGGGTGCCAGATGCCTACCACTACCACCACCCCTACTCAGGGGTGCCAGATGCCTACCACTACCACCACCCCTACCCAGGGGGTGCTAGATGCCTACCACTACTACCACCCCTACCCATGGGGGCAGGATACCTGTCACTACTACCACCTCTACCCATGGGGGCTGGATGCCTACCACCACTACCACCCCTACCCAGGGGGTGCTAGATGCCTACCACTACCCCCACCCCTACCCAGGGGTGCTAGATGCCTACCACTACTACCACCCCTACCCATGGGGGCAGGATGCCTGTCACTACTACCACCTCTACCCATGGGGGCTGGATGCCTACCACCACTACCACCCCTACCCAGGGGGTGCTAGATGCCTACCCCTACCACCACCCCTACCCAGGGGGTGCCAGATGCCTACCACCACTACCACCCCTACCCAGGGGGTGCTAGATGCCTGTCACTACTACCACCCCTATCCATGGGGGCAGGATGCCTGTCACAACCACCACCCCTACCCAGGGGTGCCAGATGCCTACCACTACCACCACCCCTACCCAGGGGGTGCTAGATGCCTACCACTACTACCACCCCTACCCATGGGGGCAGGATGCCTGTCACTACTACCACCTCTACCCATGGGGGCTGGATGCCTACCACCACTACCACCCCTACCCAGGGGTGCTAGATGCCTACCCCTACCACCACCCCTACCCAGGGGGTGCCAGATGCCTACCACCACTACCACCCCTACCCAGGGGGTGCTAGAGGCCTGTCACTACTACCACCCCTACCCATGGGGGGCAGGATGCCTGTCACTACCACCACCCCTACCCAGGGGTGCCAGATGCCTACCACTACCACCACCCGTACCCAGGGGTGCCAGATGCCTACCACTACCACCACCCCTACTCAGGGGGTGCCAGATGCCTACCACTACCACCACCCCTACCCAGGGGGTGCTAGATGCCTACCACTACTACCACCCCTACCCATGGGGGCAGGATGCCTGTCACTACTACCACCTCTACCCATGGGGGCTGGATGCCTACCACCACTACCACCCCTACCCAGGGGTGCTAGATGCCTACCCCTACCACCACCCCTACCCAGGGGTGCCAGATGCCTCCCACCACTACCACCCCTACCCAGGGGGTGCTATATGCCTGTCACTACTACCACCCCTACCCATGGGGGCTGGATGCCTACCACCACTACCACCCCTACCCAGGGGGTGCCAGATGCCTACCACTACCACCACCCCTACTCAGGGGGTGCCAGATGCCTACCACTACCACCACCCCTACCCAGGGGTGCCAGATGCCTACAACTACCACCACCCCTACTCAGGGGGTGCCAGATGCCTACCACTACCACCACCCCTACCCAGGGGTGCTAGATGCCTACCACTACTACCACCCCTACCCAAGGGGGCAGGATGCCTGTCACTACTACCACCTCTACCCATGGGGGCTGGATGCCTACCACCACTACCACCCCTACCCAGGGGGTGCTAGATGCCTACCACTACCACCACCCCTACCCAGGGGGTGCTAGATGCCTACCACTACTACCACCCCTACCCATGGGGGGCAGGATGCCTGTCACTACTACCACCTCTACCCATGGGGGGCTAGATGCCTACCACCACTACCACCCCTACCCAGGGGGTGCTAGATGCCTACCCCTACCACCACTCCTACCCAGGGGGTGCCAGATGCCTACCACCACTACCACCCCTACCCAGGGGGTGCTAGATGCCTGTCACTACTACCACCCCTACCCATGGGGGGCAGGATGCCTGTCACAACCACCACCCCTACCCAGGGGGTGCCAGATGCCTACCACTACCACCACCCCTACCCAGGGGGTGCTAGATGCCTACCACTACTACCACCCCTACCCATGGGGGGCAGGATGCCTGTCACTACTACCACCTCTACCCATGGGGGGCTGGATGCCTACCACCACTACCACCCCTACCCAGGGGGTGCTAGATGCCTACCCCTACCACCACCCCTACCCAGGGGGTGCCAGATGCCTACCACCACTACCACCCCTACCCAGGGGGTGCTAGAGGCCTGTCACTACTACCACCCCTACCCATGGGGGGCAGGATGCCTGTCACTACCACCACCCCTACCCAGGGGGTGCCAGATGCCTACCACTACCACCACCCCTACCCAGGGGTGGCAGATGCCTACCACTACCACCACCCCTACTCAGGGGTGCCAGATGCCTACCACTACCACCACCCCTACCCAGGGGTGCTAGATGCCTACCACTACTACCACCCCTACCCATGGGGGCAGGATGCCTGTCACTACTACCACCTCTACCCATGGGGCGCTGGATGCCTACCACCACTACCACCCCTACCCAGGGGTGCTAGATGCCTACCCCTACCACCACCCCTACCCAGGGGTGCCAGATGCCTCCCACCACTACCACCCCTACCCAGGGGGTGCTAGATGCCTGTCACTACTACCACCCCTACCCATGGGGGCAGGATGCCTGTCACTACTACCACCTCTACCCATGGGGGCTGGATGCCTACCACCCCTACCCAGGGGTGCCAGATGCCTACCACTACCACCACCCCTACCCAGGGGGTGCTAGATGCCTACCCCTACCACCACCCCTACCCAGGGGTGCTAGATGCCTGTCACTACTACCACCCCTACCCAGGGGTGCTGGATGCCTGTCACTACAACCACCTCTACCCATGGGGGCTGGATGCCTACCACCAACAACACCCCCACTCATAGGATGGGTAATGCATGACACAACAAGCACACACCAACATAAGGAATGCAACAAAAAGACATCCCCCAACACCATGACAAGCGTGTGTAGACTGTGTCAAATGCCTACAACACTGAACATGACTTTGAACATACAATGTGACCCCCTATCACATGTGTCACACATAAATGTGTGTGGCCCCCACAATGCAAGCAGACCATGACCATTGTGGCAATGGGGTCCAACCCCCATCATCACAGTGACCAAAAGGTAAGTGTGGGGTCCATAGCTGAAGCACATTTTGAACATTGTGGCAATGGGGTTTAAACCCCATCATCACAGTGACCAAAAGGTAAGTGTGGGGTCCATAGCTGAAGCACATTTTGAACATTGTGGCAATGGGGTTTAAACCCCCATCATCACAGTGACCAAAAGGTAAGTGTGGGGTCCATAGCTGAAGCACATTTTGAACATTGTGGCAATGGGGTTTAAACCCCCATCATCACAGTGACCAAAATGTAAGTGTGGGGTCCATAGCTGAAGCACATCTTGAACATTGTGGCAATGGGGTCTAAACCCCCATCATCACAGTGACCAAAAGGTAAGTGTGGGGTCCATAGCTGAATCACATTTTGAACATTGTGGCAATGGGGTCTAAACCCCCATCATCACAGTGACCAAAAGGTAAGTGTGGGGTCCATAGCTGAAGCACATTTTGAACATTGTGGCAATGGGGTCTAAACCCCCATCATCACAGTGACCAAAATGTAAGTGTTGACATTGAAAAAGCTGCAACTGCCAAACTGCATGGATGATTCCTGGTCACAGAACAACAAACACATCAGTGGCAAATTAGTGCTTGTGTCCCATAGCAACATAGATTGGGGGAGGCAAACAGTGCAGTGCAAATAAGACATACCTTTGGCCATGTGCAGACAAACATCACCCATGGGGGCTGACACTGTCAACATCCATCAATGACACAATGACAGAAGTGACCATCATACTGCAGACCCACATATTTGCACCAATGGCCACACAAATGGAGATACCCTGTGGAGATTGTAGATGTGAGGTGAACAAATAACATAACATGGCAGCAATGGGACACACAAACAATGATCATTGTGCTGACTTATGACCTAGGAGTCCCAGGGACAGCAGGTGAAACCCGCCAAACAACATACAGCCAATGGCACACTAAAGATATGCCAATGCAGTGGTGCAGATGCACAAACACAAACAGGCAGACCCACACTGCACATCAAACACAACAGGTGAGGGGGGGGGTGCCAGTGTCCCCAGGCAACCACACAACACATGATGAGGCCTGAATACCAATTACACAGATGCACATACAGTGCCACACAAAAGTAACTCATGGATCTAAATCCCCTATGTGGGCAATCAGGCATTGTTAGATGAGAGGGAGCACAAATTACACATGTCACACAAGCTTGTAGGAACAGCAACTAACACAGCAACAGACAGACCCACCACAGCACTACCCCCAGGGACCCCATATTGTGCTGACACTAGCCTGCATGATAATCCCACTGTGATGACAATGTCAGATGTCGTTCACACTGTGAACCCCAACCATGTGTCCTGAGCAACTAACTACCATCACACCTACACAAGCTCCAATCTATCAGCACGGCCTGCCAGCCAAGGCCAATATGTAGGTAGGGGTCTGGCCGTGCAACAACTCACTTTTGCACACACTCAACACCACACACCCTGATCTCCACCAATGTGCAGCAGTGAAGCTCACATGGACTGGTGACATTGCACATGCACCCATGACAATACCAGGGGTGGTGGTGGGAACTAAGGTGCAGAAACCCATCACACATGGCCAGTCAACAAGACTTGTCAATGTCTGACACACAGCACAGTATGCCGTACATGGGCATGATGTGAAATCTACCACAATCAATGGGATCCTGGCCATAGTCACACACCATTGAAGAAGCCAAGGTGACACACGAAGAACACGCGTACACAACTACCAACATTGCAGCTCTGACCCTGAGCAGTGGCAGCAGTCACACACACAACGTGTCACAATCACTGAAAGCTAACACAAACTGTAAATCACATGACTCGTGTAAACAACAAGTGCCAAGGGGAATCCTGAATGTGTCCCATCTGCGTTTGCCCACATCCCCAGCACTGACAACAAAGACAACCTGGGATGACAACCTCATGAACATTAGTTTGCCATGCACCCACATCACAGAGAAACCAGGTCCAAGATGCTGGATGAACACAGAACAACTCAGCAAGCATCACAAACAGGAACATCCCTAGGGACACAGCCTGTGTAGGAAAAGGGAAGGGAACACGCACAGACATGCTTACACAACACAGGCCCACGCAATGTCAACAGATTACACACTGCCATGAGGGCACTCCACTCCTGTGAAAGGTCCGCTGTGCCAAACCTTGTCTGTGCACGACCCAAACATGTCAGCAGAACACTCCGTCAGTGAGTCAACAACCACAACACACAGAAGGCTCTGCTCACATCAGCCTGGGTACGGGAGTGTCACGTCAGTCATCTGCACACACACCAAACACGTGTCAAGCAAGTTGCACTGTATACACAGATGAGTCTTTCGACATTGATGTGCAAAACTGCATGTCCAGTGGAGCTGGGCACACAGTCAGGGAAATCGGAACATTGAACAGTGGTAAGCCCACCAGATGTGCATCAGTGTAAGACAAAGATGTTCATTTACAAATGCAAAAAGGACATCCCTGTGTCAAATGCTGAACATTACATCCTCAGACTGTAGCAAAGGATGCCATAGATCCAGACTACAACAGGACACATATCCCATGGACCACATGGAGTCCATCACTGCAACACTTCTTCGTCCTGATGTGAACACTATTACAACTGCAAATGCAGGATGCTACTCATCCACATCATGTACATCAAAAGAAAACTCAAAAGTAAACAAAAAGGGGCTTTATTCAGCAAATGTCAGGGTAAACACGGAAGTCCAAAAGAAACTAAGGCCAATGGCCAGTCCAAAATCACTGGACCAACGGGGTGAGAAGTGACAACTGGTCACACATTGCTTGCCTGCACTGGTACGGTTGGGGGACATCCCCTTGGAGGGGCATACAAGGGGCAGGCCAGGCACCGCAGGGACAGGATCAGGGGATGGCAGAGTGAGGCAGTGAAGGGGTGGTGGGTGCAGGAGTGTCACCGGCAACTGCAGTGGAGGTGTCTGACTCAGGGGGGCCGGCACCACTGTGGTACACAAGTCAGTTGGTGTGGGTGCTGCAACCACTGCAGTGGGCTGGACTGATGTAGTGGACTGGGTACCCACTGCAGTGCCCGAGTCAGACGTGGTGGTTGTGGACTCCACTGCAGTGCATGACTCCAAGGGAGTGGAAGGGTGGGCAGATGAGGTGAGCAGGACAGAGGGGGGGGGACCCGGTCCCCACAACAGTGCCACTAACAGGCAGAGCGTCTGGGTTAGGGGTGGAAGAGCAAGTGGCAGGGGGAGGGCCTAAGCAGTCTGGGGATGCGGTATCGGTGTGTGGGGGAACCTGGGGCAGGGTGTGGCGGGGGAACCTGTGCAGTGGTGGCCTGGGGGACGGAGGAGAGAGACTGGGCGCTGGAGCTGCGTGGTGGTGGTGGTGGTGGTGGGTCTTGCTCTTCCTGCTCTGGGGGGACTTCCTAATGGGCTCCTGTGTCTGCCTGCGCCTGGGGGAGGGTGTCCGGGGGCGAGGGGCACTCCTCTCTGTGTGGGTGGACTTCCTCTTCCCCTGGTATGCTGGATCAGCAGGAATGGAGGGGAAGAGGCCGAGGTCACACGGGAAGATCTGCTGTGTAGGTGGGGTAGCAGGCGAGGCAAGGGAAGGGGTCTTGGAGGGAGAGGATTTGGAGGACTGCAGAGTGAATGTGGATGCCTGTGTGTGTGTGTTCCCCATCCCCTGTGTCTGTGGTATCAGTCCCCTGAGGATTCTTGTGTGCACGTCTTGCCTTACTCTTGGGTGTGTCTGTGCTGCTCGTGTCTGTGTGTTTGGTTGACTGTGCAGGTGTGCATGTGCTTTGGACAGGTAGGGGGCAGGAAGTGTGGATGGGGCAGAGGTGGGAGGGGTGAGGGACTGTTGGAGGAGGGACACTGCTGCCGTCAGGGAGGAGTCCATGGACCTATTGCTCCTCTGTAGGGCAGACATACCCGTCGAGATGCCCTCCATGAACGACACCAGCTGTGTCAACAGAGTGTTGTGTGCATGGAGGACACTCAGCATTGCTGTCTGCCCTACATGGAGCTGCCGAAGGAGGTACACAGACTCCTCACTCAGGGCAGCAGGGGACACAGGGGCAGGGGCTGTGGTGCCTGGCACGAAGGAGACACGCTCCCGAACACGGGAGCCTCCACGGACCTCAGGAATGGGAGCCAATGGGAGGGCGGTGGTGGTGGTGGTGGTGGTGGTGGTGGGGCCAGACAGACTAGCTGGCCTTTGGTGGCTGCTGAGACCCGCCTCCACAAGGGAGTCATCCTCTGAGTTGCTGTGGTCCCCAGCTGAGGTGGATGGTGCTGAGGACTCCTCGGTGTGGCTCCCCTCGCCCTCCGTGCCACTGGGTCCCTCTGACCACTCGTCCGATGCTGACCCAGTCTGGCTCCGCTGCTCCTCCTGGTCCGTGGAGCTGTCCCCTCCTGTGGCCGTGGATGTATCTGCAAACAATTAGGGAAACAGACAAACATCAGTCACCTGCACTGACCGCACACACCACAGTATGTACAGCACATTACAGAGCAAGACCTGGCATCCTTAGTTGAACATTGCCTAAAGTCCTCACACAGATTCGGGGAAGCCAATTGTCAGTCTGATGGTCAACCATGGGACTCACACCCCTCCTGCCCTTGCACCCATCTGTCTGGTGCCTGTCTGATGGTAAGACCCCAGTGTGGACACATGCACCACCTACACAGTTGTTGGACATTGCAGGGAACATGGTGAAGTATGTGAACATGCACACATCACATCTCTTGCCACTGAGTCAGTGCAGGTGTCCGGATAAAGGGATGGCCAGAGTCTAATTAGAAATGCATGTGATGCATACCAGCACCAGACACCATGATGCACCCATGTCCGGATAGTCAATGCCACAATGGGGTGCATGTTGCACATGTCACTCCCCTGCAGGATCAGTCCCAGTAAGTTTAATGCCATGACACAGGAATGCGTGCAAAGTCATACATTACTGTCTCAAGTCACATGGCCATGGCAGCCAGCCAACAACAGTCTGCACTGTGTCACAATCCGAGGGCATGGGGAATGCAAGTTATGTGACTGACAATTGCACATGTCTATCCCCCAAAAACCACATCATCTGTACTACTATTTGTCCACGTCATACCAACTGGACATATGGGGGACATGAAACACAACTCACTGAACATGAGCACCTCACAGTGTGCTGTGAATGAAAATACAGCTGCCTGAAAGTCACAGTCGCAAACACCTGTGTGCACAGTCAAGTGATCAGACACCTATAAGTCACAGAAGTATTGTCTATCATGGTCACATCTCAGATGGCATGCTGAGCCCTAACCGATAAACATACCAGTAGTCCTGACAACGAAGACACAGCACAATGAGACAGAGGCAGACACCTGAGGGTACATTTCACTGATCACAACATGCCAGATGATACACGGGAGTGGGAGTACAGAGTGTATTGTATGCCCTGGAGTAGGCATGACTGTCCAGCTCCACCTGTAAGAGGGATGAGTCCTGGACAGTAGGCAGGTGGCTAAGCATGTGTGACACACTGGATACACATACTCCTGAGGCCCAAACATTGTTCCCACCAGCAGCATGGGTGTGTGCCAAATTCCCCAGGGACATGTGGTGAGTCAGAGCAGCAAGCGGACCACATATCAAAGTTACACCCAGATCACATGTCAGAACTTAGGCATTGTGTAAGAAATTGACCCACCCATGAATTTCACAACATAGTCACGGGAACAAATGCTGTCCCCCACCTTGAGCAAAGCAAAATGCAATGACAGTCCCCAAATGACACAATTTCCTGACTATAAGGGCCACACATATGCGTATCAGAGGAGAAATGGGCATGTCACAAATGAGGGACATGGGTCCTGGACCACATGACTGATGTACTGTGGAAGTTTAACCAGGCCAGAGGAGGGCACATAGCATGTCAGACAAAGTGCACAGTGCAGTCATGGACTCACCCCCTCCTTGCTGCTGTCTGTCCTTCAGCTGCCCATCCAGGTCAGGGAAGACGACCGCCAGGATCCGGAGCATGTGGGGGGTCAGGGTCCGGTGTCCGCCCCTCCTGCGAGGAGGCAACAGCTTCAGCTGGACCCTTGCGATCCTCCGGGTCCAGGCGCGAAGGTCCTGCCACCTCTTTTGGCAGTTGCGGATCCTGCGCCTGTAGACCCCCACGGATCTTACTTTCCGGGCGATGGTCAGCCAGATGTCCTGCTTCTGGTGGGCATCAACCTGTGAGGATGACAAAGTGAAAAGGCCATTACTACACATGCAACATATACGTGCATCACACAGTTGGATATACATGTATCAATCACAGGGGCATATGATGTACACAGGCAGTGCAACAATGGCTATGAACAGTTTGCCAGCAGTCACTACATGGTATCATTGCATGGGAAGTAAACCTAGTTGGAATGCACTGTTAATGCACTGTACCAGTTCAGTGCATGTAACTACACACTTTGGGGTGTGACAACTACTCAGTGGGCATGCTAGCCAGTGGTGTGCACACTGAAAGTCCTGCTAGTCAGACAACATGCACAATTAGTGATGCAGTGGACAGCACACTCACCTGCTCCCCTGGTTTCCCATACAGCTTGCTGTACTGTGGAAGGAGGCTGTCCAGCAGGGCCTGGTTCTCCTCAAGGCTGAAGGCTGGGGCTCTCTCCACAGTACGTGCCATTGCAGGAGCCAGAGGATGCATAAACAGCAGCAGTGTTGGTGGCAGATGTCGTCCTGGAGCATGTAGTGCAGGCAAGTGAGCTCTCAGGGAAACAGCCAGCATTATATGTGTGCTGCAGAGGCAGATACTGTCCCATGTGTCCAAAGTGATAGGTCCAAGTCGTTTGCATCTTCTGAATCTGATCAATCCATGGAATAGCAGCACTAATACACGCCCACAGCATCCTTCAAATCTTCAACTTCATGACACCCATGATTTTGCAACATTGTTGTGGCTGGCCAACTGAATTCACTGCATCAGACTCGTTGGAGCTTCAAAAACGCGTCCGTTGCCATGCCAGGCCCCAGCCAATGTGTGCGCACCGTTCGGTCCATTGCTGTACAACGCGTACCCGGGATACAATGCGTACCCGCTCACATTGAATGCAATGGGCCGGCCGGGCACACCGATCGGTCCATTGCTGTTCAACGCGTACCCGGGATACAACGCGTACCCGCTCACATTGAATGCAATGGGCCAGCCGGGCACACCGATCGGTCCATTGCTGTTCAACGCGTACCCGCTCACATTGAATGCAATGGGCCGGCCGGGCACACCGATCGGTCCATTGCTGTTCAATGCGTACCAGCTCACATTGAATGCAATGGGCCGGCTGGGAACACCGATCGGTCCATTGCTGTACAACGCGTACCCGGGATACAACGCGTACCCGCCACATTGAATGCAATGGGCCGGCCGGGCACACCGATCGGTCCATTGCTGTTCAACGCGTACCGGGATACAACGCGTACCCGCTCACATTGAATGCAATGGGCCGGCCGGGCACACCGATCGGTCCATTGCTGTTCAACGCGTACCCGTCACATTGAATACAATGGGCCGGCCGGGAACACCGATCGGTCCATTGCTGTACAACACGTACTCGGGATACAACGCGTGCACCGCTCACATTGAATGCAATGGGCCGGCCGGGCACACCGATCGGTCCATTGCTGTTCAACGCGCACTCGCCACATTGAATGCAATGGGCCGGCCGGGCACACCGATCGGTCCATTGCTGTTTAACGCGTACCCGCTCACATTGAATGCAATGGGCCGGCCGGGCACACCGATCGGTCCATTGCTGTACAACGCGTCCCTGTACAAGTCACTGGCATATGTCACCATGCCTGTCACAGGTGAACATATGCCAGCCACATATACTTCCCAGGGAGTGAGGGGCACACCTATAACACCACAGCCTGTCCACACTCTATCCTAAGGCATGTAAGGCTGCATTACCTGTTCCGTGTATGGGGGTCAACATGTTGTTTTTTGGGTGGCACTTGGGGGCAGCCACTCCCAGGCTGTGCACGTGTTCATGGGGACAGAATCCTTGGTGTGTTGTGCACATGAACACTGTGGTGTGCAACTGTTCATTTCAGGGCATGTGGCATGGTCACATTTCACGGTTGTGTATGTGTATGTCATGTCACATACCCCTGAGTCCCATGTGGGACGGTATGTACGTCCCAGGGTGACCCATTGCCACAATTGTGATGGCCCTCCACAGTCTGTGTGCATGTTGTGTTTACAATGTCTCTGATTCCATGTGCACAATCGGAGACAGTCTCCACATCCACGTTGTTTGTGCATGGACTTTGATGTTGTGCGTGTGTGTGTCACAGACGTCCATGTCTGTCCTGCCGAGGCAACAGGGACCACTACCTGTGGGGGTCATGGTTGTTTAGCTGTGGTGTATTCATGATGCACCATGTCATGCCAGTGTCCATGTGGCAATACAGGGTCCCTGGGAATCTACCTGTCGATGAGCTGTGATGCCTGAGGCACATCTGTCCTCACATGTCACTGTGGTGTGTGTTTGTAACGTGACAGCAGTACATGGGTACTGTGACACAGCCTAATGATATCCCATAGCACAACCTGGGACTTGTTGAGGGAACATGTTGAACTGTGATGTTAGATGTTATCCATGTAGGTGCCATACATGTCCTTACGGAACGGCACACACATCATGTACTTGTGTCTCGTAATGATGTATCATGTGATATTGAGTCTGGTCTATGCCACATATGTGGGGTGACTGACAATCTTTCTTTCTTCACCTATGCACTGCAGGGCACCAGCTGTCCATCGGCCATTCCCTGACCTTGCAACAGTGGTTGAACGGGACTGCATCCGACGGTACCGCTTCACCAGGCCACTGATTAAGGAACTGACGGTGCGGTTGGCCCCACATTTGCAACCTGGCCGAACATACCCTACAGCGCTGACCCCCAAGGTGAAGGTGATGGCAGCTCTACACTTCTTTGCCACCGGTACCTTTCAACACACTGTGGCGTCTGCTGGTGGGATGTCACAGACCATGTTCAGCCGTGTGCTCCGCGATGTTTTGGAGGCTATGTTGAGATACCTGAACCAGTACATCTATTTCCTAGACTTCAACAACTCACTGACGTGAAGAGTGACTTCTATGCCCTGGGGAGGATGCCGCATGTCATTGGCTCCATTGATGGGATACATGTGGCTTTGGTACCACCACAGGCCCAAGAGCAGGCATACAGGAACCGCAAACACTACCATTCGGTCAATGCACTGGTGGTATGTCTTGCAGATATGAGCATCTCACACGTGTGTGCCCATTTCCCCGGTTCTGCACACGATGCCTACGTGATGAGGAGTAGTCGCATCCCGAGGATGATGTCACAGATGCGGAACCAGCGTGCCTGGCTTGTTGGTGTGTACTGACTTTGTACCATTGTGTGTGTTCTGCAATGTAGTGTTCCACCCTCGTTTCCAACTCAGCTAATGTGCAATTGTCTGTATGTAGGTGACTCCGGATACCCCAACATGCCGTGGTTGCTGACGCCCCTCAGGATTCCTGTGACACCAGCCCAGATGCGCTACAATGAGGCACATGGTCGGACCAGGAGAGTAATTGAGCGGACATTTGGTCTCCTGAAGAGCCGCTTCCGCTGCCTAGATAAAACAGGAGGGGCCCCTCCCATATGCCCCAGCAAAGGTGTGCAAAATTGTCATCGTCTGCTGCATGCTACACAACCTGGCAGTGCGGAAGGAGTTGCCTCTCATCCTGGATGACGATGACCAACATCCGCCACCTGTGGAGGATCCTGGGCTGGACCACGATGCCAGTGATGATGATGATGATGAGGGTGATGTCCGCACACAGCTCATCACCAACTTCTTCAGCTGAATGTGAGTATCCAGGGATGTTATGTCAATGATGTGAGTTTGCATGATATGTGTTGGTGGTGCTCTGGTGCTGTTTGAGTGTGTCCATGTGCTACTTGACTGGATGCGTGCTGCGATGTGTCCTTACAGGTAGTCTGTACTCCCCAACAGTGTTGGCATGCTAACTTGGTTCTGGGTGGGTTTCTTGTGACATGTATTGGGCATGAGTATTGCAGTTCTGTCCTGTTCTTCAGTGCTTTTGACTGTGTGTCATTTCTGTCCTTCACAGGGTACTTTCAGAGTTGTTTGGTCAACTGTGATCCCCCGACACCGTGAATCAACTTCCAGGGTGGTAGCTGTCGGTTCCCTACAGGTGATGTGCGCCACACCCATGGACTACCTTTCTTCTACACTTGTTGACTGTGTGCCCACTGCCAGGTGGGATTACCTTGCATCTGTAGTGGTTACAACATGTTGCAAATGTGTAATAAACCTGTGCTTCACTTTGTGATGTGCGTTGTCTGTGGTCACACATCTGACTGACATTTACTTACTGCACCAGTGGGCTAGTTGACACAGACTGTGAATAGGTGTTGGGTCTGTGCATTGCACCGTATTTCCTGGCAACATCAGTGTAGGCGATGAGTCAGATGGCCCTGGTGTGTATGTGTTGTGTAGCCCTGGTGGTGTGTCTCCCTCATATGTGTCACCTTGCCATGACTCACATGCCGGTGTTGTACTTGCTGTAGCAGTTAGCATGCACAGTGTCATTTCACAGATCATCATCTCCACTTCAGAAACAACGTTGGAGTCACAACAGAGGCAAGTATGGTGTATTAGTGAGTTTACTGACATACATGTGTGAGTATAGTGCACAGGATGGTGGGTGCTGTACATTGTGATTGTAATCCAAAGTTCCAAGATGATTTGGAAGTCCTGGTAGCAGAAATGTCCAGAGTAAAGTCCACAGTCATCTGATATATTGGTCCAACTTGAGCTCCCCATGTCATGTGGGAGAGTTGTGTTGCATTCGACAGGGTGAAGAGTTTGGGCACAAAGGGGATTTTCCAGAACAGGTGTTGGCTTCCTGGGGGTTGTGCATTGCCATCTGCCTCTCAGTTGTCCTTCCTCGGACGACCCCTCTTCTTTGGGGGGGGGACCCTCAAGTGCAGGCTGCTGCGGTGCAGGGGACTCTCCGCCAGAGTCATCCTCCCTCCCTGTGGCAGTTGCAGTTGTTGCAGCACCAGATGTTGTGGGCACACAGGGAGGTGTTGACATGTTGGTGCAAATCTGGCGGAGGCATTGCAATATGTCCCTATGCACCGCCGTCTATTCTTGCACTGTGTCCCACTTGGACTCCATGCGGGACATGTGTAAGTCCAAGTGGGCATGATGGGCAGCCTGCTGCTGTTGAATGTCCCTGAGGATCCCCACTACCTGGCTGAACTCTCCGGTTCTAGTCTGGTACACATCAGCTATGCGTACCAGTTGTGGGTCATCATGCAGTCCAGACCCCTCTGCAAGTAGCGACCTATGTTTACCACCCCTCCCACCACCCTGGCGACACGTGAAGGACCTACGGTGGCACGCACAGGTGACCCTGGGCCCCCTTGGGGGTTGTTGCTGGTGTTGTTGTCCGTAGCTCCACGTTGGGCCGGGGTCCGTGTGCTGTTGGTGGTGGTGGTCCTTGGTCTGTCCGTGTCGGCAGGGGTGGTCTGTGTGTTGGCAGTTGTTGGAGGGGTGGGTGCAGGGGGTGCAGCTGGTGGTCCTGCTGGTGCTGCATGATGACTCACTGCGGAGGTGCCAGGTAGGTCTTCGTCATCCGAGGTGGGCAGAGGCTGTTCCACACCAGTGAGCTCAGTGTCCCCCAGAGCCTGGGACAGGGACTCCTCAGCGTCTGCTGCTGTGTCCCCATCATCACCTGTATTTGGAAGAGACACACAATGTATGTAATGTTTCTACAGGCATCAATGGTTCAAACACCTGACAGTTGTGACTGTACCTCTGGATGCGGGCCTGTACATTGCATTGTCCTAAGTTGTCACAGTCAGCTGTTGATATTGGTGTAGCGCATTGTCCTGACAACATGAAGCATTTCAATGTGAATGTTGAGGTGTGTGCATGGCCAGCATTGGTGGTATTTGGTTGACATCCGGACATCCTTCTCCCTCCAGCCCAGTTATCCCACCATGAAGTATGCCACCCTTGCAGTGGGTGCAGGTTGACTCTCAGGATGTCAGTCAGTGGTGTCCTGCTGTTTGTTGGTGCCCAGTTCCCAGCAGGGCCTTGTGCTCCCCACAGCAGTACCCAGTGCTCCCCACAGCAGTACCCAGTGCCTCCACCCCCCTTCCCAGCTTGCCCATACTTCCTTCCTTCTGACTCTGCTTCCCTGTGGGGTAGTGTGCCTGTGCTGAATGGATGGCTGACAGTGTTGTCCTGGCGTTTGTTTGGCTACAAGTCCCATGTGTGTCACTGTGCTTCCCACAGCATGACCCAGGGTGGTGGTTCTTTGTGGGATAATTAATTTTAGTGTGAGGCAATGCATTTTCCCAGGTGTGTTGTGTGTAGTTTGTGTTAGGGGTGTGTGTGGGGAGAGCTGCTGGTAACTATGGTCATAGCTGTCAGTCCTCCTTCCCACCCAGCCAGATATCCCACCATGGAACATGCTTCCATTGCAGGGAGTGCAAGTTGTCTTTCAGGATGTCAGTCAGTGGTGTCCTGCTGTTGGTTGGTGCCCAGTTCCCAGCAGGGCCTTGTGCTCCCCACAGCAGTAGCCAGTGTCAGCCATCTTGTCAGTTGTTTTCCACTCCCTGTGATGTGAGCATGGTTCAGAGTGGTGTTGATGGGCGTATTGTGAGGGTGAGCAATATCTGTGACTACAACTCCCATGATGCTATTGGCTACACTGACTTGACCAGCATACACAGAATTCCTTCCTTTCTGTGGGATTCCCTGTGTGGTGGTTTTGTAGTGGTGGCTACATATCTGACAGTGTTTATTGGTTATATTTGTGCCACTGCCTAGCTTTATTTGTTGTAGGGTTTGTACATGACATGACACAGTTACATATCACTATGAGATGGCATGTGTTGTGTTTATCTGACTGACATACACATCTTGGGATGATTCTGTTTTTGTTGCTGTGTATTTGCTAAGGGTGCATGGTTTGACTATCCCCTTGACCCTGATGTGTGTGTGTTGTCACACAATATTGGGTATATTGGTTGTGTACTCACCAGGCTCTGGGATGTTTTCTAGTCCATATACGCTCACTGGTGGTAGGATGGCCCGCACCTTCTCCTCCCAGGGCCTGAGGTATAGTGGTTTGGCAGGAGGGCCACTGCCGGTGTGTTGGCTCAAGATGTAATCCTTCTTCAGTAGGTCCCTGACCCTCCTGCGCACATCATACCACCTGTTCTGGATGTCTTCCTTTGTGCGCAAACATGGTGATTGTGCGTTCACCCTGTCGACGATCCTCGCCCACATCTTGGTTTTCTGCGACATGGGGGTCTGTTGGACCAGTGTACCAAACAGCTGTGGCTCTACCCTGAGGATCTCATCTACCAGGACTTCCAATTCACTATCTAGGAACTTTGGATTCTTCTTGGGGGCATGGTGATGGGTGGTGGTGGTGAGTGATGTGTGTTGGTGTGCAAGTGAGGGTGTGTGAGTGTGTGTTTTGCTGGGTGTATGTGAGGGTGCTATTTGTTGAGGTGCTGATGGTGTGTGGCTTGTGTGATGGATGAGCTGTGAGTGTGTGTGTGGTTGCTGTCTGTTGGTGTTGTGTGCTGGCAGGTAATTTGAATTTGCAAAGGATCATGGTAGAGATATGTGTCCTTTATATGGGTGGAGTTGTGGGTGTGTCTTTGTTCCCTGTTTCCCCAGTATTTATTGGCTTTGTAATTGCTTGTTTGGCCTTTTTTTGTGTTTTTCCCTTTGTACTTTTTGTGCATGTAGGAGACGTTCTTCTGACCGAGTCGGACCCTGCAGTTGTCTCGTGCGAGCTTCTCCGAGTCGTTCACGCTGGGTTTGTGCTGTTTTATGTGCTGCGTACGCGTCGGTCGCGTTGTATTGGGTTGCTTCGGCTCGCTGTTTTGTATGCGTGTCGGTCGTATGGCTTGTGCTCCGTGCGACTCGGTCGTGTTTTCCACGCGTTGCATCGTACTTGGCGGGTCGGAGTTCGCGGGTACGTTTCGTTCGGGATTCTTCCTGGTGCGTGTCGGTCGGTTCGATTTGCGTGCTTTTCCGGCCGGATAGCTGTTTTCCGCGCGGTTCGGTCGTTCGTATTGTGTTCCGTACGAGTCGGTCGGATTTTGCACGCTTTTCATCGTACTTTGCGGGTCGGGCTGCACCGGTACGTGTCGGTCAGAATAAATTCCGGCTCCGAGTCGGTCAGTACGTTTTCCGGCCCGGATCGGAATCGGCCCCTAAAGGGTGACTTTTACTGTTCCTACTCTAACCTAAGACTGTTTGAAGAAGGTGTTGGACGCTAAAGAGGTGAAATATACAATATCCACTTTCAAATAAAACATTTTACGCAAGCTAATGCAAGGTAAACATTTTTAATCACAACCAAAACTCTATACTCATAAACAATTATTTTACTATACAATTATATAAGATTTTAACTAAAACACACCAACCAAGCTGCAAACTTATGCATACATATTTAAATTTTGAAATATAAACAAAATTGATTACTGTTGATAATTAATATATTTTTGCAAACTTTTACTACCATTTCTAAACTTTAAACCATACAATGACAAATAAAATCATAATAGAAAATAAATACTAATGAAATAAAAAATATTTAAATAAATGTTATATTTTTTCAAATAAAAACTTTTGTGAAAATAAAATAACAATTTTAAAACTAAATACAATTAAAAAAATTCTACAATTTAAAATATTTTTTTACAAAAATTACAACATTTTAGAAATTTTACACAGAAATATTTCTAAATATTTTTTTATTAAAAGTGTTGTTCTATATTTGTAAATTTTATATTATCTATTTTTTAATTAATTTTTTATGTAATACCTTTAATATATATCTTAATTAAAATTAAATTAAAATGTACTAACATATCATTATACCAAACTAAACATAAACATTCAAAATTATTTATTTTCATATCTGTTAAATTATTAACTTAAAATGTAATTTAAAATATAATTTAAAAAAAATCTCCCCATCCGTATCCCCTAAAAACCCCAAATCCCTCTATTAAAAACAATTATTTATATACATCAATGCAACTAAAAATACACATTTCAACAATTTCATAACAAAACATTATCTTACTAAAAACACATAAAAATAATAAACATACACAATCAAACCTACTACAAAAAGTGCATACTAATTAACGTTAACAAACAATATTACATACAATATTTTTTAAATGAATGTTTTTTACAATGATATTTAAAACAACACTAAAAACAATATTTTTATCTTCGATATTCCTGTCCACAATATTTTTGATATCCTGACATTCTTGACACTATAATTTTGTAACACAATACTGTTTTCCCGATATTTTGACAAACACCCATAGACTCAAAATATAAAGCAACATCCTTTCAACCACACACCCTACACTGTTTAGCTTGCTATCCATGTAAGGAAAGCACTATAGATATCCACATAGGGGTAGTAAGTACTATACAAATGCTACAGTAAAATACACTATACACACACACACACAAACTCACACTGTCAGTACTAGTACAGTCAACTTCCTATGTATAGGTTTGTGATCTATATATTCAACATTCCATCCATCATTTTATTTTCCGATGTTGCTGGATTCAAGCTAGCCTGGCTGATGAGGGGTGATAACCCAATACTGGTTGCAGTATACTGCTTTCTGGTCCAGGGAGGACCTGGCTTGGCTGTTCGGGCTGGACTGTTCACATGGAGATCAGGGTCAAGACTGATTTGCATATGGCTGGATCCAAACTGGGGTGATATGCCGAGCAAAATAGCAATGGATTTAACCCAGATCTCTGACTGGCGATAAGTGTTTGAAAAGTTTAAACACTCCGTCCATCATTTTATTTTGTGATGTTCGTAGGTGTGTGATCTGAACAGAAATGTTGTAAGCTCCAGTAAGGAAGTCCTTGCAGATATGTGCAGCTGGTGACCATAGCTGCAAGACAGCTGGTGACTATAGCAGCAGAACAGAGAAAGAAAGCCACTGGTGCAAAGGATTGAGGTGTTTTGCTGTTCTGACTGGAATCTTCAGGCCCAGGATATGGAATATGGCAATTGTAAGAGGTATCCCAGAGTCACCAGGCTGCATTCTGCTGTTTCATACTCTGCAAAAACAGTGCACCCAAAATCAAGGTCCTCTTCAAAATCCTAATCCCAAAGACATTTTTTTGAAAAACAGAGCAGTACTATATTTTTTTAATTGGATGAAGCACTCATAAACAGAAACAAGAATTGCATTATTTGCTAATGAGTTTTCTGGTTTATCCCCCAGGGTCAATGTGTGACAATCTAGCAATCTCCTTTAAAAATAAAATAGGGGACATCTATAGAGACTTTTCCCTTTCTACATTATCCAATCACTTCTAGACAGCATTCCAACTTACTTCACTAGCACCTGTTTGGTGAGAATTTCCATCCCTGAATTTCCTGTGGTCGTGCCTGACATAAGAATGTTTCTGGAAAAAAGGTGACTAAGCCACGCTTGTCCTCCTTGACATCTCTGCAGCCTTCAAAACCATATCCCATTCAGTACATATTAGCAGACTCTGGCATCCATAAGAAAGCTCTTAAATAGCTACATTCTTCTCTGGGAGATAACCAGACAGTGAAATTTCACCTGTTTGTGTCCAAACACATACTTTTCTATTCAGAGATGCTCATGTTTGGCAAGCAATCAATAGTTTCATCTCCATCCCGGTGGCCAAAAGAATGTGGACTCCTCACCAATAAACTAAACCAGAAATCTGGGGCTCATATTTGATAACACCCTCATATTTACCACTCAAGTCAATCAGTTAACCTCCACATGCTTCCACATTCTTTGAAAGCTCTGACAAATATTTCCCTTAGTTCTAGTGACATCCAGTAAAATGATTGCTCAGGCCTTAATGTCCTTAAAATAGGACGATAGCAACTCGCTGTACCTAGAAGGCCCTCATTTTCTTTGCCAATTTTCATAGTTGGTACAAAATGCACCAGCTCGTATCATCCTAGCTATCCCTTGTTACACACCCATCTCTTTGCAACAGGAGGCAAGAGATCTATGTGCAAATCACTTAGGGCTTGATTACGAGTTCAGCGGTCTTACCGCCGTACCGCAGCGGCGGTGGTCTCTCGCCCGTCATATTACTATGTCACCCCTGGGCTAGCAGTGGTGTTTCTGAGAGTGGGGAATATTTTTTTTATGTGTCGATGCAGGTGTGTATATTTTGACTGCAGTGTAAACATATGCATGAAACATGTGAAAAAATATCTGCAACCAATACTTTCCCATTGCTGGAATCCACACCATGTGTGCCCAGTTCAGTTGATGTGTAAGTACTGCAAAATGGAATTACCTGGATTTCAGCACCAACAGGGTCATTTTTTGGGGGGGTCAAGATGCTGCTGTGAAGGGGGGACCTGGAGGAAGGGATCCACGTGACAGACTGAAGTGAAGAAAAGAAAATATTTGAGTATGCACCCCTATTCCTTCCATTCCCCTGACTAGAAGCAGGCGGTCTTCCCGCCTCGGTCAGCTTATCGGAAAGCCAACTCATAATTCATACGGCGTTGAACTTCTCTGTACCACCCTCTGACAGCTGCTTTCCCCCTACCACCATCGAAGCAGTCTGCGAATGGCTGGCCCGAATCACTGGGCCGAAACCTGTCAACCCTACAGAATGGAGGAGTCTGAGTGATCATTATTGCATATACTAAAGCTGAATACACACTTTGGACTTGGTCGAGGGCCGAATTTTTCCCTCTAGTGTGTATTGGACCACCTCTAATGTGAATTGCTTATGGACTAATGATTCGTTTAGCAACCAATATGTATAAATGAATGGGTAGGAAAGAATAATGGGTTTTTCACAAATATTATATATGTGATGTGATATTGAATGTTTTGAAAATTTGTAGGATAAACATCTTTTGATACCATTTTTTTGAGTTGGCTCGTGATTCTAGAAAAGTGTTAATATATACTGGTTGGGACTATGTTACACAAGAGTAGAGATCAATTAATGTTTTCTCTTCTAAACAAATCATTTAGAATTTGTTCTCATACATCATTATATGTTTTTGGTATTCCTGTTGCCCAGATGTGGTGGGATCATTAAGGCAAACCCCTATATTTTCAGAGTTTATTCATCAGACAGCATGTAGATATTTGGAGTGAATCTGGAGGAGTTTACGTAATTTTTAAAGAAATGTCATGGGCACACTATTCTTAGTCCTGCTCCCACCACTTACTAATTACTATCATTATAAAGTTCTTCATGCTGCATTGCTGTCTTGTCCAAGTGCCAAGAAAATTATGTAACTAGTTCTCATTTTCATGCCACTCAAATAACAGATCTTGGGAGAAGGGGGGCTGAGTTGGCATTGTTGGGATGCAGACTAGTAGTAGTGTGCAGATCAAATCAATACACATGTCATTAGTGAGTGTTAACTAACATCTTGCTGGCATGTCTAAGAGCTGTTTTTATACTAGCGATAGATCTAATGTTAAGGAAGAGGATCGGAGAATAATTAAAGGAGGAAATGAAGGAACTGTGAAAGAAAGGAAAAGAGGACTGGGGAGAAGGAAGGAAATCCAGGTGAGATATGTGGAAGGAAAGAAAGGAAAAAAAGAAAATTGGATAGTGAGGGAATGGGTCAGAAAACAGTTCTACTACATCATGGTGAAGGGTGGTGGAGAGAGCAAAGGAAAGAAGCCATGAGGAAACAAACATAGAAGGAAACCAGAAGAGAAAGACGGTAAAGGGAGAGGAATTATAGGGCTGCAGATAAGTAGGTACAACATTAGTTCCGTGTGTTTTTTTCCTGTGTTCCTCAACACGTTTACAAATTAGTCACTGAGCTCAGCTAAGAGACATTCCAACACTTGTGAGCACTCTGATATACTACCCACAGCCTTCAACCACCCCTTTTCAGTCTGTCCAGTGGCATCTTTACCACATAACAGAGCACTTCTGGTGATGTCGCTTTCATTGTTGGAGAATAGGTGAAATGCCACAGGCAAACTCATCCTAGAGGGCACAGCTTTTATAGACTTATGATCTCTTGTTAGTAACACCATTTAATTCTGTCCTTTATACATTTCAAGCCACCTGGGCACTTCTGGAAGGGGCTGATTATTACATTTCAGCTGAAACACACAAAATAATCTGAAAACAGATCACCTTTATGTTTTAGACACAAAATTCGCCATTGAGTGTTGCAACAAAAATTGTGTTTCTACATAAATGTGAAAAAGAACGTAAGTTCACATGCTTCAACTCAAATAATTTTTCGTTAGACTATCTCAAACATTTTCGAAACTGGCGGCTCTAGTCCACGTTTCTGTTCTGTGGTATCCAATTTCTGTAATTAATATCCTGGAAAAATGTTTATATGGTTATCAATACTGAGTCAGCAATGTCCATAAGGTGAAGTTTGCCAATTTGTAAAAAAAAAAAAACAATCACAACCCAATTCATCTGGCATCCTTGCATGTCTGTACTTACAGTCGTCATTGTGGTCCATGATACAATGCAGTTTTTGGCTATACAGTTGTTCTTTACAATGATTGCTCTTGTAGTCCTATTATTATTTCGAAGCTCTTAATCACTTTCACACATCAATGCTTTCTGTGTTAAAATTTAAATTCGATAGATTGTATGGTTGCATTCCATTGGTTATAAACCAGCTTTTACACATTTATTTTTATTTAAAGATTCAGCACAAATTATATTTGTGTTGCTCTGTTTATTGTTTATTGATTATTGTTTACAGAAAAACAGAACTTTTCACCTTGTCATTTAATACTTCTATTGCAAGGTAGAAATGCATTTAATCTTATGCATTTCTATTTGTAATAGGCTCTACACACTTAGAGGCCGATTCCGATTCAGGCCGGAAATCACTCCGACCGAGCCGGACCCGGAGAGATTTCCGACCGAATCGGACTCTGGCAGTCCGACCGAACGAGTACGATGCGCACGCATGCAATCGGACTCGAGTCGGATCGGACTCCCATTGAAGTCAATGGGAGCCGGACGTACAACGCGTACGCGGGCTCCCATTGACTCAATGGGTGGGAGGCGAACAAGGGCGCCCCCTACAGCGGGTATGCCTCGATGCGACTGGCGGCGTACATGCACAGGTAGGGGGGACCCATGGGTCCCCCCTGTGTGCGACTCGTGCGGCTACGCATACAGGGGGGTCTGACACGGACCCCCAAAGTCCGGCTCCGACTGCTCTTTTGAGCCGGACGGCGCGAGTTGGTCGGACTGCTCACGGCGCGCATCGTACTTGCCCGGCCGGGGAACGTCTCCATTGCGCGGTGCGAGTCGTGTCTGTGCGGGTCGGTCGGAGCGGTTCGGACACGCGTACGAGTCGGTCGGCGATTTCACGTGCGCTCGCATCGTACTCGCTCGGCCGGACGCACGTACGAATCGGTCGGGAAAGAGGGCTCCGAATCGGATCCGGTTAAGCCAAATCCGATTCGGTGCCCTACCGGCCAAGATCGGAATCGGCCCCTATGTCCACAATTTTTGAATTCTGGAATTCTAGGACTCATAGTTGTTTAATGCTATGGGAATTATTCTCATAATGTTTTTCAATGCCTGATTATTGATTGCATGTTTGAATGCTGTCCCTTGCACGCTGTGCAACAGGAACCAATCTATACCTCACTGACCAGGCCTAATAAGTCAGAAAACAGCCTGTTGTTGCTTGTAGTCACTTTTGAAGGGGTCTCTTCTGCCAGCTCGGAATGAACTGTGACTATGAACAGCAGAGTCAGTACTGATTTGCGTAAGATGTAACTCTGTCTACAGAGGCACGGTGGGCATGGGACGCTGGCTGGAAATGGATGAATTGGAATGCTATCCAGAGCAATTACCAGTGGTTGACTATTTCCAAGCATTTCTCTTGTACTTTTTGTGTGTTTTATTTGCAGCTTTAGTCTGTACCAGCAACCCAGCAGAACGCTCCTATGCCAGGTAGAAGGGATGAGATGATCTCGAGGCCCACTTGGGGCAGCTGGCAACATGCATGCTGCAAGCAGTGGCACAGTGGCTCGCTACATGTCTTTGGAGCATCAATATCATTCTGGGTTTCTTAGTATTGGTTCTCATCTGTTTGCATTCATCTTGGATAGATTCTCCCTTAGTTTTGTCTACTGCAGAAACACTTCCAGAGCAGCTCCCAGCATCGAGGACAGGCTCCTATTCTCAGGGAAAATCATCAGCACTTCCAGCTGTAATCCGTTGAGTTCAGGTGATGTCGCTTCACAAGATTGTGAAGACAGCTGCCACATATACTAGTTGTGGATCATACAAGTTTTGTCAATGCCATAAATGGGTGTTGCCTGGTATCAGTCAGAAAGAAGTCCTGGAGCACTATCAAAGTCAGAGTTTGTGGATTCTACCGACACAATCTATGACTGGTTTCAAAGTGTTCTGCCAGAGAAACCAACTAAAACCTTCATCTTTGAGTGTCAGCAGGAAAGAGGGGCATCACTTCGACTTTCTGGCTCACAAAACCTCAAACATGGGAAAGAAGGAGAAGCATTCACGCTCTACAACTTTCACCCTGATGGTGGTAACCAATGAGGGGAATGAAAGGGCAAGAGGTGGGCAATTCTATTTCTGCACTTCAGAGGAAGCTGATGACTCCTGTCCTCCAGCACTATAGAGTCTGTCTCTGTCGTTTCCAAAAAGTTTCAGAAATAATTGCAAAGAGGCCAGCAACATACATAGCATTCCTGACGGTGCAGAGACAGAATATAGAATCACAAATATCGAGTTGCACAAATATCGAGTTGCAAATATCGTGGGTCAGATGTATCGACAGCAAAAATACCGTGGTCAAGAATATCGACTTAAGGTAAGTAATATCGATTTGAAAAATATCGAAGTATTTAATATCGCTTGCAAAAATATAGTTGTTAAAAATATTGTTTGTTTATTAATGGTATGTATTTTAGTATATATTTTATATGTATGTGTTGTATGTTTTTTGTATAAGAATTGTTTGTATTTTTATTATATGTGTTACATTTTTTGTAGTTATTCATTTTGTTTTATTTGAATTTTCCGTTTTTAGTTCTGTAGCGGGTTGTGGGTTTATAGGGGAATAGGGTTGTAAGTATTTTAAATATATAAAATGTATTGATTATTTGTAATTTATTAATATTCGTTTAGTTGAGATGTTATAGTGTTAAATGTGTAAATTAATTTATTCTTAATTAATTAATAATTGGTTGTTAATTAATTTAAATTAATTAATTGGTAATTAATTATGGTAATTGTGTAATTAATTTTAGGTGTGTTTTGTGGTGTTTATAGGTGTTACGGATGGGAAGTAATGTATTTGCAATTGATGAATTAATAATTGGATATTAATTGATTTTAATTAATTAATTGGTAATTAATTATGGTAATTGTGTAATTAATTTTAGATGTGCATTGAGGTGTTTATAGGTATTGAGGGTGGGAAGTTATTGATTTTTAATTGATGAGTTATTAATTGGATGTTCATTCATTTTAATTCATTAATTAGTAATTAATTATGGTAATTATTGTAATTAATTTTAAGTGTGTGTTGTGGTGTTTATAGGTGTTAAGGGTGGGAAGTAATTTATTTTTAAGTGATGAATTAATAAAGAGATGTTAATTAATTTTAATTAATTAATTGGTAATTAATTATGGTAATTATGTAATTAATTTTAGGTGTGTGTTTTGGTGTTTATATGAGTAAAGGGTGGGAAGTAATTTGTATTTCATTAATTAATATATAGTTGTTAATTAATGTTAATTATTTTATATATATTTTGGGTAATTGTTTATTTTTTTGTCTATTGTTTTTACTTTTAAAGGGGTAAAGGGTGGGTATTAAATATATTTTAATTACTTTATTATTAGTTGTTATTAGTAATAGTTTTTATTTATAAATAAGTTTTAATTGTATTTTATTATTTTAGAGTTTAATTTAGGTGTGTGTTGTGGATATCATAGTGATAAAGTGTGTAGTCAATTAATGTTTTTTTTTTTTTAATAATAATATTTTTAAATTGATTATTAATTATGTTAATTTTGGGGGAACATTAATTAAAAATGTTGAAGTGTTTTGTTATTGGTGTGGTGTTTTAGGGTAGGAAATATAATAAATGCATTTATGAATTAATTAATTCATTTGTTTATAAATGTTTTCTAGTTTAAAAGAATATTTGTTTATACATTTATTTATTAATTTATATTATATATTATTTGTAGTTTTTATATGTAATTAATATTACAATATCTTTCTTTTTATATATTTAATATATTTACTTTGTCATTTCTAAATATTGTTTATTTATTTTTATAATTTTTTATAATTTTTAATGTTTTTTATTTTTGTTTTAACTGTTTGAGTGTGAATAGTAATTTTTGTCTCTTTGCTATCCAACACTTTCCCTAATGTTGCACTCACTGGAGTGGGAATAGTTATTTTTACCTCTCCCTGTACAGCACTTTCCCTGCTGTTGCACTCACTGGAGTTGGAGTAATAGTTTTTACCCTCCGCTATCCAACACTTTCCCTACTGTTGCTCTCAAAGGAGTGGGAACAGTAATTTTTACCCCTCCGCTATCCAACACTTTCCCTACTGTTGCACTCACTGGAGTTGGAATAGTAAATGTAATTATTTCGCTATCCAACACTTTACTGTTGCACTGATTATATTGGGAAATGTAAGTTTAAATATTTTTTAATAGTTTAATGTTTTAATTTATTATAGAATGTTTTTATTATATTTTAAATTATTGATATATATATATTATTTTTATATCATTTTAAAGTTTTAAAATAAATTAAAGATAATAGTTTATTAATTATTTTCAAGTAAATATATATGTATAAGTTATAATGTTTGTGTGGTTATCTTTTTTTAAATTAAGTTTATTTGTTATATTTTGTGAAAATGTATATTAAATTTAACTTATGTTGTTAAAATTAATATTAATAATTAATATATTTATTATATATTATTTTATTTTATATATATATTTAAATCAATATTTTTTCCATCTATATTTTTTCCATCAATATTTTTGATTCAATATTTTTGTACTTACCTGTTTAGGTTTGGGTGTCGATATTTTTGTAGTCTATATTTTTTTTCCGATATTTTGAACATCGATATTTATGTCATCGATATTCTATCAGTGAACCATGCCTGACAGTGTACCTTTATGCTTCACTTGTACACTATACACTGAGAAAATCCAAAAGTCTGCTGCAAACACCTTGTACATATATATACGTACTATCCAAACACAGATTAACTGTCATTCGGGTCCAACCCAACACCTGATGGTAGTCACCCTCCATTAAGGGGGTGCATATGGTGTGACCATCCATAATAAAGAGCCCTTTCTGAGTCGCAATCCAAGATGGATTGGGCCATCAGTATAAAATTAACAAATTGTACTGAGGTAAAAGTAAAATGATCAAAAGTACCAAAGGTTTCATATTTGAGTATCTCAGAGAAGGGGTGCCTGCTCTAAGAGTCCAACATGGGCATTTATTTCCCAATGAATGAATATCTTTTATATAGCGCACAGCTACTCAGTGAGTGTCCTGGCCCTCAGCATAGAAGAACGGGTGAGGTGGAGAAGAGCACGCAAAAGTGTACTCAAGTCCTAAAGCTTAAAAATATGTGTCTCCAGGGCCTTCTTGAAGGATGCTTCCTTGGTTATGAATCTCAAATGATCAAGCAGCTCTGACCATAAAGGAGGACCCCCCTCTCCGAAGTTTCCGGAAACAGGGGATTATTAACAGGCCAGCTCTACTAGAGCGTAGCAGTCTTCCTGATCTGTACTCCTTGATCCTCTCATTAAAGTAAGTCGGACCCCTGTTATAAAGGGCCTGGTGTCCAGAGTCATAGTTTTGAAAATTATACGCTTGCACACTGGAAGCGAATGAAGCTTCTGCCGGAAATGAGATACTGAGGCATATTTGCGTAGCCTGTAGATGAGGCATATTGCCATGTTCTGTATTACTTGTAGATGCATGATTAAGTAGTCAGGAAGACCCAGATACGGAACATTGACATAATCCAATCGGGACAAGATCACGCGAGACCACAGTCGTCTCACCCTCCCAAGACCTCTCCTACAAACTCAGCACTTTCTTCCACCACAAGATCAGGCAGATCTATGACAGCTTTGATGCCCCAGACCCTGCCACTATGCCTGCCACCACCACACGCAATCACGTTTCACCCCAACAGACCGTGCTCAGCTGGACCCCACTCACAACAGAAGACACACTCAAGACCATGACGAGCATCCACTCAGGAGCCCGTCGGATCCTTGCCTGTACTACATCTTTCACAGAGCAGCTGCCACCATCGCTCCCCTGCTTCGCTGCACCATGAACTGCTCCATCGAAACCGCCACCTTCCCCGATGACTGGAAAGACACCGAGACCAACCCCCTGCTGAAGAAGCCGTCCTCAGACCCGACAGACCTCAGGAACTTCAGGCCCATCTCCCTCCTCCCATTCCCAGCCAAGGTCAATGAGAAGGCCATCAAACCCCAACTCTCTGAGTTTATCGAAGTGAACCACATCCTGGACACCTCCCAATCCAGCTTGCGAAGCAACCACAGCATGGAGACCACACTTCCCCCAACACTGATGACATCAGCTCCCTCCTCGAACAGGACAAGACCGCAGCCATCATCCCACTGGACCTTTAAGCCGCCTTCAACACCGTCTCCCACTGCATCTTAATCATGAGACTCCACAATGCTTGTATCGCAACAAGGCACTGGACTAGATCCACTCCTTCCTCACCGGCTGGACACAGGGAGTTAGCCTACCCCAGTTCCTCTCAGAACCTACAGAGATCAGCTGCGAGTTCCCCAGGGTTCCTCCCTTAGCCCCACCCTCTTCAGCATCTACATGTCCCCCCTCACAGACATCATCAGAAGCCACAGACTCAACATCGTCACCTATGCTGATGACACCCAGCTGATCCTCTCCCTCACCAACAAACCCACAACTGCCAGAACCAACTTCCACAGTTGAATGAAGGCTGTCGCCACCTGGATGAAAGACAGCTGCCTCAAGCTAAAATCGGACAAGACCCAAAGTACTCATCCTGAACACCACCCCTTCAGCCTGGGACGACTCCTGGTGGCCAGCCACTCTGGTACCCCCTCATACCACTATGGACCACGCACGCAACTGTGGCATCATACTGGACTCATTGCTCACAATGAACTGCCAAATCAATGCAGTTTCCTCAGCCTGCTTCTACACACTCCGCCTGCTTTGAAAGACCTTCAAATGGATTCCCACAGAATCCAGAAAAGACTGTCACCCACTCACTCATCACCAGCAGACTCAACTATGGCAAAGCACTCTACATGGGCGTCACCCAGAAACGGCTCAAGAAACTACAGAACGATCAAAACGCTGCTGCCAGACTGGTCCTCGACATCCCCCGCAGCAGCCACACCATGCAACACCTCCCACAACTCCACTGGCTCCTGGTCAACAAGAAAATCACCTCCAAGCTCCTCACACATGCCTACAAAGCTCTCCACAACATAGGACCAGCATACCTGAACCACCACCTCGCATTCCACGTACCAGCCAGACAACTCTGTTCCACCCAACTCAACGTAGCCTCCATCCCCAGGATCCACAAGACCAGAACCGGAGGAAGTTCATTCTCCTACCTCACTGCCAAGATCTGTAACACCCTGCCCCTCCAACTCAGGCAATCCATGTCGCTGACCCAATTCAAGAAGGACCTCAAAACCTGGCTCTTTGATTGACCCTCCACACCCAGAGGGACCAGCGGCTCCCCCCCAGCGCCTTGAGACCCTCACGGGTGAGTAGTCACAATTTATAAACCCTTGATTGATTGATTGAACTCCATGACCATCATTACTTGAGATTCGTGGGGGAGGAGATACAGAAATTTCCTGAGCATACAGAGGATCCAGAGACAGGCTCTAACCACCGTTGAAACCTGGACCTTGAAGGAGAGTTGAGAGCCAAACATCACTCCCAGGTTTGTGGCAACTGCTGTTGGGGGGGCGGAGAGGCAACACCACTGGGCCAAGCTCCAGTCCACCCTAAAGAAGGGTTCAACCCAAACAAAATGATCTCCTTTTTGTCTTGGATGATTTGTAGTTTATTAGACTTCCAATAGCAGCTAAGCTCTGTTTGTAGCCTTGAAATGAATAACAGTTTTGTTTCACTCATCTGGGGATATTTTATAACACCTCATACAAATGCCACAAAACAAAAAAACCTCCCCTTTAAGAGCTTGAACTGAGGTGGGAATCCTGAACCTTCTGATGATTCTGACATTAGGGAAGATAAGTTGCTGGCAATGGGAAGCTTCCGAAAGATATGACTCTAATTATGCCTTCAAAAACATGCTTCTGTTATAAAAGCTTTAGCGAAAAGTCAGGATCACTTGGAGCACTGTCATGCAAAACTAGTGGAGCAATTCATGAACCTGGAGACAGTGGTATCTGTCCATTCCCAAAACCAAACTTACTAAAAAATCTTGAGCAGGAGTATTTCCTTAGGATGAGCAATATTTTTTCCCTGGCTTTCCTGGGGATGTGCAGCACACACTGACAAATTTGACCCCAAAACTTATGAGGCAAACAGGGACTTGTATTTTCTTTCTGAGTAGTATGTGCCACCCTGGGCCCCCACATCTTACCTGATGCCAGAGGATGCGCTAAGCAAACACAAGGAGATGATGGACGGAGCGCTGAAACTTTTCAGACACTCACCCCCAGTCACAGGTCTGGGTTGAATCCATCATCGTTCTTTAGCTCACTTCGCCACCCCAGTTCAGACACAGCTATATGCAAATCAGTCTTGACCCTGTGCCTCATGGGAACAGTCCAGCCCGAACTGCCAAGTCATGTCTTCCCTGGACCGGAAACAAGCATCCTGGGACTAGTTTTGGGCTAACAGCCCTCATCAGCCAGGCTAGCTTGAATCCAGTGGCAAAGTGAGCAAGGGACCCACGTCTGGGCTTACCCTGCCAACTTAGGGCAAACAAAGCAAACACAAGGAGATGATGGACGGAGTGCTGAAACTTTTCAGACACTCACCCCCAGTCACAGATCTGGGTTGAATCCATCATCGTTCTTTAGCTCAATTCGCCACCCCAGTTCAGAAACAGCTATATACAAATCAGTCTTGACCCTGTGACTCATAGGAACAGTCCAGCCCGAACTGCCAAGCCATGTCTTCCCTGGACCGGAAACAAGCGTCCTGGGACCGGTTTCAGGCTAACAGCCCTCATCAGCCAGGCTAGCATGAATCCAGTGGCAAAGTGAGCAAGGGACCCACATCTGGGCATACACTGCCAACTTAGGGCGAACAAAGCAAACACAAGGAAATGATGGACGGAGCGCTGAAAGTTTTCAGACACTCACCCCCAGGCACAGATCTGGGTTGAATCCATCATCGTTCTTTAGCTCACTTCGCCACCCCAGTTCAGACACAGCTATATGCAAATCAGTCTTGAACCTGTGCCTCATGGGAACAGCCCAACCCGAACTGCCAAGCCATGTCTTCCCTGGGCCAGAAACAAGCATCCTGGGACCGGTTTCGGGCTAACAGCCCTCATCAGCCAGGCTAGCTTGAATCCACTGGCAAAGTGTGCAAGGGACCCACGTCTGGGCATACCCTGCCAACTTAGGGCAAACAAAGCAAACACAAGGAGATGATTGATGGAGCGCTGAAACTTTTCAGACACTCACCCCCAGTCACAGATCTGGGTTGAATCCATCATCGTTCTTTAGCTCACTTTGCCACCCCAGTTCAGACACAGCTATATGCAAATCAGTCTTGACCCTGTGCCTCATGGGAACAGTCCAGTCCGAACTGCCAAGCCATGTCTTCCCTGGACCGGAAACAAGCATCCTGGGACCGGCTTCGGGCTAACATCCCTCATCAGCCAGGCTTGCTTGAATCCAGTGGCAAAGTGAGCAAGGAACCCACGTCTGGGTATACCCTGCCAACTTAGGGTGAACAAAGCAAACACAAGGAGATGATGGACGGAGCGCTGAAACTTTTCAGACACTCACCCCCAGTCACAGATCTGGGTTGAATCCATCATCGTTCTATAGCTCACTTCGCCACCCCAGTTAAGACACAGCTATATGAAAATCAGTCTTGAGCCTGTGCCTCATGGGAACAGTCCAGCCCGAACTACCAAGTCATGTCTTCCCTGGACCGGAAACAAGCGTCCTGGGACCGGTTTCGGGCTAACAGCCCTTATCAGCCAGGCTAGCTTGAATCCAGTGGCAAAGTGAGCAAGGGACCCACGTCTGGGCATACCCTGCCAACTTAGGTCGAACGAAGCAAACACAAGGAGATGATGGATGGAGTGCTGAAACTTTTCAGACACTCACCCCCAGGCACCGATCTGGGTTGAATCCATCATCGTTCTTTTGCTCACTTTGCCATTCCAGTTCAGACACAGCTATATGCAAATCAGTCTTGACCTTGTGCCTCATGGGAACAGTCCAGCCCGAACTGCCAAGCCATGTCTTCCCTGGGCTGGAAACAAGCATCCTGGGACCGGTTTCGGGCTAACAGCCCTCATCAGCCAGACTAGCTTGAATCCAGTGGCAAAGTGAGCAAGGGACCCAAGTCTGGGCATACCCTGCCAACTTAGGGTGAACAAAGCAAACACAAGGAGATGATGGACGGAGCGCTGAAACTTTTCAGACACTCACCCGCAGTCACAGATCTGGGATGAATCCATCATCGTTCTTTAGCTCACTTCGCCACCCCAGTTCAGACACAGCTATATGCAAATCAGTCTTCACCCTGTGCCTCATGGGAACATGCGCTCTCAGACGACTTACACCCCATATGTCACTTTTTCTGGAAGCAGACTTTAGTGTCTGGAACCCTGTAATGGCTGCAACAACCAAAAAAATTCAGTTGCTGCCAGCTAATCAGATTGCCTGGATCTTTGAATCCTGGGCAGATCACACATTGGACGAAGGAAAAAATGCTCCCTCTTACAATTTGATTTTATCATTTAAAATGCATTATCATCAGAAACTCCCAGGATCCTGATACTCAAAGTAACCACAAAGTATAGGTCAAGGTGTACAAAGTCTTTCTCAGATTTACCTTTAGAGTCTGCCTGTTTGACTTGGCCCTTTTTGCAGGGTTATCCCCAAACGTTTTGCTTCTTCCTCCTATTTTTTCCTGACCTGTTGTTGTTGGTTTTAGGACCCTGGGCACTTTACCACTGCTAATCAGTGCTAAAGTGCATATGCTCTCTGTGTAAATTATGAACATGATTGGCTATCCATGATTGGCATATTTGACTTAATGGTCAGTCCCAAGTAAAGTGCACTAAGTGTGCCAGGGCTGGTAAATCAAATGCTACTAGTGGGCCTGCAGCACTGATTATGCCACCCACATGAGTAGCCCTGAAAAGATGTCTCAGTCCTGCCACTGCAGTGCCTGTGCGCAGTTTGCTAACTGCCATGTCGACTTGGCAAGTGCACCCACTTGTCAGGCCCTACCCTTCCCTTTTCTTACATATGGTACACTCCTATGGTAGGCCCAAGGTACCCCCCTGGGCAGGATGCAGTGTATGTGAAAGGTAGGACATGTACTGATGTGTGTAACATGTCCTGATAGTGAAATACTGCCAATTTCGTTTTTCACTATTGAAAGGCTATCTTGCCCCATAGGACAGAATGGGGAATGCTTTGTAACATTTTACAAGCATATCTTCCCATAGGGATAGCATAGAAAAATAAAGTTTAAACTTTCTGAACTGATGGTTTTTAAATTGTGTGTTTAAAAATGCCACTTTTAGAAAGTAGGCATTTTCCTGTTTAACCATTCTGTGTGCCTCTGCCTGTTTGTGTATTGACTGTCTGGTTTTGGAGTTACAGGGGCTAGGGAGGTGTAGTCTCTCAGACCTCCACCTGGGGGGGGGGGTAGATGTGTGTCCTGCCTTTCCTGAATGAGTCAGGGCTGGGATGAGTAGACCTGGGCTGCATTCAGAGTAGGGGGAGGAGTTCTCACTAGCACCTGAATGGGCCTGGTCTGCATGTAGAGTGTTGGGAGGAGATTTCCCTTGCACCTGAAAAGGGCCTGTCTGCCTTACACAATGCTGTCTCCACCTCCTGCCGGGCAGCTGCACAAGAGAGGACAGAACTGGTTTGGACTGGGCTCCGAGACCCTTGCACAATGAGAACAAAGACATTTTGGGGTATAAGCAGGGCCGGTCTGGGAACCAAAACCGGCCCTGGCAAACTGCTCGGCCGGCCCCCCTGTGGGGGCTGAGGGGGTGCGACCGAGCTGTTTGCAAGGGTCGGTTTTGGCCGATTTTGTTACCGGCGGCCGATATTGCAGGCCCCGGTAACAAAAACGGCCCCCCAGGGGCCCAAAACCAGCTCCCACCCTGGCGGCCCACCGGGAAAACGCCTGGTGCCCGCTACGGCCAGTCCGGCCTTGGGTATAAGTATTAGACCTAAAACCCCTGAACTTTAGACTACTTCTGGAATCAAGAGGAACCTTTGCTGAGGAGAAGAGCTGGAGAAACTGAGGAGAAGTACTGCCCTTGCTGTGTGTCTGGGGTTGGCCTGCAGTTGCTGTTTCTGCCAAAGAAAGGAGAAGGACTTTGCTGTGTGCTATGTCCCCTGCTTGAGGACAGTCTC
The DNA here is from genome assembly GCA_963921515.1 of Calotriton arnoldi. Lineage (NCBI taxonomy): Eukaryota > Metazoa > Chordata > Amphibia > Caudata > Salamandridae > Calotriton > Calotriton arnoldi. The sequence goes on from CAWUFW010013261.1 coordinate 94,369, forward strand.
CAAGGGTTTGAGTAGAGCTTGCCTCCTGTTTTGAAGTCTCAGGCACACAAAGACTTCATTCCCAGCTCCCCTGAACTTCCTTGCTGGGAGTTCTGACCTGCCAGGAGTGCCTGTGGCCTCTGGAGGTTGTTTCTGCTACTGGGAGCTGGAAAGCAACACAACAACAAGAAAATTAACGCATCGCTCTTCTTGCGACAGTTTCTGCTGAAACCGACGCAGTGCCTGTTGCCGCGGCAAGAATCGACGCATCAAGGGATCACGGCTGAAAAGGTCGACGCAGCGCCGCTTGGCGCTGCCGCATCGTTCACCGCCGCATCCCGGATTTCCACGCATCGTCCCTGTGCAGCAAGTTTCCCTCGACACATCACCCGCGGATCAGTGTCGGCTCAGAATTGACGGATCGCTTCCCCCTACAGACCGGACCCGACGCATCGCTCCCCTGTGTACAGCGGAACTGTCGAATCGCATCGACGAAGGTCTTAGGAACTACGCATCTCTGTGTCTTTCAACGCTTCTCATCGCTGCAGCTGTTTGGCTTGATGAATTTTGTCGCAACATCAGGTACTTTGCAAGAAATCACGCATCCATAGTTTTCTATGGACTCAGTTGCTAAAACCTTTTGAAAGCCATTTTTCTTAATACTTGTATGTTGGATTTTTGTCGTTTTGGTCTTGTTAAGTTTAGATAAAGATACTTTATTTTTCTAAACTGGTGTGGTGTTCATTTGTGGTGTTAGCACTGTGTTACTGTGAGTGTTGGTACAAATACTTTACACATTGCCTTTGGGATAAGCCTCTCTGCTCGTGCCAAGCTACCAAGGGGGGTGAGCAGGGGTTATCTAGAGTGTGTATCCCCCTTACCCTGACTAGAAGCAAGGGTCCCTATTTGGACACAGGTACCTACCTCTGCCAACTAGAGACCCCTATTTCTAACACTGCCCGACACTTGTTTGTAACTTACAGTTCTCAAAAACTTATGAAGGGATTTAATTAAAACCATGCATCAGCACTCCACTGAGGGAAATTCTAGTTTCATGACAATTTTGGTATACTTTTGTTTTCTATTGTTTGCTGTACTGGAGAACAAATGTTCCTACCAATTCTAATTGAAACATTTAGATAATCACTTCTTTATTCTTTTCTTTTTGCAATTTCTTTTATATAGGACGATCTCTGCCCACAGGGCATTCACAATTGTTCGAGTGCCACACTTCTGTATCTATGAAGTCTGTTATAATTTATTGATTAAAAGACACCCTATTCTCTTTTGAAACTAGTGAGATCATACAGCAATGTACTTGACTAGAGGAATTCTGTTTTGGCTTGTGGTGACAGAAAGGAGGCTGGCCTGAATAAAAATTGCAAGTGTTACTGAATGAGAAAGATGTTTAACTTCTGCTATTCCCCAATATGGTATTTGGGTGCCACCAAAGGGACTGCTAGCTGTGGTGCCTGAAGTGTAAACTACTCAGACTGGTACAGTGGGGCCCATAGCTGGTGACTATGTGGTCCCTCCAGGCTAGATGGAGTGACTACCTTGCATTCTGACCAAGCATATGGACACCTCTGAATTCTTTTACCTTGACCACCTGTCCTAGCATCTTTCCTAGAGTCTGTTATATTATGTTGCAATCACAGCAAGGTGAAACACACTGGATTCATGTGTTCTCGGTTTATTCTTTCAAAGTGTATCTGACATCAAGTGCAGCAGCATCTTGAGGTTTAGCCACATTTTCTTAACCCCATCTTCAAACCCTCATCACTCGATTCCCTTGAAGCACAAACCAGATGTGAGGTGCCCAGTGAAAATAGGTGTGCAAGGAGAAAGATGTGCTGTTGACACAAAGATGTTGGCTCATCTGATAACTCTGGTTCAACATCCTCTTGATTTTGCCTGTCCTATCTGTGTATGGTGGAAGATTACCAAAAATCAGTTCACCTCAACAATAAACTGCTTTTCCAATGGCGTCCCCACCTGCTGTGTCACTGCCTACTCTGAGTCCTGATTTGCGCCTCCTAAAGTTTTATTCATCTCTGTACTGTGCAGTTGTACAATTTGGTAAACAAGACCTTTGAGTGTGGCAAAACAGGGACATCAGTACTCTACCTCAGTCATTGCTATGTCATGATTATGATGGTATGAACGACATTCCCTGTATTATCTGGCCAGCATGGGATATGTCTGGTAAGCTGTGTTTTGCCTCTATTGATACTACTTCAACCCTGAAACATCAAATGAATATGCACAGAAAAGATATGCTGAGTGTCTGATGGCCCTGTTCTTACAGACTTACAGACATGGGAGGGTAAGTGCTTCAACTGTCTCTGTCTTCTTAGGGTCGCTGAGTTGAAGTGCAAGCTTCTTATAGATAATAATAATGCGACATAAGACGTGTTTGTGGTAGTAGTTTATTATTGTTTCCTGGCTCCTTTCCACAATCGTGGCACAACTGACAGAATAAGGGTCGGCAAGCAATTTATTCCTGTCAATATTCTAATTAAACGGAGTGCACTCTAACTGGAACAGGCTAATATGGGAAAGGGGATTGGTGGCCGCAAGCCACTATTCACTTAAAGCACATTGTCCATGCAGCTGGATCTTCAATAAATCATTGTCCATGTTTCTGGGTCTTTAATCAACCATTGTCCAAGCATCAGTGTCACTAACCAAGGCACACTGCTACAACTGCTAAGGAATGTCCTAAGCTGAGCGATGGAATGCCCCATCTCTGCTATGTGCACGTTGTGGTATTCAGAGGCATAGCACTGTTAGCCCTGCTCCAAAGTGTGGGGCGCTGGATCAGTTTCTCCAAAGGGAGATGCGTGACATGAGATCACACCACCCAACATGACTCTATGGCAAGGCACAAACAGATGTGGCCTTTTATGTGACTGCCCTTCCTAAAATAGATGGCCACACAAATTGAGTTACTCTTATGGGATGATGTTTAAGCTCAGAATGCACTGGAAGATGCAAGAGGACCTGCCTCCGATTCAGGGGAGTGGGTAGATATGTGTGTGTACTGCGTCCCCCCTTCACACCACACAGCACATAACATTCTGTCCTGTGCTGCATATAATTTTTTTTTTAAATCACCCACTGTATTTATTTGCTTTTTTAGGATTTTGTATAAAGCAACAGTGCCCTATTGCATCAAAGCCCTTAACATACTACTATTTACAGAGTAAAGGAGCCAGTACACAAAGAACATAATGTGCAATATATAAACGATAGCGGCAAACCACTAACTATATCTATGGCTAATAATATACAATTGTGCCACATAAAGTATATTGCTTATTCCTATATCTTTAAGAACATGTGAAGACAGATACTGTAACATACCTAATGAATTTGAAACAAACCTAGTTATTCTATACGTTATACAGCATGTGTCCACATCTAGTCTAAGAAAGTATTACATCACAGAAAGGTGCCAATGAGTCAATGAGGAGTGAAGGCATTCATATATGTTAATATAAATGAACTGGTAGCATAAAAACCATAGAGGGTATTTTCTATACTCTAATGCGTTTGTGCCTTGCCTTTTGCCTTTAAAGTTTCAAGATCATTGAAGCTTCACGAAAATTAATTGAGTGTGAACATTGTATAGCGTATTAGCCAGGAACTCTGGTCTCATTAGAGTACAGTGGCTAACATCTGCTTTAATTGCTAGCCAAAATCTACAAATGGAGTCACTACTTCGTATGACATTACCAGTTCATTGTGTCAATTTTTGTGTTAAATTAATGTATTGTTCTTTGCATTGGGTGCTGGGCTTTCCAGTGATTGGATTACTGTCATGTTGTAAACATATAAGACATATATATTAAAAGTGTTGTGAGAACACAAGATTTGCAGCACAACGGTGCATTGAAAGCTGATTGCTAGGGACCCTGAATGTTCTCTCTATGAGACTCGTAATTACATAGTACAAAGATCCCATTGTTGCGGGAATTCTGCACATACACAGAACTATGCGCAGGAAAACAGGACCTCGGTGTATAGGCGCTGAACCTTCTTACCACGTTAGTACCCAAAATCCCCAAACCGACTAGCTACAGTGTCTCATTCATTCTCCTACATAATCATGAAGCTGCAAAAGATTAGACAACCCAGAACGCAACACTTTCGACTCTCTCAGGAATCACAGTAGCAAGACATACCCTTTTGCTCACTCACTCGTACTTGTCCACAATAAGAATTGTCAGAGTCACTGTTATAGTTCACAATATTTATTTTAACTATCATACTTTATAATGCAGTATACGAGCCACGACCAGCAGCGAAATGCATAAACCTAAAACAGTTAGCATGGTTACAATTCCATAGAATATAAAGGGGGATGTCATCATATACAGACAGTGGAAAAAGGACTATAAGGCCTAACCACCCTCCCTTTGGTAAGGTGAAGTTTATTATAAAAAGGAAGATCTCTGGGCTTTGTCAGCAGTCCCCTTACCTTAGTGCCTAGATGGAAGTTTTACATCATAGGAACTGCATAGCTCTTCTCCCTGGAAAGGTCCCTCTCCAAGTGAGTGTTTAGAACAACATGCATCCTCGTATTATCAAAGCACGAGTTTCCAGCAGCGCAGCTGCGTTAGCATGTTTTGTCTAGGTGCTAGGGACTGACCAGATACAGAATAAAAAGGGGCATTGTTTATCGAGCTTGCACATCGTGCTCAGACTAAACTCCAGGAACAGGCAGAGAACGCAGAAAGCAGACAGTTCTCATGTGAAAGGCACAAACAGAGTCTTGCAAAACAAAGTCATGTAGTAACGTGCGCAAAAGCAGCATCATGGCAGCAGAGCTCATGCTAACTTAGCAACTTCGACAATGACCCTAACGGCCATATAACACCCTCCTCTTGGTAAGGTCATAGTATATAGACAAAAGACCAAAACAGATTTCAAGGGTAAGCAGAGTTCAAATGCACCTGGAAAAAACCAAATTGGAAAAGTTAAAAAAAATAAAAAATTATGTCGTTTAAAATGTTGTTGTTTCACGGAAGGCGTGATTAATATAGAGGTGGTGAGTCATCAAAGTACATGAACATAAGAATGCAATTCGTTCCAAAATGTCATCCCTATCGTTAGTAGAAAAAAGGGATACCATCCAATCAAGTAGGCTGAAGGAACAGACGTGTTCCTCATAATCAGATGCTTCCAAGAGCACATCCGGGCAACTTGCGTGACATTCGATGAAGCTCCGTCGCAATAGGTTCTGCGCAGCCCCACAGATATTCAATTCAGCCAAGACTCCAAGTGCAGCTGCATGCGCCATACGTCCATCCCTAGAACAGGCCTGTCCATGGGCCACTAAGGGACCCATCTACTGGTCATAATCCGGGTCATGACGTATTGGAGAGGCATAAATCCAAAGCCCAGTAGAAGGGGCACCGCTGACAGTAGAACACAGGCTGCACGCAAGTGAAGTAGGCAAAGCGAAAAGTTAGTCCATAACTCACGCTAAGCGTTGCTAATGGCAAGCATCCAAAAAGTTGTTGCATTCGGTCACGGTACAGTTGCAATTGGCCTGGTCTGTGCATCACCACAAGATGAGCAGCCAACTGCGTAGTAGGAACAGAAGGAACAGGATTCCACCAGCTAGAGCCAGTATTAATGGGAATCCTCCGAAGACGCTGGAAAAAATAGAATGAATAAAGGCCGGTATTACTCCAAATATCGTCTGAAAAGAAGTCACAAGGCCGGATCCCACAAGTTTAAAAAAATGAGCAAGGCCTTTGGTGTCAGACGCATTAAATATTTGGTGTATCAGCTTCCCAAAATGAAGTGGGAGGTTCATGTTCAGAAGTGACTGAATCTCGCTAGATGTTCTAGCCACCTGCAATTCGAAGGTCCCTCGAGCCGAAGTGAGAGGCACTTCTTGTTGAAACAATAGAGCTTTGAGTCTGCTTAATTTGTTGAAATCTGTTTTCAAAGTTGGAATGGAAGGCCAAATGGAACTATCTTCTTTCTCATGCGGGGGCGAAAAAAAGCACATTGCTACAACAAGTAACACGTTGTGAAGTGTTGCTATATACGGGATTCCTGCCCATAAACCACAGCAATCATGTATTCAAAATAAGATAACTGCTGTTAGTGAGCAATGTAAAAGTGGGAATTATTGGTGGAACGGGAGTTCTTTTAAAAAGCAGGCAAGATTAGGTGCGGAGACATTACAAGCGCCGTGCAACTTAACGTGTTTACAAACTAGGGAATGTCCTACTGTGGAATCGCAGTCCTCCCCTGTTAGGAAAACGTCCTTATCCTCCCATTGACATCTGTAAGTGAAAGGCAGGGACCATAATTCATAGAGAAACGCACTTCCCAGGGATTCAAAGCGGCCAATTGGGAAGTGTTTCATGCAAGATTTAAACTGAAAAAGCGATAATGGGAGAGAGATAACCCCATGAATTAACCATACAGCTGAATCTGTCTCCGGCACAGAGAATGGCAAGTGTTCTAATCGTTCAATGTGTAATAGCGTGTATGTAGCATCTTTCATGGACACAAATCTCTGTCTATCAGTTAGATTAAATAGTAAAAACAAAGCGGAAGCATTTAAATAATCCCAAGGTACTTTTCCCATTTTAAGAGTTTGTAACGTCCATACAAACTGCATCACTTATTGTAATTGATTTTGACCATGATATAACACAGATACATAATTCTGAAAAATATCAATAACACATGAAACAATATTATCCAAGGTATAAATGCATGAAGACAGTGTATTGATACTATTGTCGACCAATGCAAGGACTTTTTCTAAATTTGGTTTGTCAATTTGGCGCAGACGAAGCGCTGCTTCAATCTGCGAAAGTTTCCATACTTCATTGTAAGCTGCATAGATAAACCTCTTTGTTCTAGGAATCCTAGGACCTAAGATAAAATCAGCCAAATTGATTTCGCTCGACAAGAGTGACATGTGTTGTTTTACTGACGACAAAGTGGAGTGTTCCAACCATTGTTGGCACAATTTACCCACTGAATATGTGGTGACCGAATGTGAATGTGGAAAACGAGGATCTGGTCTAGTCTGTGTGAAACCAGGCGTTGCATTATAAAAATGAATTTGACATGCATTTGAATTGGTTTGCCACACCAACCATCTGGACGTGTCAACATGAGAGACATTGAAAGTGTCATTCTGAAACAGAGCTTGTAATTTATCGATCGTATAATTGGTGTGTGTACGCCAATTATCATACTCCGCTAAAGACGGAAGGGATGGGATGTTCACATTTTTGGCAGTTGCCAGGACAAAACAAGTAGTTTGGTGTACTGTATCATTTAAAAAAAATATTTGAGTCAGGATTAGGCAGGCACGATGCAAAGCCTCAGTTCCCCGAACCTGCCAAGCCTTAGTGCCCCAAATAGATGTCAAATCAATGGTATCTCTTCAGTGATCATAATCCTGTATGGCCAATTCAGTTCTAAAGGAATTGGAATAGATTAATTTAGTGTGGGTTAGAATAAATTTAGACTGAGACGACAATTGTAATTTAAAAAAATAGGATTCTGGATTGGATGTGTTATAATCTGTGAAACAGGTGAACTTATCCCTAAGGGTTTTAGAACTCCACTGTAAAGGAGTTGGACAATTTTCCCATTGCGTGTAATTAAAAACAGGTCTTAACGTGTTCGTTTTGTGTAAGAAATGATGGCCAACGTGTTGATAACAGAATAAATCAGCATAAGTGGCAGAATATAAGTATAAATCTTCAGCATCAAAAGTAGCATAATACTTTAAATATGAAAACAATGAATGTACTGCTTGAACATCCCAATCACCGGAATGTATGTCCGGTGTTACCACATCTCCTAAAGAAACGCAAAACATTTATTGGTATCTTGAGGACTTCTGTTGGGCTGTAAATTTTGAATGCTACTTTATCCCAAACAATGCCATCTGCAACCGGGAAAGCTGAAATGTGCACAAGAGTTTGATCACGTTTCATGATATGGGACGATGTATGGGGGGCCAGAATTCCATCGACCAACTTTACAGCAGAGCGTTCTGGCAAATAATGACCATTGATGAGCAAGAAAAATACTGTCACAAATCCAATCGACATGAAGAGAAAAATCAGGATAAGTGCCAACCAAATGTAGGTCCAGGGCGGGACCAGGTAAGTCTTTTTGAACCAAGAGATGAAAATACTTGTTTTTGTCGGTGGAAGTGCCAAAGTGGAAGACAAGGAGGAAGAGTCATAAGAGAAGCTTGTACGGTCCCCAAAAGAACCGCTTGCTCCCATATTCATCAAAGGCGGTAGGGCGGCATCAACTTGATGTTGTTGCGGACTGTTCGGCACTTCACTGTGGGACTCATCCGCAGGGCAAGTATACTCGACTTCTGCGTTGGAAGAGGATGGAGGCAGAACAGGCAAAAGGTCAATAGTAGTTTCCATCTCACCCTCAGCGATACAGTGATTAGTCGAAGAGGTTGAGTGCACCGGATTCATAGAGATAGCATTGCAGGAAACTGCAGGAGTTACACTATTCAGAATTGGCCAGACAGTGTAGCTTGACATTGTCCACTGAAGAAAGCAAACCCCTGGGGGGCGTGGCCAACAACATGGACGGGTAGCTGCGCTGTACGCGAGCTCCGCTGGCCCCGCTTGTGATCCTGTACGATATCCTGACCCTCGAGGCCTGAAAACACAACCAATGCTCACCGGAAGGTATCGGTGACTGGAGGCAGACCGGGTGAAGTCCAGCGAGGCGCCTTTCACCCCTGACTGTGCCTTTTTCGATGCAGCACTCGGAGCGCAACTCTTCAAAATGGCGGCCAGCCGGGAGTAACCCGAGTCGCGCGCCGGATCGGAGGCACTCGCGCCCTGGGCTGTGCCGGGGAGCCTTGCGGTGTGCTGAGGAAGATGGCTCTGTGTGGCGCGGTGCCGTATCCCTCTTCTGTGCTGTGGCCGTTGAGGAGGAGACATACGGACGGTGCCGACGGCCCCCAGCATGGGCGCGGGGGCGCCGTGAGCAGCCGTGTAGGAGGAGCTCCACCCCCCTCTGGTACTGATCGTGATGAGACCTCAGCAGATGGGGAGGCGTGCTGCCGTGAATAACTGACTGGTAGGTGCATCGGCCACCAGGGCGGTCGGCTGCAGCAGTTTCTCACCCCTGGAGGTGGTGGAGCTTACGTGGTGTGCTGGTCGAGACACCGACTCTGGCCCTGTGGATTTGCGGCCCCCGTGTCGGTGGGCCATCTCTAGAGACTGCGCCTGGGAGAACTGGACAGGGGGTGGGCTCTGGAGGGGGCCTTCATTACAGCTGAGACTGGTGGGGGCTCCCGCTTGCGCCCCCCTGCAGATATGCATCCATAGGACTGCGCCTTTTCAATTGTGGAGCATGGGGGCCACCAGGCCATGAGCCTCGGGCACAAAGTGTCGAGCTGGGTGCTATAGAGGCCACTCCTGCGTCCCACCTACTACTCATCACTGTGGGTCACATACGTGCTGCCTAAGCTGAGACAATCTATGACGCTCTGGACGGAGCGGTGAACCTGCCTGAGACGAACTGACCGGATCTAGGCGGACCCTAGTGCAGCAGTGCCCGTGCGGAGAGAAGACCTGAGTCCAGCATGGCAGGGGGCCTGGTGGACTGGCATACATGTCTGACTGGCCTGGCCTGCGACGGCGCACCCCTACTGTTGAACTACACCTTAAGGGGAGCATCGCGGAGAAGGTGACCATTGGACTGCCTGGCAAAATTATAGCAGTGGGAAGAAGAGGCATCCCTGTGAGACCTTCCGTGGTTGGGACGCAGTGAACCCACTGCTGGTAGAGGTGAGGGTCACAAGAGCGGGGAGTGACACGCGTGTGGGATCCATCAAAGCAGGGAAAGTTGGACCGCTTCACTAAAGTGGTTCCTGCGCCGGGAGGAGCGGAGGGGAACGCGACCCCCCCTCCCGGACACTGACACGATCCTGCAGGCGATTTGTGCATCCCAAGAAAGTCTAGAAACTAAGATGGCAGAGATACGGACTGAAGTTACATTCCTGAGTCAAGACTTGCGCAAGGTCACGGAGAGGGTTACGGAAGCAGACGAGTTTCAGACCTGGAAGACACCTCACGAAACACCAGTAAAGAAGTGGCGGGGCTGTTGGCTACAGTGAAGGAGGTGGTATGGAGAGTTGACGATGCCGCAAACAGGGCTCGCAGAAATACCCTCCAATTTATAGGTTTTCCGGAAAATGCCGAACGTTCTGACCCAGGACATTTCCTCCTGACATTTCTCAAAGACGCTCTCCCAGAAACACAGTTTTCATCCTGATTTGTTATAGAAAGAGCACACAGAATGCCTGCTGTCCGACCGCCGCCGGGCGCTCCTCCGAGGCCACTGATAGCCCGGTTCTTGAACTTCCAAGATAGAGATCTAATTCTTAGGGAGCTACGAAAGAAGGGAGAGATCCAATATGAAAATGCCAGAGTAATGGTGTTTCCTGACTACTCACGGGATGTGCAAAAATTGCGAAGCACCTTTGATCCCATCAAAGTGAAACTAAGAGCTCTCGGAATTCAGTACATGTTGTTGTTCCCTGCGAAACTGAAAGTTATCTTCCAAAATAATACACACTTCTTCCAGACGCCTGAGGATGCTTGGTCCTGGATTGAGGAATGGCCTCAGCTGAGGCGCGGGTCGCCGGCAGCACCTGTCTCGCTCACAGATAAACGACCAGGCCCCAGCCAAGAGCGACCCAAGGAGAAGCGGAGGAGACGAATGTTCAAACGCCGGCTTCCCACCATGACCACGCCTGGGAGGTCCCTGAGGCCCAGGGAACAGAAAATTAGCATATCAGAGACGGATGATGACACTGGTCAAGACTGCATGTCTCACACCTCTAGGAGAACCAGCGACAACGGAGAATCTGATCAGTCGGAACGCCAGGACTCTCAGGATGCGGACAGCATACAAGGGCTGGAAGCCTCGGCCCTGGACAATCCGGGCGAGAACGCTTCATCACTGCAACCTCACAATAATGGCGAAGAGGAATGACGAACTGGGGCCAGCCGCCCACCTAGAGACACTGTAAGACTTCCACGGCTTAGCGGAGATTTGTGACTGTCGACACGCCAGAGGGAAGTATACAGTATATTGTTGTTGCTGCATTGTAGTATTGTATAGGGGGGACAGGGAGGGTTACAGACCTCTTAGTGGATTGCCTGTGCCAAAGTTGTCATGTTGACGAATTGGGGGGCGGCGCAGGTGCCTGAAGAGTGTAGGGTGGGGGGCATGTTAAATGTGGCCGATTGTTGTGGGATGTGGCAACTACAAGGGGGGGATTGTTTTTTTTGTTTGTTTGCATGGGTGCCGAGATTGGAGAGGGTGGGATGGACAGGGATATTCCTCGGGGAGGGGGTTGGACAGAGGGTGACTTGCTGGGAGAGTTGCAATGGCTGAGGAAAGGTTCACTCCATTGACGTGGAATGTCAATGGGTTAGGCAATAAAATTAAACGAGGCCTGGTTTCCACTTATCTTAAAAGACTTAAACCCAACATAATATTCTTACAGGAGACCCACCTGTTGGGCTCTAGCTGTTCTTTCCTGGGTAGAAGACATTACATTACCCTGGCGCATGCGGGCTTCACTAAGGGTTCGAGAGGGGTGGCGATTCTCATTAAAAAGTCTCCCCCCTTTCGTGTCATTCACCAATGGGTGGACCCAGAAGGGACCTATGTAGCAGTGCAAGGCAGTTGGAATCATAAACAGTTTTTCCTTGCAAGTGTCTATGCTCCTCCGCGACTACAGCAACGCACATTGGATAGACTCGCAGAGCTCTTACTACGTTCTGGGCCTGCCACACACATTATAGGGGGGGATTTTAACGATGTACTTGAGCCCTCGATAGATCGCACCCAAATACGACCGAGATCCCATGGTCCTACGGTATTGGCGCAGTTCCAAAGCAGCCTCGGATTGACCGATCTGTGGCGCCAACACCATCCAACTACGCAGGCTTATTCCTATTTCTCAGGGGCTCACAGGGTGTTCTCGAGATTGGACCACCTCTTTGCTCCAGCGGGGGAGGTCCCAAGGGTGGAGAAAATTGAATACTTGGCATGGGGCATTTCCGATCACTCACCACTTCTGTTGACGGTGGGAGGGAGGTGCGGTAACCAGGTAGGGGTTTGGAGATTGAGCCCTTGGGTCTTGAAAGATGACAGGGTTGCGGAAGAGCTCAGGGTGGAGTCGGAGCTGTACTGTAAAGAAAATGCCAGCTCCGTACAATCTGCGGCCACTTTATGGGAGGCCTACAAGACGGTACTCAGGGATAGGGCACAGAATATTATCGCCCACAAAAAGAACGTGAAACCCAAGAATTGGCTACCCTAGAAGGCACACTGCTACGTCTAGAAAGGGAGAATTCCACTACACCAGATAGCCATATATTGTGTCAACTTGAAGTAACTAGACGAGAGTACCAGGCATTGGCGACTCGTGAGGTGCAGGCCCAGCAACTGGCAGTCCAGCATCGACTGTACGAAACAGGTGACAGGGCAGGGAAACTACTTGCATGGTTGGGCAGGAAGGAAATGGAGGCGAGATGGGTGTTGTCTATCCGGGAACACCAAAGTACATACACCACACCTGTAGACATCGCGAGGGCCTTTGCCCGATATTATACGGATCTCTATACAGCTAAGCCACAGGCGAGTGTGGAACAAATCACCCACTACCTGGACACAATTACGTTGCCCTCACTCTCCCAAGAGGATAGTGACAGACTGGAGGAATACCTAACTCTTGAGGAAGTGACAGAGTCCATTGGCCGCCAAAAGTCGGGGAAAACCCCGGGCCCAAATGGACTCCCGGGGGAATTTTTTTAATTAAATAGTGGCCTACTGGCCCCACACTTACTGCGGATGTATCAGGCATCGAAGGAACAAGGGATTCTATCACAAGATCTCCGGACGGCCACTGTAGTGGTAATCCACAAACCAGGGAAGCCACCGGAGGAATGTGGGTCCTATCGGCCCATATCACTGCTCAATATTGAAACAAAGATCCTGGCCACTATTCTTGCAATGCGCCTTTAACAGTCATTGCCCCCCTGATCCATAGAGACCAATTAGGTTTTATGCCTAAACGTGCCACCCGATTTAACTTAAGGCGCCTGACTAACTGGATGGATACGGTACAGGGCTGAGATATCCCCCACCTGCTCCTCTCGCTCGACGCTGAGAAGGCGTTCAACACCATTCATTGGCCCTTTTTGAGATCCTCCCTAGAAAAATTTGGATTTGGCCCTAAGTTTCGGGAATGGTTGACGCTTCTTTACAATGCGCCCGAGGGGAGAGTTTGAGTTAATGGGTCACTGTCATCAAGTTGGCCGATTCAGCGAGGCACTAGGCAGGGCTGTCCCTTATCTCCCCTATTATTTGCTCTCATACTGGAACCCCTGGCTTGTATGGTTCGAACCAGCCAAGGACTAGGTGGTTTTATAGATGACTCCCGACACCTAGAGCCCGAACGCATATCACTGTACGCTGATGATATTTTGTTATACATTACAGACCCGGCTGAGACACTGCCCAAACTTCTGCGAATCTTTGAGGAATATGGCCGTCATGCGGGGTATAGGATTAATTGGAATAAATCTACCCTATACCCAGTGGCGGGGGTGGTGGAACCCAAACCTACCCGAGTTGCCTAAGATTGTCCCTGGAAGGGTTTACATACCTGGGACTTTATATTACTACTAACTCAGTGGCTAACTTAGAACGTAATGTTAAGCGTATCCTTTTTAATTTTCAAGACGATGTTAAGAGGTGGAGGAAACTCCCTCTAACGATCATGGGCCGGGCAGCTATGTGACAAAATGGTCACACTCCCACAGTTGCTTTATATTTTGCAAAACTCCTATTGCAAAATTCCTGAGACCGTATTCACAACCCTTAATAGCGAACTCTGCTTGCTTCTGTGGGACGGGGCCCAACCCGTATAGCGCTACAAACATTACAGCGCAACCCATACAATGGTGGGTTGGCCCTACCAGATATCAGGGCTTACTATAGGGCGTCTCACCTCATTATAATTAACGAATGGAATCACGCACCAAGAGACCACACCACCTATATGTTAGAGCGACTGCAATTTAGAGACCGTACACAATTACATTACCTTTATGGTGGTAAAGGCTGCAGCCTTCTCCTCCCAGCCACCCAACGAACAGTAGAGGCGCGGAGACACACGGAAAAGCAAATGAAATGGGATAAGAAACCCACAAGGGAAACTCCTTTATGGGAGGGAACTAGGTTAAAGGAAATTGGAAAGCTGAGAGGTTTTAAGCAATGGGATCTGATAGGAATCTCCAAGGTGGGTGATGTTATGGAAAAAGGTACATTGGCCCCATTCACCTCACTCCAAGCCACTTATCAACTTCACCAGACTCAATCCTATGCTTATCTTCGGCTGCAACATGCCTGGCGAGCTGAAGGATTAGACGCGGAGACGCTGCCGGAATATGCCCCCTTAGAAGGCCGACTCCTACAGGAAGAGATCCCGAGCCAAGCCATCTCGTTAACATACAAAACACAAATTAACTATATGCCTGACACACTAGGCCCACTTCGCACTAAATGGGAACTCACTACGGGTCCGTTAGAGGACATCGACTGGGAGGCCGCCCTTATGCACTCACGTGAAGTCACGATTAAGTTACGGCTACTGCTTATACAATACAAAATCCTACATAGGACCTACTTTGATAGAGCGAGACTACACACTATGGGCAGGGCGGATAACCCGGATTGTCTTAGATGCCACACAGAACGAGGTAACTTTATACACACCCTCTGGGAATGTACCAGGATTCAAACGTATTGGAATATGGTAGTGCAGGAACTAAACAATATATTAGGGGCTCAGCTTGAGATGGAACCTCGATACCTCTTACTGGGAATCCCAACTGAGGTAGATCTCCCGCGACATAAGCTGATGTTGGTTAACCTGGGATTGGTAGTGGCTAAAAGAGATATAGCTCGCTACTGGGGTGCACCCCAGCTCCCTACACTCCAGGAATGGAGAAATTGTCCGAATCTGTACATGGTAGCGGAAAAAGTGACATATGCGGCAAGGGGGTGTCCTCGAAAGTTTCGCAAGATATGGACTCCATGGTTACAGTACTATGGTTTGGAACTAGGACCAGAGGGAGAGGGACCAGATCTGGCATTGGGAGAACCGGGAAAAGAGCCTTAAAACCCGTATTGTCTGACCTACTGTGGGTAAGGCTGGTTGACTCTGCTGTGACCCTCAGCACATGTATATCTGTAACACTGCGAGATCTGATTGTGCTCTCTTTTAGAAGAAGTGTTGTACTATTCTCTGTCTTACACCAATTGTCAGTATCTGTTGATTACTTGGTCTCATGCACTCATGATTTTTTTGTTCTTTTATGTCAATGTTTAAAAGCAAATAAAAAAAAATATTTAAAAAAAGACTATTGTCCACTGAAATGTATCTGTTGTCTTTGCGACCAGGCAAAGGTGGTAGAATTACTGTACGAATACCCTTCAATCCAAGTACAGAGACCGGTGCACGATAAGAGGGACCAAATTCTTTTTTGTTCTCCAACTTTTCTCGTACCAGATCTCCAATCTTAGGAAGTCAGCCGGCGACCGGAATCAGCATTGCTGTGTCATTGGAAGAGGCCAAATGTTCAGTTGCGTAGCTGTCACGGGTCTTTTGTAGGTCCTGTAACATAGTAGAATGGTTATCTACATCAAAGGTTGCAGCATTTTAATGCCAAAGAGCATTTTGTATGGGGTCCGCCCACCCAGAGAACTTCTAGGGAGATTATTGAGTGCACGTCGAACTCCATACAAATGGGCCAGCCAGTTCCTGCCAGTACCTAAGACCCTAGCTGTCAAAGATTGCTTTAAGTCACGGTTCATCCGCCCCACTATAGAATTGCCCTCAGGCCTGTATGGAGACGAAAACTGCACCAGAACCCCCATCGTCTTCATAACGTCCTTGTATGCCTTAGAGGCGAACGCTGGACCTTGGTGAGAATGGAAGGGGCCACAGGCAAACATCCCGACAAAGACACGCAAATCTCTAATGACATTTTGAGCGTCAGCACTGTGTTGTGGCCAAACCCATAGGAATCCTGTGCACGAATCAACTGCAACAAAAATATATTTATATGCAGTATCAGAAGACAATGGACCGCAGTGATCAAGATATACACAGCCAAGTGGCTGATTGGAAATACTTAGCTGTGTTTGTGGTGGGCGTGAGACCGTAGACGGTTTGATTTGTTGACAAATGTCACACGAAAGTACATAATTACAGGTTTGTTTATATAGACCACGCCACCAATAACGTTGTTGTGAAATAGAGACAGTCGCAGACACCCCTACATGTGCAGAAGCCATGCCCTTGTGCACGGCTATCATCAAAGCAAGTCTGCAGTCCATGTTGGGAATCAGCTGATCCCCAACTGATGGAATTTTAGCATAAGAAACTTGTTCGGGAGATAAATGATAAGAATACTTCAAAGGGAAGCCCTGCGGATAAGCAGTTCCATCCTTCGTAGCAGCTACAGCTGCCAGAATGTCATTATCTATCTTAGTCATGGACCTTGTAACTGCTGAAACAGAACACGTGGCTACCGCAGATTTGGCCGTCTCATCAGCCAAAGAATTACCAAGAGCATGTGCTCCCACACACTGATGGCCAAGAGTATGTATAACCTGTGTGAGTGGCAGAAGTTCTTTAAGTTCTGCCACTCGAACCCAAAGCGTGTTATGCTTTATTGTGCTGCCTTTAGAGTCTCGATAGTCATTTTGAGACCAAAAGAATAAGTTGGCATTAAAAGACTGAACACAGTAGTAAGAAGCGCATACAGTAAGAGTATTCACATTAGGATCAGCAAACTCGAGAGCTAGAACAAGAGCACGCAGCTCCGCCAATTGCGCTGTACAGTCTCCAAGTGCCTGAGTATGGACTATAGAAGACCTAAATTCTCCATTTACAATTGAACCAGCCACAATAGCGCAAGCCGCTGAATAAGCGTGTTTGGAACCGGTGGCCGGTTGAGCCGAGCCATTGGTATAAATGATACATTCGTACTCATCCAAAGGAAGCAACGACAACGGAGGAGGATGAATATGTTCATACTGTAAAAACTCCTGTGTCTGAGGAGCAGGATCAAAGATTGCCGATGTCAAAGAAGTAGCCCATTGTATCCAACGGGGATGTAGTGCCTTAGAGTTGGGAACACTTGCCTTAGTCACTGCTTCTAAAGCAGGGAGAGGCGTGACCATAAGAATGCGTTTTCCCAGCGCCAGCGAGCGTTCTTTCAGAATTGTCATTTGGACCGCTGTCAAAACTTTTTCAACATTCAAAAATCGCATTTCAGCCGATGTGTACAAATGAGATTTGTATGCAATTGGTACTGTGTCTCCCTCATTGAACGTCAAGTAAGTGAAACCCACCGTCCCCGGTACTATACGTATTACCAGGTTCTTGGTATTATCACTCGTCAACAAGTAGTTAGTCGCAAGCAAATCAGACTGCAAAGATTGCAGTATAGTGGTATGTTCCGGAAGCCAGCTGGCAGAAGAATATGTTGGTTGTATCAATGCATAAAGCGGTTTGATACGCTGAGCGTAATCGGGGATGTAAGTCCTTCCGAAATTCAAGAATCCCAGCAAAGACTGAAGTTTCTTCAGCGTAGACGGAGGTTGCAATTGTGCACATTTCTCCAGCTCATAGCCCATAAAGAGCACCGCAAAATGAGCGATGTGTGATTTTGCAAAATTGAATTTGTATCTATAGTCGGAAAACGATAAAATGATGCGGTCAACTCGGACAAGATGCGGCATTAGTTCGTCGTCTGTCAGATAAATATCATCTACGTACGAGAACGCATCTGGATCTATGCTGTGAAATAAAGACACAAGACGTGCAGCAAAAGCCCGGGGGCCATTCTTATACCCCATAGGCAAGCGTGTAAATTTTTTCTGATTTCCGACGGCCGTGAATGCTGTCAAGTCACGGCTCTCAGGAGCCAAGTTATGACTGTAGAAACCATTGGATATATCCAGCGTAGTTTTGTATTTTTTACGAACAAGGCGGTTCACCAGCGCAGAGCTGTGTGTGTTCTATACCGCAAATGTACGACAATGACTATTCAAATTTTGATAAACTAATACAATGCAATAAGAACCGTCAGGTTTTGATACCGGAAAAAGAGGATTAGTCATCGGTGATACACAGGATTCAATCACTCCTTGATACTCCAACTGAGTTAGACTGTCACAAACTGGAGCTTTAGCCTCTCGTCTGATTGGATATTGCGGTTGTGGCTGTGGCATAGAGCGTAATGGTATCTCATGTGCCAATGAATCACTATCCCAGCCCACCTGGTTACGGGTCATCGCTGGGGCAAGGGCCAAAGCCCACTCAGATGCGTAAGCCTTTGAATGTTCTTCAGGGACGTAATGTGAAAAACTCGGAAATATCACGTCCTCCCCTCTCGACGCGGCTAGCACAAATGGTGGAGGCCAATCAGCCTCCGCCAACAAAATGTTGTATGAGGAGGTGAGATTTTCCCTGAAAACCGCATTGATTGTACACTGTATATCACCTTCAATTTGGAAGACAATCCCATAGAGTCTATCCGGGGGGGCAACTCGGGTATCTGCTGTTTCTACTTTAATAAATGTATCAGTTGCTTTCGCCTCCAGACAGGGACGCAGTGCATCCCGCACTATGGTAACCTCCGCTGCGCTGTCGAGCAGAGTCACCTCCCATGTCCAATCTAGAAGCCGCGTACTCACCGTCTGAGGCATACTTCGTTGTTAAAGCGGCAACCTGTTTCTTCTGATATGAGGGTCGAAAACGAGGCAGTTCCTCTTGTTTGGTTTTAACGTCAAACTGTCAAGGTTGATCCCGTCCCTGCTAAGTGGTCGGACCTTTGCCACGATCCTGGCGTTCCCCACCACCGACTTGAGAGCCCGATGTGTCCTGTAAAGATCGAGGAGAGCGCTGATCAGAGACGTGAAAATGATCAGGAGTCTTAATTTTTGAGCGGTCGCGCAAATCATAAGTACGCTCAGAAGAATCAGGTGTCGGTGAACCAGCACGCGAACCTTGCTTCTGTTGTTGCTGTCCCTGTTTTTTATTTCTCCAGTTCCTTTTAGGAAAGAACGGGCACCCATCCTTATCAGTCTGGGCTTTTTGTTGAGTTTGAGATTGAGTTTGCGTTTGTGTAAAAGGCTTAATTCCCAGACTATTGTGCCCTAAGGTTTTATAAGCTTTTGCAATAATCTTTGGCAATTCGCGCTGTTTGTCTGCCTCTGCCACAGCCTCCAAGCATTGCGCCTCTTGCAAGCTTACTGCATCACCCTTAACATTAGCTAGGATCATATCGCAAACAATGTCGAACACCCCCACCAGTCTCATCCCCAACTCCAGAGCCGCCTCGGCCCCATGTTCATCCTGAACACGTTTTATCACGTAAGGGAGTACTGTCGTAGAGGGGGTGCAGAAACACATCAAATAAACCGCTGCAAACACTCTACCCCTAGTGTTACAATGAGCCAATTCGGGAACTAGGCCTTTAGGTAAACTCATGGTCAGGATCCTGTGTTTCTCCACAGGCGTGGAATTTGGAAAAACAGCTTTGAGTTGTCCAAATTTTTCAGCAATCCAATAAGGAAGTTCATCTTTATTCTGCGGACGCTTGCCCATCACTGAATTAATCATGACGGGACTGATGATCACAACCCCAGGTCCCGGTGGTTGCACAGCAATGCCAGGTGGTCCCACCTGGAAGTTGTGTGACATGAACTGAATAACAGC
Organism: Calotriton arnoldi; assembly: GCA_963921515.1. NCBI lineage: Eukaryota > Metazoa > Chordata > Amphibia > Caudata > Salamandridae > Calotriton > Calotriton arnoldi. The sequence continues at coordinate 114,191 of CAWUFW010013261.1, forward strand.
TCTATGTACGTGTATTAACGAAGTATGCAATACGCGTAGCTCTGCGACTGTAGCAGTAAGATAATTTGGATGCGCAGTATACCCAGCCAAAACGGGCCATGTGGCCCCATCAATCGATAAGGGGCCTAAACGGACCATTGTCATAGGGTGAGGAAGGGCGCAATTAAACCATATTGCATGTTGCCAAGCCGTTAGCGGAACTTCAAGAGGTCTATAAGGTCGATAATTCTGTGGAAGGGCCGTGGCAGTATATTCGTGAAACAAATGATCTGTCCCATCGACTGCCGGAAAGGTGACCCAAGACTAAAAGACCTCGAAGCGGTGAACTGCAGCCACCTCATCAACAAAAATAAGCGCAATACCATCAGCAGGGACCCCATATTGAGTCAAATACGTTGTGACTGGTGCGCAGTTAGGAGGTGCTATGGCAACCGCCAAAATCAATAGCAGAAAATAACAACTTATGTGTGTCAGCGCAATAACGGGTTAAAAAGAAAGAGAAAGACCTTTTAAAATTCAAGCTTGAAAAACCTATAAAATGTCACAATATAGAAGGCTACATCATCACAACTGTCTCCTGAAACAGATGTGAGGGGATTGTGGACAAGCACAAGCACTACTCAGGAGTCTCGTCAGATAACTACCAGACCAAACGTTGGTGGCGCCATGTTGTGGGGATTCTGCACATACACAGAACTATGGGCAGGAAAACAGGACCTCGGTGTATAGGGGCTGAACCTTCCTACCACCTTAGTACCCAAAATCCCAAAAATGACTAGCTACAGTGTCTCATTCGTTCTCCTACATAATCATGAAGCTACAAAAGATTAGACAACCCAGAACACAACACTTCCGACTCTCAGGAATCGCGGTAGCAAGACATACCCTTTCGCTCACTCACTCGTACTTGTCCACAATAAGAATGGTCAGAGTCACTGTTATAGTTCAAAATGTTTATTTTAACTATTGTGCTCTATATTGCAGTATACGAGCCACGACCAGCAGCGAAATGTATAATCCTAAAACAGTTAGCATGGTTACAATTCCATAGAATATAAAGGGGGTGTCATCATATACAGACAGTGGAAAAAGGACTATAAGGCCTAACCACCCTCCCTTTGGTAAGGTGAAGTGTATTATATAAAGGAAGATCTCTGGGCTTTGTCAGCAGACCCCTTACCTTAGTGCCTAGATGGAAGTTTTACATCATAGGAACTGCATAGCTCTTCTCCCTGGAAAGGTCCCTCTCCAAGTGAGTGTTTAGAACAACATGCATCCCCGTATTATCAAAGCACGAGTTTCCAGCAGCGCAGCTGCGTTAGCATGTTTTGTCTAGGTGCTAGGGACTGACCAGAACAGAATAACAAGGGGCATTGTTTATCGAGCTTGCACATCGTGTTCAGACTAAACTCCAGGAACAGGCAGAGAACGCGGAAAGCAGACAGTTCTCATGTGAAAGGCACAAACAGAGTCTTGCAAAACAAAGTCATGTAGTAACATGCGCAAAAGCAGCATCATGGCAGCAGAGCTCATGCTAACTTAGCAATGTCGACAATGACCCTAACGGCCATATAACACCATCCTTACCATTTCATATTAATCACTTATGCTTGCATTATGATTTTTTGTCCACAGCTGTATTATGCCCGCATTTTTAGATTGTTCTTTCTCTATTTATCAAAGTAATTCTGCTGTATTAGTATGTTCATTTACACAGGTTGTACTTTTATTTCGTTACCTAGGGTACAATGCTTTTCTTTGAAGATGTATCCTTTCAAGTGACATCTTAATGTAATTGTGTGTACATGGCTTATCCTAATTGGCTGAACTTAGATGGTTTTCTGCATGGAAGTTTTCTTATTTTTAGTTACTGTTTCCTTTTTTTTGCTTAGCAATTCACAACCTACATTGTGAAAGTGCATTTGTGATGACAGCCACATTATTGCTGTCTCCATTTATGACTGGACGGACTGCCACTCTCCTTACAGATGTGCCTCGATGGACTGTCAACTATAGTCCTTATTCAGTTGTACTATACATGGAGAAAGCTCTCAAAACATGCACATTCTAGGAGGATTCGAAATTACAAAGCAATCAACGGGAAGCTAATTTAAGTGGAAAGCTGAAAACGGATTTGTATCATTATTTGTAACTTTGTTGATGCCAAAATGTGGCCCAAGCCGCAGGTCCCCAAGACAGGTGTGGGCTGGATTCGGCTGGTCCAAGCCGGTGTCCAGCAGTAGCCGCAACTTGGAATTTTCACAGGTTTGGCCCGCACTGCCTTTGCCTGCCTGGAGCTGGTGGGGGGTCACCTGGGTGTCCAGCAAGGTTGGGTAGGGCAACTTAAATGTGAGGGCAACTTTGCCTGTTGTCATCTCGCTTTCTGGACGACCCTGACTGTGGCCACCACACCCGCTTTGCTAGCAGCAGCCAGGTCGCCCTGCTTTTTTCTCAACCACCATACCCTAGTTCACTGCAAGGGGGGGCGAGGGTGTTAAAAGAGTTCTGTTTGGCTACAACCTTGACATCAATTATAAGTACAGGTGAATCCAGGAGGGAGTTGGCCTTAAGTCAATGTTACATCTTGGGGCATGGATACACAATCTTTAGAGAAGTGCAAGTGGAGTCTGCTACCGTAAGTGTTCAAAGCCTTACCGATGGGTGTTTGAAACATTGGGAGTTCCAGGTATGGCCCAGCCCATCCTCGAATGGTGGCCAGGGGGATACCTTAATGGGTGACCCTGGCATGGTGAATTATGCTGCAGGGGGACCAGTTCTATGCTGGCCCAGGTTTCCTCTATACTGAGGGCAATGAATGGAACCCAAAAGGGGTATTTCTCCTTGGTCAGGGACAATGGAATAGGGGTGATGCTACTGGGAATGGGACCTGAGGGGTAGTCAAGCATGACTCTATCAATGTAATGTAGGCTTCAATGTGTTGGTTCCTTGCAATGCTGTTGCAGTGCAACTAATGTAAATATTTTCCCTTCATTGCTCTTTTAATGCTATGTTGATAAGTTCTATGTTGTGTTTATGATGAATAATAAATACGGTCTGAGAATATGATTCTCTAATGCAACAATGGCATGGTGTACTTAGTTTAGTTTTCAGAGACAGAATGTACAATGCTTAGGTCGATTTTGATGGGGAGTTTGAAACCTGACTGATCTGGTTGCGGTCCCTCACCTGTACTATTTGTAGCATTTCGTTTAGGATGACTACATTTCAAAATATTGTATTTTCTTTCAAAAAGGTAAGACTTTACTTTAACTCAAAAATAGCCACTGCAAAATGTGGGGACTTTATGTTTGCCTGCATCCTTTAGGTGAGTGCTCCAATACACCACAATTCCTTCTGATGGAAGAAAAATTGTTCAAACCGGTCAGAATTATGTTAAATAATAGTTCGGTATCTAAATGAATGCATGTAACACATGCCTTCATTCCATGGTATACATTTTTAGGACTTAAAAGAATATAAGAATGTACTAGGATCAGGCTTTCCATAGTACTATAGATCTTTACTATGTGTATGTTTCCCTCCAGGTGTTTTCCCACCTAAATGAGAAACAAAACCAGATAATGTTAGTTGTATGTCTCGAGGCTCCACTAAAGAACATCACACATTCCGGTGCGAATCTCATGTCTTATCTGTAAGACTGCCAGTAACTGTTGGGACAGAGAAGGACACAGAGCAATAATATAGGAAATAGAACTAAATGATACTTGACGCTCTATCCTCAAGATTGCATTTGTCTGAAATGTTTAGCAAATAATTGGTCCGTTTGTGAGCATTCCCTCTGAAAAGGACACATGTTTCCACTGCCTTTCATCGTAAACATGTCAACGTGAATGGAGCTCCAACACTAATAAACACACAACCCTGAATATATAGTGAGAAATGCAGGCACCGAAACACCTTTTCGTTGTCTTTCTAGTACAAGATAAAGGAAGCACACAGGTTGTCCTATATTGTAAGTGAAAATATGATTTATGAACCACCAGAAACTGAACACAGCGCGCACTCCCCTATTTTTGTCTTTATCACACATTTACGTGAGGAAAATTACATTTACTCTGAAAATGCAGATGCTTATAAACTAATGCATGCAGAAGCTACTCATGCAGAAAGTACATCTAGTGCAGACTGCCAGCACGTGTTAGCACCAGATAGGTTTTAGCACCACTGAGGTTGCTGTTAGTCAAACACATTTTGAGAGTAGCATGTCGTATTAAGTTGACCCCAATGCATGTAGGTGGGGCCTCCCTGATTACATTTACATTGTTTTACATGACTCTCGTGAAATGTTGCTCAGTCAAAGCAGAATTTGAAGAATTGCTAGTTCTATGGATTTTATAAAAAAATTTAGGGTGCTCATTCTCCAGAGACATGGATGCCGACTGGGTTAATCGGGCGCAATATAATAACCAAGCAAGCAAACTATTGAGTAATCATGCAAGGGGCGGGTGGGCGATTTCTTCTAGGAAGAGATCTATGTGGTTACGGAGTTCTTGAACCATGAATTTATCAATCGTATCTCTTGTTATCTCATTTTGGATAATGTTGGAGAGAAGGACATTTCTATTCTGGATATAAATTGCTACTTCCCCCAGGTACAGAATACAACCAGAATCTTCAGAAACAGCGAAGTGAATTATTTATTATATGGTGTGCCCCTTGGCATGTGCCATAGTTGACAACTCAGTTCAAAAGTTACTTGTGTAAAGAAAAAGTATTCACGAGCTAGCAGCATTTAATTCAATAAAAAAGTGATGCATTCTCTCGTGATAAACTACAAAAACACCAAGAAGGAATTCTGGAAGAGTTAGCCCCCCAACTTCAAACTTAAATGATTTCAATTTAAGACTTTTATCCTAAGGCACAAAGAAAAATAAACGCGCAAATACAATTTATCAGATTATAGGAACAGCTTTGGCGTCAGACTGCAAATCTGAAAAACTTCGTTGCAAAAGATATTAAAACGATTTTTGGTTCAAAATGTATGTTCTTCAATCTTATATTCTATTCAATCACAAACCTACTGGAAGTCCCTCAGAAACAGCGAAAAGACACCTAATCTATTTCTTCTCAAATGATTACGAATTTAAAATGAAACACAAATGTAAATCATGGCAGTTACTGGCATTACTGGCAATAAAGCCTTTCAAGCTTAGGCAGGAAAATGACTACTTTCTAAATGTGTAATTTTCAACATAGCAATATAAAATCTGATGTTACTATTAAGTTGGATTTTAAATTACTATTAAAATGAGTCTTTGAAACATTTCTCTAGTTGCTCTCAAATTAATTTAGCCATTATTAAATGTAATAGGGTAAACCAGTGTTAGTCTGTGGGATACCAGCTGTGCCACAATGTAAACAGACTTTGGAGAATTTTCACTGCCAGGACATGTAAAACAGTAAATATGCATGTCCTACTTTTAAAATATCATGCGCTGTGCCCGAAGGTCTTTTGGAGCCTACCTTAGGGTTGTCATACAAATAAGTTAAAAGGAAAGTTTAGGCCTGGAAAAAAGGTTTACAATGGCAGGTCTGAGACATCATGTCTTACTATGCTACTGTAGTGAGTGGCACAATGTGTGCTGCAGCCCTCTGGTAGTATTTCATTTACACAGCTTTGGTATCTGTAGCAGCATATACTAGGGATTTATAAGTAAACTAAAGGTGCTAATAATGTGTTTACCAATTTTACCATGTTTAAAATGGATAGCACAAGCACTTTCCCACTGGGTAGCATGGGTCAAGTGCTCAGAGTCCTATGGCCAACTCAACAAGCATTGGCATAGCCAATAGGTCTCGCTTTTGGGACCTTTTAAGTATTTAGTTGTGCAGCATAATATCCTTGGTGCAACAACATCAACTGTTGCGTGGCTAAACACTTAAAAGGTCCCAAAGGCGAGACCTATTGGCTATGCCAATGCTTGTTTCCTCATCCTCCTGTCTTCCCAACTCACACTCTGTTTTCACTGCTTACCCTGCGTGTGCCCCAGCCCTCTGCCACTTAGCACTTCTCAATATATATATTTTTTCAATTTATTTCTTATTTTTTATAAGCACCCAGCATTTGCCAAGTGCTGCTGTGTTGCTAGCCCCCTTTTTTACCCTTTCTTTATTTTAATCTGGTAATATACCATTCTAACACGGTCACCTGCCATGTGAAACAGTAATTTAACGTGACCACCATCATGCATGTGCACACAAGCTTCATGAATGATGCACACATGAGGACAAGCATCCTAACGCATGGTAGCCATTTTAGATTGGATTTCCATTTATATGTTTCCTCTTCCAATTAAAGAAAACCAATTCCAAGACTGGCAGCCATGCGTGTGCATGCATCTTGATGCGTGTATTTACATGTTAGTGGCAAAACATGATTAACCAAAAAGAAAACAAGGCACGTCAGAATGTACGGGAGTATGCTGCAAAGACATGGCACGTGTATGTGCTGCAGGAATTTAGAGAGAAAGTAAGAGAACGATCACAGCGTTGGATATACTGCAGATTTTGTGTGCCTTTTTTAGTCGCATAAAACAACAATGAAAACGTACCCTGCAATGACTACAACAGGCATGATTCACCAAGTCTAGTTAATTATTCTTTTTGCTCCATTCGTCACTGAAAGCCCCCTCTCTTTTATATAAGCCACTATTTCCAGACGGAATCGACTGCTAGCCTCTACCATGAAGCCTTAGCGCACAGGCACTTTGTAACAGTGCGGAAGAAGAAAACGGATGTCCCTGATCTCCCCAATGTTCCATTGTCAGAGCCTCACAAATGGCTTCCTCTGTCTCAATGCACAAAGCTACTTAGTAGTCCTGTGCCACGTGTCACACCTGCAGCCAGCCCAGGCCCATGAACAAATAGCACAGTCCATCCTGGGGCTTGTCATTTGGTTACTAACGCTGTACGTGGGGATAAAAAACGAATGCATAATTATGGCACGATAATACACTGGGCACTGTCGTGGTATGTCAGCACACTTTAAACAAATGCACATTTCAACCAACATCCTGGCCACAGAATGTGTACAAGTCGTCAACAGACTTATAATCAGTAAACTCCTTTTTCAGTAGATTAAGAGAGTGCTCACAGTCTTCACAGAGTCAAATTCTGTAACAATTCTGCGGATGAACAGAAACAGCGCTTGACGGGATGTATCGTGTCCAACCGAGTCAGCGCATGGATAGTGTTTACTCGTGAAACTAAAAACAGTGCCATGCGCAGGATTTGTGATCTGATATTTCCTATAGGAACAGCATGTACATGATGCATATCATGCTTTGTGTTTCCACCATAATCAGCACATGCTTGAAGTCTCGTATGACACGTTTCCAAAATGACACGTATGTGCAAGGACGTCTGTTCTTGAGTACCACCCTCAGTGCAGGATCCCATAGCATTGTTTCAATCCGGTCACTTTTTGTGGGGACGAAGTTAGAAGCGGACTTCTGGATCTGTGTCGGCAGGCATGGAAACAAGCACGGAATCGAAACGGAGGAGCGGGGGCGAGCGAGCGCGGCAGCCTGCTCAGCTGACCAGACGCTCGTGCGTCATGGCCTTTCTCCGCACGGCCGGCATATGTTTCCAATTATCGTGCACGCGTCTGGGCACGATAATGGGAAACAGATGTCGGCCCTGCGCGCGTAACCGCCCGAAAAGGCCACGACGCACGAGCGTGTGGTCAGCTTTGGAAACCCCCTTACTTAAAGTCTCGCCAGAGCAGCGCTTGCGCGCTACTCGAGGCTCGACCTAAAAAGTGGGTTCAGCAACAGAAGGCAAACATCTGGGACAACCCTGTGGAAGGGGGAAATTTCCGACTTAAAGAAAAACTGCTAGTTCAAAATCCAGACCATAAGGAAGCTATTGCAATTGAAAATATATTTGTCTTCCCTGCTGTTTAGTGAACCTAGATGGCCAGGTTATAAACAACAGCTGGTTTGTGTTGTCTTAATGCTTTAGTGAGCTGTGAAGTTTTCAAATGAGTTTTCCCTGAGAAAGTACATGTGCTGACGTGTCCTGATGGAAATTCTGGGAAATATACCAAGCACCTCATACTTTGTTTGGCTAATAATTATGAGAATTTCGTTCAAAGAAAAGCTAAGAGTGGGGAAAGTTTATGTATCTGAGAAAGCCCTAACTTGTAGGTACCAAAACAGCTAGGCATAAAATTAGACCCAAATAAATCTGGTCTAGTCCTGGTGTTGCAGACACTCCTTTCACATTCGTAATAGATTTCAAGGGATGAGGTTTTTAAAAAAACACATTGAGCACCAAATTAAATTAAAAAGAAATGCAGTCACAATGATGCCAAGGTGTTTCTGAGTCAATATTTGTTAAGAAAACCTCTGGAAAATGAGCTAGATAAACTGCTTGAACAAGGGGTCATTGAGAGAACCAAAAGCTCCCGGGTAGCTTTCATCGATAGTTTTAGCAACCAAAGCTGGTGGCAAGGGAGTAAGAATGCATGATAACTTGAGGGACCTCAACTAAAAAAGGTTTGGGTTCATAGAAACCACTTGCTAAAGATAGACGAGAGGCAAAGTAGATTGAAAGAAAGTACTTGTTTCATAGTAGCTTAATTATCATTGGCTAATTATCAAATGTTTTGGCATCCAAATTCTCATCCACTAACCTCTTTTATTATGCCGTGGGGTGCCTTCATATTCTATAGAATGCTGTTTGATTTAGCCTTGGCAGCAGCTTTCCTCCAGTATATAATGAACATGGTTCTGGGTGGCCTTAACAGTGTCTTACTGTTCAAGGACAACATGCTAACCTATGGACTTGTTCTGGGATACCACAATGAGGTAAGAGAAAGGTATTCATCAGACTGAGAAATGTGAGCTTTCTGGTTAGGAAGGAAAAAGAAATGTTATGTGTCGGGGGAGGGACCTATTTAGTATACACATTAACTAAAAATGGAGGCAAACCTAAAGTTGATATTGTTGGTTTCACTTAAAGGGTACCACCACCAGTAAACAAGAAAGAATCAATATCCTTTTTGGGGCTCTCTGAGTACTATACTAAATGTGTTCAGTGTTATTCTAGCCTGGTAGACCCTTTAAGAGTCCATCTAAAAAAGTGGACACACTTTAATTGGTATGATAAATGCAACATGGCTATTAATAGACCAAACTAAATAATGTGGCACCCTTATCTTAGGGAGATGCAACTCCTCCACACATGACTTACTAAGCACTAATGAAAGTTGCAGTGGCCTGGGGTAACATTGTCCCAAATGGTAGATGGGAAGTAAGTCATAATTACCTATGGCTTGTGCACTCTAAAGGGAGCTGAAATACATTATTGTAGAGCAAGAGACTTTTCCTTGTTTTTGATAATTTGCCATATCATTTTTTGGGGTATTGCTTTTGTTGTCTACACAGGCCATAAGCCCCCTTTTTCTTCTTTTAATATATATGCATTAGACAGATGTCACTTGTCCTGATGAGACCTGCCAGTCTACTGTTGGGTTGAAACGTCGACAATTCAATTCGTCCTTGGTTCTATAATCTGCTCTTGTTGAAACACCCTCTGAAACTATTAACAGGATTTTCACTGTGTAGAATTACCTTACCAACCTTGAGTGTTGTACTGTGTTTTCACGTGATCTTGTATATATATTTTTGAAGCTGCTTAAGCACTGCGTCATCTGCATGATTACCACTTTTATTTATTTCATATGTTCATTTTATTTAAGAATTACATTTCTGAAAAAGAGGTTCATAGTATTCTTTGAGTGAACCATTTAGGAAATAACTAGGGTGTCCTGCACCACTTAACTTTAGGAACACTTTCATTTTTAAAGACATCTTGCAGCAAAAGTGTAAAAAAATGATAAAATCTCTTCAAAAATGTTCATTAACAATGACGACCATTTCATCTTAGTACATCAGATTGTATCAGTGCATTGAGAAGTATTTTTTAATTTAAAAGTGATAGGTTTTAAAAACATTTTTACAATCATTCATTCTACCTCCTACCCATCTTGCCAACAATGCCAATAGTGAACTAAGAGGCAAGTCAGTTGTTATGTGTACTATTTGGGTGTCCTGTGTTTCTATTATACATGAACAATGTTATAGTTTATTAGATCAAACACAGGAGAAGGTTTTTGTAAAGCGCACATCCTGAATTCATATGTTTTGAGCTCCTCTTATATGTGATAACGAAAAAAAAGGAGGGAAAGTGGAATAATACTATTGCTTGGATCACACAATTTGGTTAAGTGGGGAAGCCGGGATTAATCCCAGGTATTCTTGTTTCACATTGTGCAGTTTAGCCACTAGATGTATATGCTTTGCTTCCCCTACACCCACCTTACCGCCAATACCCTCCCCCACCAAGGCCCCTGCCACCACCCTGTAGGCATCAATGCAGCCCTCGGTCACATCACAGACCAAACTTTTTGGCCCCTGGGAAAAATGTTGTGCATGCCCATGGTATAGATACATGCACATCACATGCTTCCAGCTCTACAAGATGCACCATTGGGTGGACCTTATGATTGAGACGGGATCTGAGACAGCACCTTAATGTGGCGATGGAGGCATTTTCACCAAGGTGTTGGGTAAGTCATGTTTATTCCTTCTCAATCATTATAATTAATTTACATTTTAATGTGTGTGAGAAGTTGCTATGACATACATTTCAAACATTAGTCAGCAAACAGTTGCCTGTATAACTATGCCTATGTTCCTGCTGCATCTCATGACTTTAGCAAATCATCTTAGCAATTGCAGTTCAAAATCCCCCTATTGAGAGCCTGCATCAAGAGATACGTAATTCCAATTTTCCTTCTGTCAGAAGACTCCCAGCAGTGAGGTAGGAAGTAAACTGCTTTCTGAACATTCATGATGGCAAATGTGTTTTGAAGCTGCATCTGAGAGGACTGAGGGAAACCTTGTGTGAGTCAATTCTCTGCAGCTCATTATCACACTGCAGGGATTCATTATGTAAATGTCAATTATATAGTGCACACTGTATATCCTACTAATATAGACAGAATACAGAAAGAAGAATTGCAAATACTTAGTATGCTTAGAATACGCAATTTATGATTCAATAATGGTGATTCGCAAATTAAGAAATGCAAAAAGAAATTGTAAAATAAGAACTCAATAAATGTTTGGTTTGCTATGTCATTTTAGTGTAAATACTTTTTGTGACTCATAATATACATAGGGAGGCATCTTTAGTGGTTGTAAACCAATATACAAATAGTGTGTGTTTCATTAAAGCTTTGTACATGGGCCCTTAGAGCACCTTAATGCAATCATAATAGGGCACACATCTCAGTTTGTATACACAATATGCCCTCCTCCACCCGCAGGTTTCCCTGCGCCTCAACCCTGGTGGTCCAGTGGACCTCTGTCTCCTTCCTCTCACTCTGTCTCCTTCCTCTCACTCTGCTCCTTCACTCCTTCACTCGTTTTCACTAGTTTTTCTACCCTTCCTATCTTTCACCTTTCTGCACTTTTCTGCATCTCTGCTCTTTTGTGCCTTATTTCTGCTCATTTTCCCTTTCTCTCGCTCTGCTCTTTCACTCGTTTTCACTCGTTTTTCTACCCTCTTTTATCTTTCACCTTTCTGCACTTTTCTGCATCTCTGCTCTTTTGTGCCTTATTTCTGCTTATTTTCCCTTTTTTCTTTATCCCTTATTTCCTCCCTTTACCTTTCTCCGCCGCTGCTGCCCCCGCGGCACCTCCCCCCGCGCGACCGGCCCAATCCAGCTCCCCTTCCCGCTCCCGCCTCCCAGCTGTCCAGCCCTCCCCGACCCCTACTTAATGGCCGCCACTGCGGGGACAGGCGAGCAAGACCACTGACTCAATGTCAGTGAAATTGCTCTCCCACCCTCGCAGCTCCACCATTAAGTGAGGTGCCCCTGCCCCTGCACTCTTGAGTGTTGGTGATCGAGGCCCTCCTCCACCCACAGGTTTCCCTGCGCCTCATCCCTGGTGGTCCAGTGGACCTCTGTCTCCTTCCTCTCACTCTGCTCCTTCACTCTTTTTCACTCGTTTTTCTACCCTTCCTATCTTTCACCTTTCTGCACTTTTCTGCATCTCTGCTCTTTTGTGCCTTATTTCTGCTCATTTTCCCTTTCTCTCTCTCTGCTCTTTCACTCGTTTTCACTCGTTTTTCTACCCTCTTTTATCTTTCACCTTTCTGCACTTTTCTGCATCTCTGCTCTTTTGTGCCTTATTTCTGCTTATTTTCCCTTTTTTCTTTATCCCTTATTTCCTCCCTTTACCTTTCCCCGCCGCTGCTGCCTCCGCGGCCCCTCCACCCCCAGCGCGACTGGCCCAATCCAGCTCCCCTCCCCGCTCCCGCCTCCCAGCTGTCCAGCCCTCCCCGACCCCTACTTAATGGCGGCCACTGCGGGGACAGGCTAGCAAGACCACTGACTCATTGTCAGTGAAATTGCTCTCCCACCCTCGCAGCTCCACCATTAAGTGAGGTGCCCCTGCCCCTGCACTCTTGAGTGTTGGTGATCGAGGCCCTCCTCCACCCGCAGGTTTCCCTGCGCCTCATCCCTGGTGGTCCAGTGGACCTCTGTCTCCTTCCTCTCACTCTGCTCCTTCACTCGTTTTTCTACCCTTCCTATCTTTCACCTTTCTGCACTCTTCTGCATCTCTGCTCTTTTGTGCCTTATTTCTGCTCATTTTCCCTTTCTCTCGCTCTGCTCTTTCACTCGTTTTCACTCGTTTTTCTACCCTCTTTTATCTTTCACCTTTCTGCACTTTTCTGCATCTCTGCTCTTTTGTGCCTTATTTCTGCTTATTTTCCCTTTTTCTTTATCCCTTATTTCCTCCCTTTACCTTTCCCCACCGCTGCTGCCCCCGTGGCCCCTCCCCCCAGCGCGACCGGCCCAATCCAGCTCCCTCCCCGCTCCCGCCTCCCAGCTGTCCAGCCCTCCCGACCCCTACTTAATGGCGGCCACTGCGGGGACAGGCGAGCAAGACCACTGACTCATTGTCAGTGAAATTGCTCTCCCACCCTCGCAGCTCCACCATTAAGTGAGGTGCCCCTGCCCCTGCACTCTTGAGTGTTGGTGATCGAGGCCCTCCTCCACCCGCAGGTTTCCCTACGCCTCATCCCTGGTGGTCCAGTGGACCTCTGTCTCCTTCCTCTCACTCTGCTCCTTCACTCGTTTTCACTCGTTTTTCTACCCTTCCTATCTTTCACCTTTCTGCACTTTTCTGCATCTCTGCTCTTTAGTGCCTTATTTCTGCTCATTTTCCCTTTCTCTCGCTCTGCTCTTTCACTCGTTTTCACTTGTTTTTCTACCCTCTTTTATCTTTCACCTTTCTGCACTTTTCTGCATCTCTGCTATTTTGTGCCTTATTTCTGCTTATTTTCCCTTTTTTCTTTATCCCTTATTTCCTCTCTTTACCTTTCCCCGCCGCTGCTGCCCCCGCGGCCCCTCCCCCCCAGCGCGACCGGCCCAATCCAGCTCCCCTCCCCGCTCCCGCCTCCCAGCTGTCCAGCCGACCCCTACTTAATGGCGGCCACTGCGGGGACAGGCGAGCAAGACCACTGACTCATTGTTAGTGAAATTGCTCTCCCACCCTCGCAGCTCCACCGATTAAGTGAGGTGCCCCTGCCCCTGCACTCTTGAGTGTTGGTGATCAAGGCCCTCCTCCACCCGCAGGTTTCCCTGCGCCTCATCCCTGGTGGTCCAGTGGACCTCTGTCTCCTTCCTCTCACTCTGCTCCTTCACTCGTTTTCACTCGTTTTCTCTACCCTTCCTATCTTTCACCTTTCTGCACTTTTCTGCATCTCTGCTCTTTTGTGCCTTATTTCTGCTCATTTTCCCTTTCTCTCGCTCTGCTCTTTCACTCATTTTCACTCGTTTTTCTAGCCTCTTTTATCTTTCACCTTTCTGCACTTTTCTGCATCTCTGCTCTTTTGTGCCTTATTTCTGCTTATTTTCCCTTTTTTCTTTATCCCTTAATTCCTCCCTTTACCTTTCCCCACCGCTGCTGCCCCGCGGCCCCTCCCCCCCCCCCAGCGCGACCGGCCCAATACAGCTCCCCTCCCCGCTCCCGCCTCCCAGCTGTCCAGCCCTCCCCGACACCTACTTAATGGCGGCCACTGCGGGGACAGACGAGCAAGACCACTGACTCATTGTCAGTGAAATTGCTCTCCCACCCTCGCAGCTCCACCATTAAGTGAGGTGCCCCTGCACTCTTGAGTGTTGGTGATCGAGGCCCTCCTCCACCCGCAGGTTTCCTGCGCCTCATCCCTGGTGGTCCAGTGGACCTCTGTCTCCTTCCTCTCACTCTGCTCCTTCACTCGTTTTCACTCGTTTTTCTACCCTTCCTATCTTTCACCTTTCTGCACTTTTCTGCATCTCTGCTCTTTTGTGCCTTATTTCTGCTCATTTTCCCTTTCTCTCGCTCTGCTCTTTCACTCATTTTCACTCGTTTTTCTACCCTCTTTTATCTTTCACCTTTCTGCACTTTTCTGCACCTCTGCTATTTTGTGCCTTATTTCTGCTTATTTTCCCTTTTTTCTTTATCCCTTATTTCCTCCCTTTACCTTTCCCCGCCGCTGCTGCCCCCGCGGCCCCTCCCCCCAGCGCAACCGGCCCAATCCAGCTCCCTCCCCGCTCCCGCCTCCCAGCTGTCCAGCCCTCCCGACCCCTACTTAATGGCGGCCACTGTGGGGACAGGCGAGCAAGACCACTGACTCATTGTCAGTGAAATTGCTCTCCCACCCTCGCAGCTCCACCATTAAGTGAGGTGCCCCTGCACTCTTGAGTGTTGGTGATCGAAGCCCTCCTTCACCCGCAGGTTTCCCTGCGTCTCATCCCTGGTGGTCCAGTGGACCTCTGTCTCCTTCCTCTCACTCTGCTCCTTCACTCGTTTTCACTCGTTTTTCTACCCTTCCTATCTTTCACCTTTCTGCACTTTTCTGCATCTCTGCTCTTTTGTGCCTTATTTCTGCTCATTTTCCCTTTTTTCTTTATCCCTTATTTCCTCCCTTTACCTTTCCCCACCACTGCTGCCCCCGGGGCCCCTCCCCCCCCAGCGCGACCGGCCCAATCCAGCTCCCCTCCCCGCTCCCGCCTCCCAGCTGTCCAGCCCTCCCCGACCCCTACTTAATGGCGCGCCGCTGGTGCACCGAAGGCGCGTCAAAGGCAAGCCCGTCTGCGACCCGTCCGCGACCAGTGCGAGGAACCCTGGACCTCCGCCCCGCCAACGCTACGACCCAGCAGCACTCCACGCACTCAACCCAGGCTGCAACAACAACTGCAAGCTAGCATCACAAGCCGACATCCACGGACCCTTCAGCTGTCACTGCTGCCGGCACACCTGCAGCACCGCCAAGAACACGGATCCAGCACAACCCGCCCACAAGAACACAACCGAACCGAAGACCCTGCAATGCATCCTCCTCAACGTCCGATCCCTCCACAAACACGCCACAGAAATCTGGGACCTCCTCGACTGCACCACCCCGGACGTAGCGTTCTTCACTGAAACCTGGACCAACACCACCTCGGGACCGGACATCGCCATCGCCATCCCCCAAGGATACAAGATCTCCAGGAAGGACCGCCCCACCCGCCCAGGAGGAGGAATCGCCATCGTCCACAAATCCAGCCTCCGCCTGAGCACACTCCCTGACGAGCCCACAGAACTGATGGAACACCTTCACTTCAAGATACTGGCCAGCCCCACCGCCACCCTCCGAGGAACCCTCATCTACCGACCCCCTGGACCCCGCGGACCCTTTGTCAACTCCATCACGGACATTATCTCCCCGCAGGCCATCGCATCCACCAACTACACCCTGCTGGGAGACCTCAACTTCCACCACGACAACCAACTGGACCCCAACACCACATCCCTCCTGGACAACCTCCACAACATTGGACTCCGCCAGATCGTGACCGAGCCCACGCACTCAGCAGGACACACCCTCGACCCCCTCTTCACTACAGGAAACTCCATCACCTTCAGCCACACCACCGAACTCCCATGGACCGACCATCGTTGCGTCCACTTCACCTTCAGAACACCCACCATCCACAGACACCAGCACCTGCTTCCACGAAGAAACTGGACCAAAATCACCGACGACCAGCTCACCTCCTCACTCAACAACTCCACCCCAACCATCACGGAAAACGACGACCCCAACACCGCAGCCCGAACCCTGCATAGATGGATCTCGGACAGCACCAACACCATAGCCCCCCTCAAGAAAAACAACAATACCCGCGCAAAGAAAGCCAGATGGTTTACCACCGAACTTCGAGAGTCCAGACGCACATGCCGCTGCCTCGAAAAGGCCTGGAGGCACACCAAATCCACAGAAGCCCACAACAACTTCAGAGCCGCCACCAACGCCCACCATCAACTCATCAGAGAAACGAGGAAAAAAGCGATTGATGACAGAATCTCCACCCACGCGCACAACAGCAAGGAACACTTCAGCATCATCAAGGAGTTCGCCCAACCCACCAGCGAGTCTACCGACATCCCTCCCTCACAAGACCTCTGCGACAAACTCAGCACCTTTTTCCACCACAAAATCAAGAGCATCTACGACAACTTCGGCGAAGACAACCAACACACTGAACCCTCACCAACCACCCCCGACACCCGGAAACCAGCGATTGATGACTGGACAGCCCTCACCACCGAAGACACACTGAAGACAATGAAGTCAATCCACTCAGGGGCCCCCACGGACCCCTGCCCCCACCACATCTTCAACAGAGCCGCCGACACCATCGCACCCATGCTCCGCCACACCATCAACCGCACCCTGGCGACCGCCTCGTTCCCCGACGACTGGAAACACGCCGAGGTCAACCCCCTCCTAAAGAAACCCTCAGCGGACCCACCGACCTCAAAAACTACAGACCCATCTCCCTGCTCCCGTGCCCAGCGAAAGTCATCGAGAAAGCCATCAACAGCCAACTCGCCACATTCATTGAAGAACACAACATCCTCGACTCCTCCCAATCCGGCTTCAGAAAAAACCACAGTATGGAAACCGCCCTCCTCGCCGCAACAGACAACATCCGCACCCTACTGGACAAAGGAGAATCAGTAGCCCTCATCCTCCTCGAACTATCAGCGGCGTTCGACACAGTCTCCCACTGCACCCTAAAACGCATACTCTACGACGCAGGAATCCAGGACAAGGCTCTCGACTGGATCTGCTCCTTCCTCTCCGGCAGGACGCAGCGGGTCAGACTCCCCCCTTTCCTCTCGGACCCCACACCTACAACCTGCGGAGTCCCCCAGGGCTCCTCCCTCAGCCAGACGCTCTTCAACGTCTACATGGCTCCATTTCCCCCCATCGTCAGAACCTACGGACTCAACATCGTGTCATACGCAGACAACACCCAGCTCATCCTCTCCCTATCCAACGAGCCCAACACCGCCAGACGCAACTTTCGAGAAGGCATGGAAGCCGTCGCCAAATGGATGAAAAACAGCTGCCTACAACTAAACACCAACAAAACAGAAGTACTCATCATGGGCCCAAACCCCGATGCCTGGAGTGACACCTGGTGGCCCCCGCCCTCGGAAACCCGCCAACCCCCACAGACCACGCACGCAACGTGGTAATCATCCTGGACTCCGAGCTCAAAATGGACCGCCAGATCAACTCTGTCTCGTCTTCCTGCTTCCACACCCTCCACCTCCTTCGTAAGACCTTCAAATGGATCCCCCTCGAACACCGAAAGACAGTCACTCACGCCCTGGTCACCAGCAGACTCGACTACGGCAACGCACTCTACGCCGGAATAAACAAAAACCTCATCCGCAAGCTACAGAACATCCAGAACGCCGCCGCAAGACTGGTCCTCAACCTGCCAAAACACTGCCACATCTCCCAGCACCTGCGCACATGCCACTGGCTCCCTGTCGAGGCGAGAATCACCTTTAAGATGCTCACCCACGCACACAAGGCCCTCCACGGCACCGGACTAGCATACCTGAACAGCCGACTCAAATTCCACGCACCCCAAAGGACCCTACGATCAGCCCAGCTCTCCTACGCCGTGGTCCCCCGCACTAGAAAGACCAGATCGGGAGGCCGCTCCTTCTCCTTCCTCGCAGCCAAAGCATGGAACGCCCTTCCGCCCCACCTCAGACAGACAACATCGCTCCCCATCTTCACAAGAAACCTCAAAACCTGGCTCTTCGACAGACCCCCTCCTTGATGGAATGGAACCTGCACCCCCCCACCCCTAGCGCCTTGAGACCCTTACGGGTGAGTAGTCACGCTTTAACAAACTCCTGATTGATTCATTGATTGATAGGTTCAACTAATGCAACTTTGTTTAAAACAAAAACTTATTTTTGCTTTTTACTTTGGCTTAGGCAACCAACAACAGTTAAGTTTCCTAGAAGACAAAGCAAAATGTTTTTGGCATTAGTATGTTGAAATGTGAAGCACATACACCTTACTGAGCAGTCAATATGAGGAGTGTAAGTGTGCAAATTGCTTCTCCATCCTGAGATCCCCTCCCAAAGTAGCAATGAGGTGGGTTAGAACTGTCAGCCTTAGGGTGGGTTTCCCCAAAATGCTTTGCCTTCACCCTCCCATTTTTGCTGTTCTTGTTTTTGTTGACTTTAGCACTCTGTGCACTTTACCACTGCTGGCCAGTGCTAAACTGCTTGTGCTCTCTCCTTTAAACATGGTAATACCTAACTGGCACATTTAATGCACTTGCAAGTCCCTAGCAAAGTGGTACCAACATTTACCCAGGGCCTCTAGATTAAATGCTAATAGTGGGTCTGTAGCAGTCCTTGTTCCTCCCACTTAAGTAGTCCTTTGAATATGTCTCAAGCCAACCATTGCAGCCTATGTGTGCAGTTTTAAACTGTCATTCCGACCTGCCAAAATAAACCTCTTGCCAGGCCTAAATGTTAATTTTTAATACATGAAAGTCACCCCTAGGTTTGGCCCTACACAGCCCAGAGGGCAGTGTGCAGTGTATTTAAATAGTTTGACAAGTGCTTTTAAGTTTTACATGTCCTGGTAGTAAAAAACTCTTAAATTCATTTTTCACTCCTGCAAGGCCTACCCCTCATATAGGCTAACATACTGAGGCATCCTGAACAATATAAGGGACCTCAAAAAAGAAACATACATTTGAAAAGTAAAAGAGATGATCAAAAAAACATACACACTGACTAGCCATTCTGCAGGCATACACACAGAATTATGGACCTGATTACCAAAGGTAACTTACACTTTTGAGTAAATCTACACTTATGATTATGTGTACTACATTCACAAACTGCATTTTTGCATTAACTTACGTTTTTGTAGTAAGTCCAGCACTACATGTTGCCAAATACTGATACTGCAACACCCTCTCATAGAAAATAATGGAGGTAAGGACTTAATTCAAAACTTATGAAGTTACTACAAGAGTGCAGTTTGCGAATTCCAAAAAGTAGTAAAATTGCTCAAAACGTTACTACAAAAGTGCAGTTTATGCATAGTACTTTGTAGTACTTTTGTAGTACTACCGTAGTACTACTAAACCTACTACAGAGTGCAGGTTGGAAATCAGGCCCATAATATGTTTGGCAAGTGATACATTTCTGGATCCAATGTGCTTTTTTACAGTAGGATACTGTGAACTCCTTATAATTTCTACAATTACTGCATGTCTTTTTATAGGGGGAAAAAAACCTTTATTCTATGTATTTTCTGTTCCTGTGAATCTGACAGGTAGCTATGAACCAAAGCATCTCTTAGTGATTTTGCCTTTTTATAAGTACATTTTAATGGCTCGCTAGCCATAGTCCTCTGTCTATCTTTAGCACATGTGAGTGACGTAGTCAAAAGTGTGCGTATATTGTGGTCACAGCATAAAAGCAATGTTTGTCGAACCAAGGTCTGTGCAAGACCGAAACCTGTTACCATCGTCAATATAAATTGCTATGCAGGGAGCACTTTGAAAACATTATGCACCTGATTCACAAAGGGTCTTTTCACTCTTGGCAGAGGCCCCGCAGTTGTGGAGGAGCTTGCACTCAGGCCTATGTCACAGTGCACTCCCATGATCTGTGTTTGCCTACAACAACATAAATCAGCATTATGGATCCTGACAACAGTACAGTTGGGCAGTCAGGGCAGGGGTACACATCTTTCACCATGCAGAGGACTTTTCTGTCTCAACAACCTCTCATTTGTTTTTATGGTTTTTCCTCTCTGATGGGAGTAATTCACTATTGACAGCTCTCTGATCTTAAACGAATATACTTTCTAAGTCAAAATACATATTAATTCTAAAGGTTAACAGGGAGCTTCACAACCACATCACAATTGAATCTCTGTCTCTGTCTCCAATGAAAAGTTCAATTCGAGACTAGCACCAACCAATCCAAGTGCACACTTCACCATCATCAGAGAGTTCACCTTCCCTTCAGCCACAGAAAATGTGGTTACCCTCTCATAGGAACTCTGCAACGCCCTCGCCAACCACTTTCAAAACAAGATAGCAAATATCTACAGAAACGTCGACCAACAACACTCCAACTTGCTCAGCAACTCATCAACCACAAGCACCAGCCATCCACTCACTGCAGGGTAACAACACAACGTGTCGATCCCAACCACGCTGATGAACTCCATCCACTTGGGAGCACCCACTGACCCATTCCCCCATCAACTCTTCAACCTCGGTAAAGACGAGATAGGCCACCATCTCACCACCATCCTCAACACCTTCATTCCCATAGCTACCTTTCCTGATGCATGGAAACATGCAGAGAACAGACCCCTCCTCAAGAAACCTTCGAGAGACCCCAGCGACTTCCAGAACTACTATGCCATCTCTCATCTCCCATTCCCCGCCAAAGTCCTGGAAAAGGCCATCAACCATGAACTCACCAAGCATCTAGAAAAAGCGACCTCCTGGACCCTTCCCAATCAGGCTTCAGATCCAACCACAGCACCGAAAAAGCCCTGATCGCCGCAACAGATGTCATCTGTGCCCTACACGACAGAGGAAAATCAGCTGCCCTTATCCTCATAGACCTTTCTGCAACCTTCAACACCGTCTCCCAACACACACTCAACAACTGACTATGCCAGATAAGAATCACAAATGACACATTCATATGGATGGCATCCTTACACACTGGACACACCCAGAGAGTTTGCCTCCCGCCCTTCACGTTGCAACCCAAGCACACCATCTGCAGCATACCCCAAGGATCATCCCTCAGTCCAACCCTCTTCAACGTCTACATGACACCTCTCACTGCCATCTCCAGCTCACACTACATGAGCATTATCTCCTATGCAAATGACACCCAGGTCGTCCTCTCTCTCTCGTTAGACCCCACCTCGACAAAGATCAACTTCCACAACTGTATGAAGAACATTGTGGCATGGATGAAAGACAACTTGCTGAAACTCAACACAGACAAAATGTAAGTCCTGATCTTCGCTAGAAACTCAATCCACTGGAATGACTCCTGGAGGCCGAAGGAGCTCGGGCCAACCCCCACCCCGTAAGACCATGCCCACAACCTCAGCATCATCCTGGACAGCAAGCTATTCATGAAACGCCAGGTCAACACCATCTCCTCAGCCTGCTTTCACAGGGTCCACATGTTCTGCAGAGTCTTTAGATGGCTCCCCATCAGCATAAGGAAAACAGTGACACAGGCCCTCATCATCAGCCGACTTGACTACGGCAACGCACTCTATAAAGGCACCACCACAGAACTCATGCAAAGACTCCAGACGATCCAGAACTCAGTAGCCAGACTAATCCTCAACCTGCCAAAGAGGACCAATATCACCCAGCACCTGAAGAACCTCCACTGGATCCCCATCCAGAAAAGATGCCACTTCAAGCTGCTGACCCACACCTACAAAGCCCTCCACAACCAAGGACTAGCCTACATGAATCACTGCCTGACCTTCCACTGACCTACCAGAAACCTCCGCTCTACACACCTCGCCCACGCACGGATACCACGCATCCACCGCTGCCAATCCGGAGGACGCTCCTTCTCCCACCTCTCTGCCGAAGCATGGAACACCCTCCACCTCTGCACTGCATACTTACTTACCTGCTTCAGAAAGAGACTCAAAACCTGGATCTTCAACTCTTCAACTGAAAGCGGCAGCACAGGACCTGGTTACCCACCGGGGTGATTAGTTGCACTTTACAAGTACTACTTGATTGATTGATTGAATGAATTCGCAAAGTCAATCACAGAGTCCTTGTTCTATCCGAATATTACTTTCACTAGTGCTAATGTAGGGCCTGATTTATTATTTAGCGGGCTGTCCGCTCTCTGCCAGGGCTGCCTGCTAGTAAATTACTCCGTCACCCTGACGGAGGTGCCACCAGTCAAATTTAGAAGTGCCCGCTTATCCAGCGGACATTTCTAGCATTGGCAGGCAGCACTGCGATGGCGGTTCCTCTCAATGCATTGTAAATTTGCCAAACAGCTCTGTCAACATGACAGATCCCTAAAGCAAACTTGCAAAGTTTCTTGTATTTTCAAAAATAAACTACCAAGGTTGGATTTTCTTTTTGAAAATAAAAATCACAATGCCAACCTTGCCATTAGATCAATGCGAGGGGGGCATTTAGCACTTTTTAAAGCCTCTTACCACCAGGTTTTTCCTGGCAGTGTTGGGTATTGAAGAATGGCTGTATGTCTGCCCCTCTAAATTGAGCACACATGTAGCCAAACCTCCGACGGTGCTTACGCTTTCGGGCCGTTGGAGGAGTTTGACCACAGCAGAAATGGCATAATCTCCGCTGTCATTAAACCATGCTCTGACAGCGTTTAAATTGGCCAGGCACTTAGTTCTTTAGGCCACAATAGAATGCCTGATCTACCTATAGAACATACAATTACATTTTTCTAAAGTAACCATTACTCAACAAAGCATTACAAAATTAGCTATGTATTTCATCATCTAGTATATTCAGGGCCAATTTTGAACATAACCCAACATCGAACCTGGTTCCTACTCAACAACCACTCTTCAAGTACTTCGCAAATGTCTTATTGCTATCAGGGGTTCTTAAATATTAGGTATGCAGAATGTGGTATACTTTCTATTAAACAGATTTTGTAGAATGGTGTCTTACTCTTTCATAATATTTATGCAGATATATTGAGATATATTGTGTCTATTCTCAACAACACTTACATTCCATTAGACAACTTTCTCATATGTATCATAACTCTCAAAAGTATGAGAATAGATGAAGACTTGAAATTCAGTAATCACTTCTGATTTCTTGCACACAAATTTAATGTGGTCCTTATTCTCCTTCTTCACCTTTCTACATGCCATTCTTTTGAGACAGTTGATCTATAGCAGCTAAAACAATTACATTCAAAAGTCTTGGTTTAGAATAGTGACATATAATGTATAACTACAGTGCATCCATAGAAAGTTGATTGGTTATAGTGTCATGATTTCAAATACACAATTCATGATATCTTTCTATGCCATTCATTCATTCAAAAACTATATTCAATTTCATAATAAAATCTTAAAAGTACAATACAGTACATTAAAATCTTATACATAGTACGATGAAAGACATTTCATAAAACTTTACATCTCTTTAAAAAAGCAATGCCCAATACTAGTCAAGAACAGTTTGTAATTTTCTTTCTTGCATAAAATACATCCCACAATAAACTTGACATTCTACAACATATCTCCACAGTGGACAGAGATTGTAAGTAAAGATAAGCAGAGCGACATTGTGTAAAATTGAGCGATCTTAAAATGGGCAGAATATAACTTTTTCTCAAAGTGCTGTATAATTTACAGAAGAGGACGACATGCATAGTGCTCTGTGTCATCAGAATATCACAGGGACAATTAATCAATTTTACGGACCGTCATTCTCTTCAGGAAAACTGATTAAACGATGGTAAATATCCATTCTTAGGCGAGTAAGGATGAATCTATGCCTAGGGTTTGATACAGATTTAAGATAAGGTTGCATTTCATAAGTAGTTCAGATAGCTTGATTTTTTATTCACTAGGCTTTAGTATTTCAGTGATCAATCTAAGGTTCTCAAGGTGCTCCATACATTCATTTTTAAAGTCTTTCCTATTAATGGCTTTCAGGGATTCAGGCTTCTCATAATAATCAGGATGCCCCAAGTCACAGAAAAAGCATTGAATTTATAGCAGCCAGGGTATACGTAAAGGTGAACTTGCCTTGAGACAATCCCTGATAATGGCACCGTATAAGCCAGCATTGTCTGATGTCCAAATTTTGTGCCATAAAAGGATGGGCTGCAACATTATTAAATCTGTAAGGAATGAAAATCCCAGTTCCGCATGGCAGACGTATACAGAGGAACACTTTGGAGTGGCAAGATGATACTTTAAAAAATCATTTTCCACCATCTGCAATGCCCTACAGTTATTATGACCCCACACTCCCGCCCCATATAGACTACGCTCACACATTTGGCTTGGTAGCTCTTTATCATTTTGTTGAGGGTATTTGAGCCCAATCTTCTGCGAAGTTATGAGGGCCATGGTTGCTTTCTTAAACTGTAGCTTCCTGTTTGAACTAGCACAGGGCCATGAGCTTTCTTTATCGAATAATATGCCCAAGTATGAGAAGGTATTTCTACCCTTAATTTTTATGCCTTGGCACATTGCTCTTCTTCTCCCGTATTTCATAATAAATGTTTTAGATTGGTTAACTAAAAGACCTAAGTCCTGCATATAATCAACTAACTTCGTAAGAAGTCTCTGCCTGCCCAGGGGAGTTTGAGCCTTAAGAATGGCACTGTCCGCATAGAGGAGGGCCGGGATAGGGCGGTATCCAATCTGCAGGAGATCTTTACATTGGGTAGTTAGCACATCCCCTACACTGTTTATATACGATGAGAAAATGAAAGGTGCTAAGACACAGCGCTGTCTTACCCCTATCTCTATGTTAAAATCTTTTATACATTCTCCCCTGGTGCCGTATCTAACCCTAGCTCTGCATCCCGTATACATCTCTCTTAAAAAGTTTATGATCAGTGCCTCCACTTCCAGATCTCTCATAGTTGCCCACAGCTTGGCACGAATAACACAATCAAATGCCAATGGCAAATCAACAGAGGCCAAATACAGGTTCCCCTCTTTGATCTTGGTGTACTTTGCAATTAGCATACTTAGGTTCAATCCCTGCTCTATAGTCCCAATTCCAGGGTGGAATTGGTATTGCAGATCTGACAAAATGTCATTAGATTCCACCCAATCCTGTAGCCTGGTCGAAATGATGCGACCAGCTATCTTTGCTAAGGAATAGAGGAGGGAAATTGGTCTATAGCAAGCAGGATTGAGTCAATCTCTCTTTTTATAAATTGGGACAATAATTGATTCTGTCCATCATGGGTAGGAAGCCTATATTACAGCATGCCCTCAGTACCAATGTCAAGAGAGGTCCCCATAAGGGGTTGTTGATCTTAAACAGATCCACTGGAATGACATCAGGGCTGGGGGCTTTCCCACTCTTGCTTGCATTTATTGCCCTTTTACTTCCTCCGAACTAAAAGGAGGAAGGATGGAGACAAAGACAAAGAGGCTCTCTATTATCCCCTGGGTGATCGCTAAGAAGGCCTTGATAATAGCTTTTTGGGTTGGTTCTTTCATCCAAACAGGTCTCAGAGGATTCTCTGTTGGTACTAATTAATTGTTTTAAGTACCCATCAGGGCCAACCTATGGCCAACGCAGATGATATCCATTTAAGGTGGCCAGCTCTATATCTTCAGCTAAGGTGGAGGTTTGATTACGGGACCAATTGACAATTGAGACGAGGGACAGTTGAATGCTCTGGGGGAAATTGTCACTTAGTGATATAGTGTAAGTTACAAAGTTAGATGCCCATGGTGCATAATTATTAGACAATAGAACAAAATCAATAGTGGACATCTCTCCCGTTAAAAGTACTTTTGAATGGAGCATAAGGAAAAGCTATTTTGCTAGTAAAGGTCAAGTCATAATTTTTAGATCAGTTTGTTCAGATTATCCCCATATTGAGTATTGTTAAAATGGGATTGATGACCATTTTCCAAATTAGTTAAACCACATTCTTTTTCAGAAGGCATATTGCACAAGTGAGCATTAAAATCACCCCCCATAAAATAATCAGATTCTTGCTATTATTCACTTGCTATGACGCTCCAAATCATTGTCTAATTTTCATAAGATAACTAGTATTTCTAACATGGTAGCATTATTATAGAAGTCAATTACTGCTAACAAGCAGAACCCAGTGCTCCCCATATTATTTGATAATAGGAATTATGCAACACCATGCTTATTTTAGTAAATGGCAGATTATTAGAAACATAGGTGCGGAGCCCACCCTTTGATCTTCTGTAATTTGAGGTGGTTGAGGGGACATGGTATGTTCTAAAGCCATTTATATGTATAGGGTCCATAAGACAAATTTCTTGAAGGCAGAGGAAATGAAAACCCGCTACAAATTCTAGTCATTCTACATTTTTTATTTTGTTCCGGAGGCCTGCTACATTCCAAAAAACAATTCCAATGGTATCTACAGGGAGACTGCCTAGCTGGATGTTAGATGAGACACCAGGGATAATGCTGTTATTTAATGGCAAGGTAGTAATAAGCGACGGGGATCGCAACTCATTCTTCGACTGTGTGGAATAACCCATATCAAACCTAGCAGAGGTATGATAATTCCTTGCCTCTCCCTTGTGATCCACACGCTGCTCCAAGTTGAGTCAGTCTAACCTATCCAGGTTTGATAGGCTCTGGAAACGATTGTGAGTTGGTACTGCAGAGTTAGAATCAATCAACGGTCTTGGGTTGGATTATTTCTGGGGCCTAGAAGGATTGGATATATTGATTGGTTGGTAAAAATAATCTAAGGGTAAAAGGGAAATAGTATGTGGGGCTAATTCTATGTAAAACAGTCTCCACCAGCCGTGGAGTTGTAAAGGAGAACACATTGCAGTCACCTGGAAGGATTTTCTGGGCCTTTCCCACCCATTTGACTCTCCTTACCATTTTCATATCTTCAAAACGTTGCCCTATTTAGCCCGTTCTAGTTCCAAGCCAGTTTAGAGATTTATTTCTCGACGAGATCCATGTTTCCTTACTTTGAGGAGATAGGTTGGAACGTTTGCCAAGACAATTATGTACGGTGTAGCAGCAGGCGGGAGGTTCAAAAGTCAATTATCAAAGTCGAGGGCTCTACTGATTGATGACAGGGGAGACGAGATGATCTTTTCCCACTAGGGATGTCGGAACCCACAATCTGTCTAGTTAGTTGGGAGGTTATGTTATTAAATGGGCCCCGGGTACTTCCTGTGTTTGTATTTTTGAGTACTTACCTGATCGTAGGGTCATGTGGGTTTAAGCAGAGAGGCTCTATGTTATTTGTGGTCAGCCCTATTGATAAAGTATTCAACAGATCTAGGCAAGTAGTAGAGTTACTTTCTACTTGCTTTAATCAAATGTTTAAAGAATCCAATTACTGTTTTACATACTATTCGAATATTCAGGTGTTGTTTTCAAGGAAGTCCAGGGAGGTATGTTTAAGTTCATCCTTGGTAGGTGCTGATCGAGTGGAAGTTTTAATGTTAGGTTTTTAGCTCTTGTTCCGGGTTACCTCCTTAGTCAGGTTAGTGAGCATGGGGCATTGCTGATGTTTTCTAATATGGTTAGGAGGGGGTGGAGAGTCAGTTTTAGATGAATAAATAGAATCTAAGTTATGCTGCATGCAGCCATTACCCCGCTTGCCAATCGATGTACCTATATCTTCACCGTTAGTTAGGAGATATTCTTGGTAATTAGAGGAAGGATTGGGCAGTGATGTGGAAGCTGCTATATGATCTCCACAAGTTAGCAAAGTTTCCTTGATGCAGGAAATTTGTCTGTCAATTGCCCCCATGGCGCCTTAGATATATTTCAGTAGTGATGACTGCGTCTTACCTGGAGATTGGGGTTTTCTGTCATCTGCAGTATGCTTCCTCTTGCCCATGCTTAAAATCACCCAGGGCTTATGAATTGAAAGCAAAGGTTCTTTAGAGTAAATAAACACAAAGTAACAGCTCTACCCCCCCTTGGGTCCGGATCGCTATGCCACAGTCCTCAAGGAAGTCCGACGTGGCAGCTCTTTTTACCCCCCCAATAACCCTGCATGCCCCTTCAGTGACACAGGCAAGCCTCACACAAGTTCAAAGCGTTCTTAGATGAATATCTCTAATAGCTGCACCTCTACTATAAGTCCACAGATATCAGTGTCAGTATCTCATGAAGCACAAGGCCGGCAAGAGCTACTGGATACAGTTTTCAATCAGCCCAAGGTTGCATGCGATATTAAAACAGGAAAGTACCTTTTTCTTAGAAGCAGAAGTGGGCGTTAGAGGGGTGACCCAGCTCTGCCTCTTCCGGGCTTTGGCAGGTGCTGATAGGCCCGTCCTTGGACCGGGCTTTGCCCGGGCACAGCCCGCGCACACCTCTGATGCCATGGAGAGTATGTTGCTGCTTTATAGCGCATCGGCAGCAGGAGGCGGCTGGATGTAGGGCCCTCTTCCTTTAATGCGATGACTTCTGGTATGAGGAGTCCTCTTAAATACTGCCCCCAACAACAAAGCGTTTATGCCATTTCAATCAGTAGCTTATTCAAACATTTTATTATTGTTGGTTAAATTCCAATTTTCCTCCTTAAGTTCAGATTGGTTTAACTAATGCACACAGCTAATATCTAAGTATAATCCTCTAACAGATCGCTGCACTCAGATACTATCACAAGCAAATAAGGGACTGCAAGAAAAAAACACTAGTGGACCGCATCGGAAGCTCCAACAACTGCAAGGAGATCTTCTGGATCTTCAATGATTTCACCTTACTCTCAGCTACTGTCAACAACATTGCTACCTCCCAACAACTCTCCAACAAACAACGCAACTTCTTCCACAGCAAAATTGCAAACTTCTACAACAACTTCAGACACCAACCCAACCCCAGGGAACTAATTTATAACCTACCCACCACCAAACAAGATGGCCACCTGAGTAAATGGACAACCCTCAACAGAAACAACACAGATGCAATCATGCGGACCATACACTCAGGGACATCAACAGACCCATGCCCCCACCACATCTATAACCTGGGAACATCACTAATCAGCACTACCATTACCCACATCATCAAATCCTCCATCACATCCACCGCTTTGCCAGATGAATGGAAACTTGCAAAAATCAACGACCTCCTCAAGAAGTCTACAGCTGACCTGAATCAACTGAGCAACTTCCAACCATCTCACGGCTAGACCATCCAGCCGTAATGATTGAGAAGGCCATCAACAAGCAACTCACAACCCACCTCAAACTTCTAAAACTTATAGACAACACTCAATTAGGATTCAGAAAGAACCACAGGACCGAAGCAGCACTCATCGTGGCCACCGGCGACATTCTAATCATTCTGGACCGAGAAGTAACAGCGGCCCTCATACTGCTCTACCTCTCCGTGGCTTTTGAAACTGTCTCTCACAGCACCTTCATCAGAAGACTCCACGAGATTGGCATACAAGGATATTTCTCAAATGGATCTGTTCCTTCCTCATGGGAAGAACTGAAAGGGTCAGGCTGCCACTCTTCACATCAGACACCAAGAAACTGATATGCGGGGACCCACAGGAATTGTCCCTCAACCCCACCTTTTTCAACATATATGACATCGCTCACCAACATCATCTGATCACAAGACATCCCTGTCATCTCCTAAGCCGATGACACCCAGCTCGTCCTCTTCCTGATGGACAAGACAACCCCCACCAGAACCAATTTCCCCAACTGCATGATCATGGTTGCAGACTGGATGCAAACCAACTGCCTGAAGCTCAACTCCATTAAGACAGAAATACTGGTCTTTGACAAGAAGACCTCCCTGCGGGAATCCACCTGTTGGCCGTCAGAGCTAGGACCAACACCCACAGACCACACAAGAAATCTAGGGATCATCCTAGATAACAAGCTCAATATTATGGCTCAAGTCAATGCAGTATGCACCTCCAGCTTCCAAATTCTATCCATGCTGCGAAAGCTTTTCAAATGATTGCTTCAGAACACCATACGGATGGTCACGCAAAAAAGCACTCATCATCATCAGGCTGGACTATGGCAGCACTGTCTATACCGGAATCTCCAAATAATTCCTGCACAGACTCCAGACCATCCCGAACATGTCCACAAGACTCATACTGGACCTCTCATGCTGCACCCACATCACACTTCACCTTAGGAAGCTTCACTGGCTTTCCATTCACAAGCACAGCCAATTCAAACTTCTCACACACACATACAAAGCCCTGTACAACCCAGGACCATAATACATGAACAGCTGCATACACTTTCACCAACCCACCAGACACCTATGCTCTGCCACACTCTCACTTGCAGATACTCCCCGCAACTGCAAAAGCAAGGCTAGAAGTCGCTCATTCTCCTACATTGCATCCAAGATATGGAACGA
This sequence comes from Calotriton arnoldi, assembly GCA_963921515.1. Lineage (NCBI taxonomy): Eukaryota > Metazoa > Chordata > Amphibia > Caudata > Salamandridae > Calotriton > Calotriton arnoldi. Next base: position 144,720 of record CAWUFW010013261.1, read on the forward strand.
CCTTCCTCAACACATCAGAATCTGCTCCTCAGTTCTTGAGTTCCGCAAGAAGGTGAAGACCTGGCTGTTCATATAGGCACCTTCGGGACCACACAGCTGCACATCTTCCAAAGATACGGGCAGTTAAGGGCAACTTTATTAGGCTATCTCCTTCCAATTATCTTATAATATGTTGATTACAATGTTTCGTGTGACATGGCCATGGAATTAGGGACTTCTCAGAAGAGCCATGCCGAGTTAGGAGCACAATGCACTGGGTGCAGCTCACTGGCAGTGTGGGATGGTAGCTCTGACAATTGGGTGGTAATAGAGCTTTACATGTGAGAGGGCTTAGTACAGATTTGGGTGAATGAGTTGGGATGGGCTTTGACGGCCTGCTCTCTGTTTATTCTCCAGCTACCTTCCTGTGAACCAATACCGGTTATAAAGAAGATACCACCTCTCCAGTGTGTATTAAGTACAAATGTCGAGAAAGATCACGTTCATACCACAGAAACATTTGTTACCCGATTATTGGCTGATAAAGCATGTGCTGGAAAGCTCTTTCTTGATTCTCCTAGATGCTTGAGATAGTTTGCGCATTTCGCATCCTGACGACACCCTGAGAATTGCTGGAAAGGATCAAACGTCAACAAAACCCCAGAGATTGAAGAATTTGATTCCCAAGGATTCAGCCTGCCTAAACTTGCAAATCTGGGAAATTAATGTACATCACTGAATGTGTATTTATTATGTAGCTCACTTATCCTCATTGTCACAACACCTTCAATTTGAGCACTGCACCATCATCACTCGCATAAAAGTCAGTACATGTAAAGAAGAATTTAATTTAAGAATTTGAAATGAAAAGGCCTCTGTAGGAATTTTCTGCATGACTATACTCGTTTATCAGAGTAACAACAAGTTTGCATTTAATACACTGACCTGTGATCAGTGAGACTCAAGGAACCTCTGTGCTAGTTCTCATATTGTACCCTGGTTCCGTGCTTGGCCTTAAGGGCTTTTGTCCCAGTTACATGTATTAATGATATTGTGTGTCAGGGCCACTGTTGTTTTGTTCTGCAGGAAGAAACTCCAGGTCTGGAATTTTTTCTGCAGAATAAAAATTAAAGAACAGGTTACCATAACATAGTGACCTGCACAACATTACATATTTTGAGTAAAGTGCTCCTGTCAAGTCCTTGGAAGCACTACCATCAAAAATAGTTTTTTAGCATTCATGGAAGAAGTGCACCCTACTTGGATTCTTAGAGTGTATGTAGCTGACATACTTTGAAATAATGGTACTCAAGAGGTAGTTATAGCAAAGGTTCACGTTATCAGATTAACTGGTATGCAGGTAGTCAAATTGGTGGGCCTGTCCGTCCTCCTGAAGTCCACCCATCATATTCAGAGGCCCCTGCTGCTAATTTATTTGCATATGTCATTACTCTGGACAGTTTTGGAAATGTTGTAGCTCAGAGGTTCTTTTCTGCAATTGTGCATAAGTTCTGCTTGATATTTTGCCTTATAGATAGGGTGAAAATGGTTGGAGTCAATTGTGCGGCGTGGCCACAATTCGTAAAACATACTTAATGTCTGCTGAGTTTTACAGCGAATGCTTGTTTATATTTGTGTTCTCCCTATAAATTGAAATTGTCTGGATTATTTTCTTTAGTAAAATACAAAACTAATTAGAAGAGCACTGTTTACAGGTCAACGTTTGTCTAATTGTGAGTTAAAACAATCGAATCAAATTAATTTGTGCAGTGAGCACTGAGCCTTTTTTTTTAGTTGTTCTACAGTTCATGCCACAATTTCACATAAAGAACCATGTTGGTTGTTCTTGTTCCTTTAGAGACAAGGAAACATTGGTAACAATTAATTTGTCAGTCTTGAAAGACAAAAGATATGTATTTAATTGATTGAACTCAGCAATTTAGACTGAACAGAAAGAATACAATTTCTTCAAAATCTATAAACAGAGATAGGTGATCAATAACTCATGATGCTAGCATAGTAGTGAGAGTTGACACATTCCCTGCACGGGCCCAAGGAAGGTATGGAATGAGAATCAGTACACTTTTTCTTATACACACCAATTAGATTTGTTACTGAAAAATGTTTTCATAAAATGTATGTGAGTGTATTTTATTCCATGGTAACATTACATTTTTAATTTAGCCTCGCTTTCTCAATCCTCACGCTACACCATTCATTTTGCATAATTTATTTACAGTTACCAAAATTAATTAATATTTGTGATCTACATTATAACCATGTTATAGTTAATTAGCATTTACGATTTAAAAACCGTTGAGGGACTCTAGCTGCTGTCATAGTTTACTGTTAATTTAACAAAGACAGAGGAGTAAAACCATTTGCTTGAGCTTTAGAGTGTGAGATCCTGTAGCATCCCCACAAAGCTTGAGGAAGGTAAGCAGTAAAAAGGAGCCTGAAATGTTAGGTCTCATATATGGGGTTTTCAAATATCAGGCAATCTTATGTCCAACTGTTGATAATTATTTTCATGTAAAGATATTTTGACTGGTTTCAGTCCATCACAGAGCAAATAGCGGCACTTTGGTGCACCTATAAAAAGGCAACCTGGTCAGCTAAATAAACACACTCGCAAACGGTAGCTTTCGGCATTACAATGCCGGAATCTCAGAATCGGATTGGATAGAGCACATTGAGGCAGCCCGCCCAGAGCAACCCGCCCACAGTACTACACTAAATGGTGCAATCATTAAGGGCCCATTGCCCACAGCAAGTTCGACAGAGGTAAACTGGCCGAAAGAATCGCAGGTTGGGCGATCCTTGAAGCAACTGAGACCAGACGGGGAACCGGGGCGAATGGTCTCCCCAACGCTGTATTCAAGTACAATCAGGCCTTTTAGGCATCATACTTTACTCCCCTATTTAATGTAGCGTTTACCACCAACACAATTCCATCATCATGGAGACGCAGTGTTCTTCACCCCATCTTTAAATCAGGCTCACGGACAAATGGTGCAATCTATAGATTAATTGCCCTGATCGATGTTGAAGCTAAACATTAGGCCGCCAACCTTCTGATAGATCTGAAAGCATGGTTATCAGCTGAAAACATCATCCCAGCTACCCAAACGGGATTCAGGGCCGGCATGAGCACAACCACCAATCTTCTGACCCTAACTCTCATGATCGAAAAAGCAACTTATAAGGCCTCCAATTTATACACCTGATTCGTCGACTTAAAATCAGCATTCAATATGGTTCCGAGAGGCCTACTATGGACAAAAAAGACCAGATGGAGTATATCCCCAAACCTTCTCTAAGCCATCATCAATCTATACTCTGATACCTGGGTACAAATCAAAATAGGCAAGGGCGATAGAACGACCAGAAAGTTCCCTACATCCATTGGACTTAAACAGGGATGCATCCTCGCCCCCTGCCTCTTCATTATTTATACAGCAGACCTTGAAACCCTGCTATCAGAAATCTCAAATGTTCCACCTAAACTCGCACACAAACCAGTGCGTAGTTTACAATACGCAGATGATACTGTCTTATGTAGCCAGACTTCCATTGGCCTACAACACCAAATAACTGCCATCCATAATATTACTAACTCTTTAGGCCTGATGCTAAACTACAGTAAAACCAAAGTCATCTGCTTCCTGCTAAAAAACAGACAGCGAAATACAAAATTCAAATGGAAAGCTGCCGGGAACAAGATCGACCAGGTCAGCACCTACAAATATCTAGGGTGAAAATTGGCTCAAGATTACAAAGGGCATTAGCAAATAAGCTATTCTTCGCCCTCAATCTAATAAAAAAAAAGATGGGGAGTTCGTCTCAGTCATATCTACTGCAAATCAATGGAGCCAAATTTTTACCATCATTTACCATTGGCTCAGAACTCCCAAAGGGCAAAGACGTAACGACCCCTACAACAATCTACAGTCCATCTTGTTCAAAAGTATTTTTCGCCTACCATGACACACCTGCCAAGCACAAGTGCGCCTGGAATTTGGGCTCCTGCACCAGCTTCCGGTGAGGATGGCTGCCCTAATCAAACTGTGCTGGAAGATGAGAGTCGCCCCACCCGACTCATTGGGCTCTTTATGTTGGTCCATAATGGAAAGCCAGCACACCAACAAAAATGACTGTTCAAAGGGGTCCACCAAGCCTTGATATCCCTCAACCTACATGAGGCATGGGAGCTAAATATCAGCATTACAGCATTTTTAGGAATATTACCAACAAAGTTGCCAAGCTAAAATCGCAGTCGCTTGATAAAGCGGAAATGGCAGGCAAAAAGCACGTCTGGACAGTCTTACAATCATACAGCATTCGGGGGCCCCAACCCTACCTCACATGTCACATCTCTCAAACTATACAGCATTTCTTTTTAATAACACAAATGTGAGCCTTTCCTTCAAAAGACCATGTACCATCCTGGAAACAAAGATGGCCGAACTCTCTCTGCCATCTCTGAGGTTGATTTGATGAAAGTCTACTACATTTCCTGTGTATTTGCCATGCTGTAAATCATCTAAGACAGAAATTACTCTGCCCTGCCTTTCGGGCCCTTAAGTTAAGATCATGCCGTATCGCAGTGCTGACATCATTGAACAGCAAATCAGTTCAGCTCTCTTGCAGGGCCACTAAGTTCCTACTACAAGTGAAAAAACTATTAATAGTCCTCTCGCTCATTTAAGATAAATAATGGCTGTCGTGGGGCAGGGAATCTTTAGACAAAGTTTCTAGCACTTGTTAGCAAAACTGTGTGCCTACATACCATTACCACTTAATAATTTAGTCATTAACCAGGAAGCCCTAGCGTCCAAACTAGTCCGGTCAAACTCATCTTCGCCAAGGCTGAAAATTACTTGATGTCCACCAAGTAGAAATCAGAAAATCTTCATGGGAACATCCGTGCATGGAACACTTTATGGACTATTTGTTGTAATGTACAAGGACACCTCTTTGGTAAAGCATAATGCTCCAAAAATGATCTCCCTTTAATTCATATGGTGCCTGTCAACTGCTTCTCAAACAGAAGTTGGTATAAATTCACTTGTAAAAATGTAGGCACGGAGCACATTACCGAACCACCAGTCATAATGTTTTAGACTATTGTTTTCGTATTGTAAGATGTTTTTATCGAAGAATTCTCTTTTAATTAACAATGTTTTCTCTTAGAAATAATTTTTATTTAATATCCTGTATGGCTCAAAATTGCAATGATTTTAATTAATCTGCAAATAAACTTACTCCATTGCTTGGTTTCAGTTATCTCACTGCAAAGAGAAGGAATGCTGTAAATTGAACCTAGTTGACGTTGTGATAGAAGTATGCTAAAGGAAAAGGATCAGGCATGTCAAAGGTGTCTTAGACACATGAAAATAGAAATGTTTTGCTTTACAAAATGAACTTTATAAGGGCTTCCAGATATCGTACCATCATGCAAATTACACTAGCCAAATTGGGCTCTTAGAACCAGATGTACTAAGCAATATGTGGTTGCAAACACTATGATTCCCAAAACCATAAGGTAAGCAAACACAAAATGGCTGTTTCTTATGTACAAAACCCATTATAAGAGTTGGACATTTTTTAGAATGCTTTATTGAGATAATGTTCAAAGTAAAACATAAGTATAAATTAACATAGAATGTTCAAACACTTCAATTACTTCTAAAAAAGATTGTGAATAAAAAGGCAAAATGTGAACAATGATGATAAGTACTGGGTCAAAACCAATTTGAACAATGTAAACAATTTACATAGGCAGATGCAATTTGGCATTTTAAAACAAGGGTCAAAAAAGGGGAGGAAGGGTAGAGAGGGAAAGGGATAATGAGAAGCATATAATAAGCCAAACAGCATTGCAAAACTAACATTAATAACTTATTAAACATAATAACAATTAAGAAGGTTTGTATCTGATTAACATAGAAATAGATCGATCAACTTCCTCTAGATAGAAATGTCGAGAATGGCGACCAAAGTAAATCTCTTTTAATCATTAAGGGTATAGAGGTGGCATGAGCATGATCTAATCTGTGATGATGGCATAGAAGGTTCCACCAGGCAGTGTAAAAGATTTTAGTATTATCCTTCCAATTTGTGGTAATAATCTGTAGGGAAATAGCTGTGAACAAATCAACAAATTTACCCACACTCCCTTGAGCACTCCATGTAGGAGAGGAACTGCCCAAAAAGATGTGTAAAATGTCAAAAGAAATACTTGTGGACAAAATTTCATTCAATTTCTTCCAAATAAGCAACCAAAATCTATTAACAAAAGGACAGAGAAAGAACATATGTAATAAATCACTATTTTCATGATGACAGGACCAGCAATTTGTATTATCCATCAACTTGAACTTATGGAGATCCTTGGGGGTAAGAAACAGCCTATTATAGAAATAGTACAATGTCTGTGTTGTACTTGCTGATCGTGAGGAGGTGTGAATTTTTGCCCATATGGAATTCCAAGACTGAAAGGAAAGTTCTTGTTGCAAATCTTTTTCCCATAAAATTTCTATCTTAGATTTAATTCTTGATTCAGTAGAATGAGACAAAATCTTATAAACAGCAGATGCTTTAAATTGAATGGAAAAGTTCAAAGATAGAGAGGGGGACTGATTATGTGGTACCAAGGAAGAGTTTTGAGAAAGGAAATGAAGAATAGACGTTCTAAGATGAGTGTAATGAGAGGCATGTTGATAGGATATACCATATTTTTCTGGATCTCAGAAAAGTCCATAAGAGACTCATCAGACATTAAATGCTCAGTAATAAGAATGCCTTTGTCGATCCATTCTTTCCAAAAAAAAGGCTCTGTTATTCAGTTTTAGGTGTTTATTATACCAAATAGGAGTCTGTGCAAAAGAGTCTGGTTGAGAGAAATGAACAGTAACCAGAGAGTTAGCTACAGCAGTAGAATGGGTGAGAATAGGAGATAAAAAGCCTCTAAGAGGCTGAGATAAAAGAATGACCGCGTTTAACGGGAATTATGTATGTTGGGTCTGTTCTAATAGGCTCCATGCAGTTAATGTTGTATGTGGGTTATCGGAAAGAAAAGTCCAAATTTGTTTCAATGTAAATGCAGAGTGGTAATGTCTAAGATTAGGAAAATTGACTCCTAATTCTTTGGGTTGTTGAAGTCGAATGAATGAGATCCTAGTCTTGCGATTATTCCATAAGAATTTAATCAAGGAATGCTTGGTGGTATTAAAGAAAGAAAGTGGAAGGGTAATTGGGAGCATGGACAGATAAAAAATAATTATCAGAAGCAACATCATTTTAATTGTTGATAATCTGCCCCACCATGATAAAAATAATGGGGACCAACTATCTATTAACGCCAAGAGTTTTGTAACTATATCTGCAAGGTTAATTTTAATGGTTTCTTTAATGGTATTTGTATATGAGATACCTAAACTGTTATGTCCCGTATAGAGGCCCTAATGTAGACCCGTTCGTACATGCCCTAAAATGGACATATTCATATTTACCCTAATATGGTCATATTCGTACTTGCCCTATTATGGTCATAGCTGCATAAGCCCAATTATGGACCTGACTGTACATGTCCTATTATAGTCATGATTCCTTATATACGCATGATCTTTCACCTACATTGGTCCTCGCTAGTACACAACGTGCTCTGAGGGCTGAATGTTATCTATCCTGTGGTTTTGAATACAGCAGGGTTTTTCCCAAACACAGGCCCACACTGTACTCATCAATTATGCAAGGCTCTCTAGGAATACACTACCTGCATAATATGTATGTACAAAGTTCACCCTTGAAGTCTTCCTCATGTCTAACGACAGACCAATACAAACCATGCTGAGGACCGAGACTCTTTAGGGTATAAATACACCACATCTTGCCCCGGTAAGATAGAGGGAACTGAGATTTCCATGCTACACACTGACCAGAGACGCTGAGGCTCCTGCATGCAGTCACTCCAGCTGACAGCGGTCTAACACAGCCCTTGCGGGGTGTCCAACTCGAGACCAGGACGGGGTCCCACACTCTCTCTATTCAGGTATGGGGGTTCGACTAAATCCTAGAAGGATTCTTGGCTCTTAGGCTTTTAGACCTACACACATATGCTAGGTACACTCAGGTACATCTAGTTAGGCATCGTAGGAGTACGCACACTTTTCATAATGCTTTTTATATTCATGTATGTATTCATGATTATTGCAATATGGTAGAACTGTTCTATCCCTTTGCTTTTATCGTACTGCTGATAAAATATCTCTGCTATTGTCTGCTGGTTGCCGCAGCACATATACTTTACACTAGAATAACAACTGTTCAATAAATACTTATTGAAACGCCCGACTGTTTATTCTGTGTAACTCTCTGAGACAAACCGAATAAGTAAGCACGGGTGACTGAGCGAAAGGTAGTACATTGTTTCCACGATTCTGAGGAATTTGGATTGTCATGATCTAAGGTTGCCAGAAACTAATCTCTCCCCGATAAGAGGAGATTCTAGTGGCACTGTGAGGTAGCTAATGCAAATCCGGCTAACATACGCGGTGGGGGTGCACAGAACCAGTCAGTCACCAAGCCCACGGTTTATGTTATCCAAACGCGCAGGTCCTGCAGGGGTACTATAGGAACTACACGACAAAACATTTAATACTTTTTGAATTCCATTTGAACCCCGTATCTTTAAACTTATCAGGGAGACAATGTTTGTTTAAGGGCAAAACCTCGGATTTGTCAATGTTGAGTTTATATCCAGAAACTATGGAGTACTTCTTTAACAATGAGAAAAACGCCGGCAAAGAAATGGTAGGGTTAGATAGATACAATAAGATGTCGTCCGCATACGCAGTAAAATTAATATCAATGTTTTTGAATTGAAAACGCTTAAACTGTGGAGAACGACGAATTGTTTCCAAAAAAGGTTCCAAGGCAAGAATAAATAAAAGTGGAGATAAAGGGCAACCTTGTCTAGTAAGAAATAATTGGATTGACATCCGTTAACCCAAATGGAGGTGGAGGGTGCAGAGTATAACAATTTAATATAGCGAATAATATGAAGACGGAAGCCATGCCATTTTAATGCGCCGAAGATAAAATCCCAATTTACTCTGTCGAAAGCCTTTTCTGCATCCAACGTTATTGCAGCAACTGGTGATTCAACCTTGGAGGCTAAATGAATAATGTTAAGGAAGGTTCTGGAATTATCTGCAATTGAACGTCCCTTTACAAACCCTGTTTGATACATATTAATTAAATCCGGAATGATCTGGTTGATACGAAGGGCTAATAATTTGGCAAAAATCTTACAGTTCGTGTTAATTAGGGAAATGGGTCTTTAATTACTACAATAAGAGGGGTCTTTGTCCTTTTTGGGAATCAAGCAGAGCATAGCTTGAGTGAAGGAACCTTGCGTTTTCCCAATAGCGAAAAAGTGATTTATGAGAAGTAGCAACCTAGGACCAAGTAATTGTTTAAAGTGCAAAAAGACATGAACAGTGAAACCATCCGGTCCAGAAGTTTTCTCCTTTGGAAGTCGATTATTAGCATTTGTAATTTCTTGTTCTAAGATTGGACTAACGAGAGATGTTAACTCAACGTGATTTTCTGAGGATTTGGGAATGGCTTGAAAATATGCATCTATCTGATCAGGTGAAGGGGAGGACTCAGGAGTATACAGAGTAGATTAAAAGTCAGTAAAACATTCTATTATCTTAGAGTCACTGATGTGTCTAACCCCTGTGCTATCAGTAATAGCAACAATCTTGGATTTCTGTTTTTTAATCTTGAGGTAGTTGGCTAGGGATTTGCCAGCTTTATTACGACCACCATACATTTTAGCATTAAATGTAAGCAGACTAGGGGGCGTGGTCTTGCCGAGCAGCAAGATGGCCGCTTCTTGAAGAGGCTCTGCCGGCCCAGGACTGATCCGTTAATTATCCTGCTGTGCTTGTGATGGAGCCCGACATTGAAAAGTGCCGCAAGCAGTGCAAAGGCTCCAGCTGCCCAGACGCGCAAAAAAAGCAACGAAAAACACGCCTCGGTGGCTGTGCACCGACTGTCTTGGAAGGCGAGGAGGCGCGGCCTGTCGGGGCCTCCTGTGTAAACTGAAGCCCCGCCGCTCGAGTGGAACTGTGCCCGGAGGCTGCGGGGGAGAGCGCCAGACCACGCATTGATAATATTCCTGCAGCCTTGCCGAACATTGCCGCATCCTGACGCGGCGGGTGGGGGAGCCCATCTGTCCTGCTGCGACCATTGGACCCGGCGTTTGTGGGCTTCCGGTCAGAAAAAGGTAGGCCGTGCTGCGACCCGGGTCCTGGGCTGGGCGGATAGGCTGGCTCGTGCTCCCCCGCTGAATCTAGGGAGCGGACTGCGGAGATGTGCTTGCTTGCCGGCGCCCCCCGCACTTAATAAAAGGCATGGCGCAGACCTAATTGTGGGGGCCTCCATCCTGGGATTCCAAGCGACTGGCGTATTGTGCAGGCCATACGCACGCTGGGCACATGTGAAGTACCCCGTGAGGCGAGGGGCGCAACAAGGGCACTCGGCCTGTAACGGGAGAAGTGAGACCATAGTGAACGCAGCTGCTGACACCACCTGGCGAGTTGGATATTCCGCAGTCCATGCCGCAATAGACGCGATCAGCAAGTGCGGCAAGGGCTCCTGGCTTGAGGATCTATATGTGTGCAACTGAAGAACTACATTTACAGAGTGCACGACTCCCTTCAGCATGAATGTGCCCTGTTGTTGAGCGCAGAGAAAATCAGTGCCCCTGCCGGTGCCTCCCTGCTACGAATACTCTGCTACTGGGGGCCAGTTAGGTGCTGGCTATTGGGCGGATTGGCCCTGAGCTGCGGAGGGCAGAAAGTAAGTCTACAGCGGACAGAATATAAGCCTATAGCGCTTGGCTGCCGCAATGGGAAAAAATGATGCCAGACAGACCAAACTGACATTTGACAATAAACGCCAGACCAGGCAGGGCGAAATGGATCCGGACCCCGACGGCGCCAGGGGGTTGGTAGAAGAGGCGGAAAGCGGGGCCGAAGATTTGGCAGTCTCCTGCTAGAGGTGAAGGCCAGTCTAAAGACGATTGACGCTAAACTGGATGGGCTGACGGCCAGACTAGACCAGGTAAAAAACCAGGTGGACACGCATGAACTGCGCCTAGACCAGATTGAAAACCGCCAAACGGAGGCACATGAATTTCAAGTTGACACAAAAGAACAAATGTTAAATATGGAAAAGGTTCTGACGGACATCAGAGCCAAGAATGATGACTTGGAGGCAAGTTCCCGTAGGAACAATATCTGCATTTTGGGTGTCCCCGAGACCACGGCCATGGGTAAGGTGGAGCTATACGTGGAGGAATTGCTCAGAGATATTTTTGGTGCGGAACTGTCTCAAATGCTCATAGTGGAACACGCCCACCTCACGCTGGGTCCCCGTACACCAGTGGGTGCCACTCCCAGACCGATCCTGGCAAAGATTTTGAACTACAGAGACCGCGACGCCATACTCAAGGGAGCCAGGAAGTGTGGCTAGATATCGCACGAAGGGAACACAGTTTCATTCTACCCGGATTTTACTCCTGGAGTTCAAGCGGCGTGCCGTGAATTCACCCAGGTCAAGAAACTCTTGCAACAATCTGGAGTGCCGTATGCGCTGCTCTACTCCGCCAAGTTAAAGGTCACGCATGACAACAACACGCACTTTTTCACAGACGCAAAATCCGCGTTAAAGTTTGCCAAACACATAGGCGGAGCTATGAAGCGGACGGCGGGCACCAGCGGGAAGCAGAACACCGACCATAATCTCAGTGACAATGACTAACGTATGTCGATATAGAGCTAAGTGCATGTACTGGGCGGTTGGTCGCACGGGGTTCACATTGATTAAAGTACAATGGTAAGTGTCAATCCTTATTATATGAGGCACCCGAGCTAAATATTGTAAATCGCGCACTGTTCGCACTGCATAGCAAAATTACTTACCTCGGCCACCGGGTACACCAACTGCGTTGTAAGCCGGTACCCCACGCCCCCTAGGGAGCTCTCCTGTGTACTCACTCAGTGTCACTGGGGGTTTAATTGTCTTTCTGTTACATTTTCCTATTAGTTTTTCGTGAGGGATATGTTAACTCAACCTATTTGGGGGGTTGGAGTGGGTGGGTCGTGGTTCATTAAGGGTGGGTATTAAAAGTTTAAAATCAAAATGGCACACATGTGAAGAAGCACAGTTTACGTACATGTTGCAGTATGGTGCAGGTGTCAGAGGAAACAGAGTTGGAATTGTGCAATATGTGCGATGACAACGTATAATTGCATAACTTGGAACATTAGAGGATTAAATGATAACAGGAAAGTTCGATTGGTGCAATCCTATCTTGTCTGACACCGCATAGCCATTGGTTTCTTACAAGAAACACATCTATCCAGTGCTACGAACACCACGCTTAAACATAGACACTGGGGAAACATTTACTTAGCGGCCTACTCTAATTATGCCAGAGGCACTGCGATCCTAGTGCGTAGAGGGATTGGCTGGAAACAGACTTCATTGAGGTCCGATCCAGAAGGTAGATATATCCTACTGGAAGACACACTTGGAACGCTGAGGGTGGTACTGGTAACAGTTTATGGTCCCAACTCAGATACCCCTGACTTTTATATTGACCTCTGGGCTCATATACGGAAAACTGGATGTGACACAATAGTCTGGGGGGGTGACTACAACGCCATCATTGACGACTCCCGGGATCGCAAGGGAACGTTGTGCACACTGCACCCCAACACTAGTGCTACATTAAAAACGATTCTAAAGGACAGAGAGTTACTAGACATCTGGAGGGAGTGGCATCCAGACGACTTGGAAGGCACATGTGTGAAAGCACATCACTCAGCCTGATCCCGTTTAGACTTTTGGCTTATATCAAAGGACATAGCCACATGGACAGTTGACATTAGACATATTCCCTGTACCCTTTCAGACCATGCGCCATGCCTACTTTGCTTCCAAGTGGACAGTGTGCCCTGCCGTGCTTTCACTTGGAGGCTCCCACCACATGCCCTCTTGGACGCCTCATTCAAGGAAGAAATAAAGCGCGACATCTTAGAATACTTTGCATTGAATTATGGTTCGGTGTCCTTCCCGTCAATACTATGGGAGGCCTTTAAGGTAGTAAATCATGGCAAATGCATAGCCCGCCAAGCTGGGGTGCTTCAGGCCATACGGCAAACTTTGTCTACCCTAGAAGCGCAAATTTGTGAGTTGGAACTTAACTATTTTAGTAGTGGGGATAGTGCGCTGCTGCCACAGATTAGAAGTAAATTAAACAAGTACGAGGAGGAGGCGCAAAGGGAGGTCCACTACTTGGGGAGGAATGCACAAGCCAGGAAATATGGGAAGGGTGATAGACCTGGGAAAACGTTAGCGGCTCTGCTCAGACAACCACGCACAACAGATTTCATCACAGAACTCCAAGACGATAGGCAACAGGCAGTAAGGGGCCCACAGGCAATCAAAAACCACATTGTAGAATATTATTCGCAACTTTACACATCGCAACTCAACATACCACCAGAGACTATGCAACCCTACTTTGACTCTATAGAGCTGCTTTGGCTCAGTAATGCCCACAGAGCATACCTTGCTGAACCATTCAGTGAAGAAGATGTTATCGGAGTCATCAATAGTCTGCCACCAGATAAAGCCCCTGGGCTAGACGGCCTGCCGGTATCATTTTACAAAAGCTACGCCTCCATTCTTGCCCCCGCCTTATGGCAGTATACCAGGAGTCCCTAGACAATGGCAGATTACCTCCAACTCTTCGGGAGGCGAGCATCCTGCTGCTACTTAAACCTGACAAGGCACCACACAAGAGCGATTCATATCGTCTGTTGTCACTTATAAACACGGACAATAAAATTTATGCCAAATTATTGGCAAATCGGATACAACCACTATTAATGCTCATTGCCAGGCGAGATCAATCAGCATTTATTCCTGGGAGATCGACCTCTCATAATTTGCGCACCTCTTTCACAATACTGCACTATCTAGACCTGCATCTTCCAGCAGTGGCGGCACTCTTAGACGCCACCAAGGCTTTTGACTCCCTGGAGTGGACGTTTCTCTCTTTTGTTCTACAACGATTAGGATTCAGTCCTCTTTTTATAAAACAGATACGGTTGTTGTACACTGACCCCACTGCCCGCCTGTTTGTTAACGGACAGATCACAGAGGCCTTCACTATCACGTGTGGCACGAGGCAGGGGTGCCCTCTCTCACCCCTACTGTTCGCGATCACAATGGAGCCATTGGAAGCGAGGCTGCGACAGCATCACGCAGCGAGAGGGCTCTGCTTCACATCTAGAGGGATAATAATTTCACAATACGCGGACGACATAACCTTATATATTAAACACCCTCACACTAATCTGTCACCAGTGCTTCGAGAGCTTATGCAGTTTGGGGGCATGCCGGGAATACAAATAAATTGGGCAAAATCCACTTTGTTCCCGCTGACAGATGGCACTACACTGTTTGAGATCAACTATCCACTTTGCTGGGCAGATGGCCCTGTGAAATATTTGGGGATTTGGTTGAGTAGGGATGTCCAAGAGCTATGGAATATGAACATGGGGCGTACCATCACTTGGCTGGAAGGGAAAATTAAATTCTGGGCTGCACTGCCGTTGACCCTGGCAGGACGAATAGCGGTAGCAAAGATGATTGTCCTTCCCAAATTCCTTTACATCTTTGCTAATGTTCCTCTTATACACACCAAACCTTCTTCGCTAGGGTACGTTCACTTTTGATATCACTGGTCTGGGCGGGAGGGCAGGCCAGGGTCGCCTGGGAAACACTCGCGCGCCAGATTTCCAATGATATGCTTTCTGCGCTCAGGCGCAATATTTGCAATTTTGGATACATCCAATCCCATTTCAGCCCCACGTGGCGGTGGAAAGTGATATAGCTGCACCAACTCCCTTGACAGTGGCACTATACAGTTCATATAAACGCCCTCAACAGGTAATAGACACCACAGAGACACTACGATGGGCCTGGGATGGCTTGCGCTGATGAGCACACATGCAGATACTCTACGCCCCCTCAAAACAACTGGCAAAAAACCCACAAATGCCCCTTCTGGAGGACAAGGGAGCTATAGCGAGAGCTCAGAGGATGGGTATCCAAAGTTACGCAGACTTGTATAAAGAGGAGGGCTTTCTTGATTCTCCGGCCCGACTGATACACCTCCCCCTTCTTTCTCAGGCACACTGCTATACCATCGCATACGTGCAGTTTGTCGGCAAACCCATGACACATTTCCAAACACACCACCTATCCATCATGCCTTGGAGAACCTACTCACCAATCCCTCAGCAACAAAACTCATCACCAGGCTCTACTCCTCCACTCAGACACATTACCCAGTCACTAGGACAAATCATAGAGACCAATGGAACACTGAGTTACACCCACAAGTGACAGAAGAGGAATGGAAGTTTTGTTGTGCGCAGCTAGAACAACTGTCCCCCAATTACAAGCTCAGGCTAATTCATTTTAAATTTTTAAACCAATATTATCGAACACCTATACAATTGTATCGAATGGGACTTAGGCTGAACGCGGAATGCTGGAGATGTCGTACAGACCAAGCCACTTTCTTGCATTTGGCCTGGTGCTGTCCCCCAATAGCAGCGTACTGGGAGGAGATTTTCCAAACTATTAGTGAGATACTCATGATACAATTAACACCTGGGGCAATAATGGGCCTATTGGGATATGTAAAGAATGTGCATGTGGGGGTTCGCAGACTTTTGTCCATGCTGCTATTATTAGAAAAACGTAGGATTGCTATGAAATGGGGAAGGTCGCACCCTCCCAAGCTTAAAGACTGGATCGTTGACGTTACGTTCTGTCAGGAACAAATAACTGCCTTTTGCGAGTGGATGCTCGTGGCCTCTCGACCGAAAGACATTTGGGACCCCTTTCTAAACTGGCTGAGGGCTGCGGACCAAAGCGGACCACAACCTGGAGAAGAGTTAGCCGCAAACTAGATTGTCATTCAGCGAATGAGAAACGGTCCCAGCATATAAAAAAAAGATGGTTTAATAAGAGTTTTCCACAAGAGATCATGTGTATGATATGCACCATCCAAGGTTTTTCCTCTTTTTTTTCTCCTTTGTACTAGTGATCAATATTCCTTCTGTAGCCTGCTACAACTGTTGCTTGTCAATAAGTGAATCTGATATGTTTGTCAACTTGTACAATACTTCAATTGCCAATAAAAAAGAATAAAAAAATGTTTAAAAAAGTAACAAATTAAGCAGACTACCGCAAGCATTGTCCCAGGACTGTTTATTATTTTGCAATTTAGCTTTAATAAGAGTGGACAAAATACCTGCACGATTTGAGGTAAAGTATTCATGTTCTAAGGCTTTGATTTGTTTCAAAATTAATGTTGCCTCTTTAAATACCTTCTTTTTTTGGGCAACAAAATCTATTATAAATCCTCTGGCAGTTGCTTTAAAAGCATCCCAAATAAAGTTTATCTGTGAGTCCGAGGGAAGATTGTTTTTGAAGAATTCTTGTAAAAATAGTGAAAATTGTTCTGTAAATTGAGTGTCTAGCAAAAGGGCGTTATTAAATCGCCATCTACGTGAAATAGGTATGGAGGTGGGGTATTCTAGATCTACAATAACAGGGGCATGATCAGAGATAAGAATTGAGCCTATCTCCAAATGTGTCATGAATTGAAGAGATGATTGTGTAAAGAATATGTAATCTATTCAGGAATGAGACCTATGAACAGGGGAAAAGAATGAGAACTCCAATACGTCAGGATGAGAAATTTTCCAAACATCTATCAACTCTCTAGAAGTAATAGCTTTGCGGAACGTTTTTTGCATTTTATTTGGGATAAGTTTGGTTTGGGGCTTCCGATCTAAGAAGGGGTCCATAAGTTGTTTACAGTCACCACCCACAATCAAATTTTCTGAAGCGTGAGAAGAGAGGAGAGTGGAAAAGTAATTCAAAAATACTAAGTCTATACCATTAGGACCGTAGACATTGCATATAGAAAACTGAGTATTATTTACTTTAATGTTCACGAAAAGCCATCTACCATGGTTATCTTTAACCTCATTTAGAGAAAGAATATTTAACGATTTGTGAAACAATATTACCACGCCATTCTTATTATTAACTGCTGGAGAATAAAAACATTTCCAACCCATTGTCTACGTAAGGAGAGCATATCTTGTCCTTTATATGAGTTTCATGTAATAACGCTACCTGGCATTTCAATTTAGCAAGGTGAGATAACACACGTTGTTTTTTAACAGGGTTACGTAATGCCCTTAACATTCCATGAAATAATACTTAATCCACTCATCAGGTGAATATGTAAAAAGTTATAAAAAAACATACATGAAACTTAGAATAAATAAAATATATGATAAGCAGAATCCAAAATGATAGATAATAATTCCAGTCCTGAGAGAAAAGAATGTCAATAAATAAAGAAACAATATTAAACCAAAGAATTTGAGAAAATAAGAAGTTAAAAATAGAAAAGGAGACAAAACAGTCAACATATTTCCCTAAAGCCATACATGCCAGGTGGGAAATAAAAAGGAACCGCAAGAACAAGTTTATATGTGAAAAGAAAAGCTCTATTTAGCCATGGTGGTCACAAACAAAAAGAACATTAACGTGGACGGGGGGTGAGACGGATAAGAGCCGCCCCAAAGAGGAACACTGAGAATAAATAGATGTGATGTCAACAGATAAACGAAGGACAGTTAATAATGAAAAAAGAAGATAATCAACACAATGGAAGGGAACTTACCGAACATTTAGGGAGACAACGCAACGGAGCGGAGCAACAACAATCAAACAGGTAAACATAGCAAACGAAGACAACATCGTCAAACAAGATACGGTTAGGAACCTGTGGAGTAAAAGAGAGAGAACTCGTGAGAGATTAATTAGGTTTTACTAAGTTCCATATCTTCTCCTTTATGCACGTGAATACATTTCTTGAGCTCTGCTGGGTCCTCAAAGGTGAATGTTCTGTCTTTATATGTTACTTGGAAAAAGCAGGGATGAATGAGACCGTAGCGAGCATTCATGGATCGCAGCGTGGGTCTGAGGTCTAGAAATTATTTTCGACGATTGGCTGTAAGCTTAGAGACATCTTGACTGAAAATATTTTTGGGACCTGACCAGAGCATCTGTTTACGTTGTTTAGCCGCATTGAGAGTTGCCATTAAATCTGAGTATAAAAGGAAGTAGGCAATAGTTCCACAAGGTCTGTTTGAGGCTGATGCGTTGAGAGGACCAATCCTGTGAGCCCTTTGAATATTTAGGTCTATAGATTTCGACAAACTGACAATTTGTGGAATATGCACCTTCAAGAAAGTAATCACATCAGAGCCTTCAGAAATTTCAGGAATACCATAAATTCTTAGGTTATTGCGTCTGTTTCGATTTCCCAAGTCTTCTTTTGTTTTCTTCAGTTGAGCAACCTCTTTAGATAAAATGTCCACTCTAGCAACAACATCTTGTGCGTCACTGATCTTTTGTTCTACATCTGTAAGTCTTGAGTCTAGGCCAGACCATTTCTCTTCAATTCTTTGAAGCGTTGCAGTGGTATCCGTCATGAAAGGTCGAATATTTCTCAGTTCATCCATGATATCCTCTAAGGTCAACGGAAGAGGTGATTTATTTGGGTAGGAAGGATCTTTTTAGACTCTTTTATTGGTGTTGCCGACAGAGTCTTTGCGACCGTTAGCATTAGAGCCTGTAGACCCTTGAAGTTTGTTTAACTGCGTGAAATCCATGTTTAAAGTGGATTGAGGAAATTTTAAATGTTTTCCAGAGGAAAAATATTGTGAGGAAGAAATAGTGCCAAAAAAAAAGCGCATGGAAAATAAAATACTTCAGTGTAGCAGAAGTGAGACTTGTTGCGCAAAAAGACAAAAATGCACACTATTTCCTGAGATGATGATGGAAACCAGGCTCACAAAACGGCATCCGAAATAAGGAAAGCACAAAGGTAGTAATATACCTAGCAGGCAGTTAGATATAGTCAGGTGCAATGAACTTGCCGCTCAAATTCCTGGGGTCTATATCATCAAAACACTGCTTCAAAATTTAAAGATGCTCTGTTCATGCAAAATAAGGACTATGGACATAAATTCCTGCATGAGAAGTATCCATCACCATTCAAGAAAAGGCTTTCCCACAAGCGGTAGATAAATGACTTTTAAAATCTGAAAAATTATAAAAATATGTGTAATTCCGTTATGAAACTCGCTCCAAATGGCCAAAACCGACTGACCAAAGGAGCATTTCAGGCGCGCTGACACCTCAGGAGAATGCGAGAGCCAGGCTCCCAAAATGGCGGCCGTAATGCGGGGCGCCCCAGGAGCAGAGGAAAAGAAGTAGCCAGCACCTGAATAGACTGATTAGAGGTCTAAAAACGTGCCTTTGCGCTCCCAGGTGCCTCCGACGAGGTTTCCCATGTTCTGTGCGCTGCACCGCTGCCTAAAGAGGTCCCATCAGGACCGGCCGTTCCTCGGCATTGCGGAGGAGCTCTAAGGAGCGGCCATTTTGTTCCGCCGCTCGAATCTGGACATTTTTTTTGACTGACTCGAAAACTGGGTTTGCAAACTACACCAAATCACAATTTGGAAGGGGAGTATATAGGCCATTCCTTCCAAATTACGATTTGCTATGCAATTTGTTGATGATTTGCAACAGCAGTTCTGGTTACAAACTATTAATCACTCACTGACACTCAAAGAAGGGGGTTATTGACTTGCAAAGGGAATGGGTCTTCCTAAGAAGAAAATCGTGGAAGAAGGAATCGTGTTGGCAGCCTCAAAGGGAGTAGGCAGTGGCCCTGATTCTTTCCCAAACAGAAAGCTTTCATATTTGTAAAGAATCACCAGTTCCTTTAAGAAATAGAGGCTGCTTTAAGAAAAGGTTTTCTATTTGAGAATAAAAACACTGGGATAGTGGTCTGCTGTCCCTTGCAAGCCACCATCCCTGTGTTTGTAGGGGAGTAGGGAGTACAAATGTTTGCTTCATCAAATCAATTACTGGTTATTAAAAGCTGGTGAGAAATTTGTGTCCATTTTTTTTGACCAGTGAAAGTATATCTGGCCTTTAATCAAACAAAGATTTTACTATGGTGAAAATAAACCAAGCCATTTTGTGCCCAATTGATAAAGGCATTTGCACCTGTAACTTTATCTCAGGTGCATAAATGGCTTACTTTACAAGTGAATATTCACTTTTGTAGTGTGCAGGTGAATTTGCATTTGTGGAGCATTTCCTCACATATAACGTTAGCCTAGTACACGTACTTACTAACGTTCTATGACAGAAACAGGTAGGATTGTTCAGATTTAAAATGCTTGTTAGCATAAGAATTAAATGATAGTAAATAACACATCATAGCCCTTCACTTGCCAGTGACATCACAGGAATTGACCACAGAGCCCTCTGATTCACAAGAGATCACCAATGGGCGGGCATGCAGTCAGGTAGTATCCAACACTTTTCCAGCTATCATACTGTGACACTTAGGAATGCACCATCTCTTTTCTTGCAGACGATATACGGTCTCCAATTTTATGTTTGCTGTTTTTTAGTCGTGTAACTGCTTTGTGTCCAAGGGTTATCGAATATGATCTTTCCAGTGTATTTATTACTCCTAGTCCCTTCATAGCCTCCAGCTTCACACTTGGTAACTCAAGAAGAGTACTCATAGGCAGGGGCATCATTGCTATTCTCCTATGGCATAAAGAGTAAGGAGGAGATAGAGAAAGTGGAGAAAGGAAACACGGATAGAAAAGAGTAAGTTAAAGTAAGAGGAGGAAGGGCAAAAAAGATGGCTTAAGATGGATGGGAAATGGGAAACAAAGAAGAAAGAAGGGAAGTTGTAAAAAAAGAATGGAGAGAAAAGAAAGTGGAAAGCAAGAATAATAGGAAAAGACTCAGAGAAGATTGCAGAACCTCTTAATGACTCTTGGCCTATCACTATTGCGATCACCTAATTTCCCCCACTAACAAACATTGGCGAAGTGCCTGTATAGTTTTTGCCTCATGTACCAGAATGGCTGGTAAATTTCTGGTCAAATAGAATGAGACAGATTTCGAATAAACGATGTCTAACTAACTCTGGGGCATATTAGCAAGGAATAGCGATATTTATCGCTAAACGCGCTTAGCGCGAATCCTGTTAACGTCGCCTATCGCTGGAAAATATCGCTGAGATAACACCCTATTAGTAAGGTTTATCTCCATACCGATATTATTTCCAGCGATAGCGACAAAATGCGAGAATATCGCTGGAAAACCAGCGATATTCTTGCATTAACGCTAAGGTGGATTCAGCATTAGAATCCACCTCCTATAACTTAAACAGGTAAGTCATAGTCAGTAGCAGGTGTTAAAATCTAGCGATAAACGCGCTTAGCGCGATTTATTTTATCGCTTCGCCTGCCTTGATAATAGGGGTTAGTGGTGTTAGCGACTGTTTACAGTCGCTTTTAGTGGGGAACGCCTACCTTGCATGTCATTAGCGATAAATATCGCTGACATGCAAGGCGATGTAATTCCTGGCCTCTAACGCCTGAAAGCTGTCGCTAACGCCTGTTAGCGACAGCCTGCTAATGGGGCGTTAAAAATATCGCCGATTTAGAGGCAAAAAGTGCCGCTAAATCGGCGATAAAGCCCTTGATAATATGCCCCTCTATTTCTGAACGTAGGGACACAGCTCTTTGACGGGAGATCTGCTGTGTTAGTTGTCAAAAATGAGGTTCTAATTGCTGAGTTTTGTATAAATGAAGAACGACAGGAAGCAGGTAAAATACTCTGCTTTTTATTGAATTCTGGAGCAACAGCATACATGACCAACTCTTAGCCCACCACTCCTTATTCTCCCCAAACATTCAATTAGACAGTATTAACACGGAGGTAATCTACATTCCCACGTCGACATCACAGATGTAACTGATGTCAACTAGTCAACTAGAAATGAAGACATATCTTCCCCTCTAATAAATCATGAACAGCAAGCAATTTGAATATATAACGAACACATCTTAAATACAAAAAGAAACTCAAAATACTGGAGAATAAAAACAAAACAAAAAATTTAATAAGAAAGAAAATTCACATTTTATGATACAAAATCTTTCCAATAACTTGGATGTTTAATATTCCGTTCACATTTACTTTGGACGACACTATTCCTGCATCTAAGATCATTCTTGCTTCTAGATTCCTCAACCATCCACTCTCCATGCACTCACTTCTAGCTCTTCACTCCTACCACTTCTTCCATCCTCACACAAAATGTCATCATCCTCAAACTAAATTTATAACTTCTTTTTATCAGACTCCTTTCCTACTTCCACTCCATCACACACTATACTCCCTGATCCCAAACTACACTTTGCAATTCTGCTCAGGTGCCGCACACACATCATTGAACGTAGCCAAATTAAGGAAACTCCATTGGGTTTGCTCTTTATTAAGCTTTTTTAAACCAACAGAGATTAATCAGCCATGTCTAGTTTCAGACTTTAACTCGGGCTTGTTAATCAAAGCCGAGTGAACCGGCGAAACGTGTCATGGTGGGCCAGTCTCTGTTTACTAAATAAACTGAGCAAGTTCACTGAAGTCTGTGCGTGTTTCTATAACGAAACACAATAGGAGCGAATGCATATATATTTATTTAGGTAAAATCAAAAGACCTTGGCTAACACCAGCCTTACAAGTGAAAGTGTAATTTCAGTCGGGGAAGTCATTTTCACCAGTTTTATTCTAAACAGAACTGGGTGGCGGAAATGGTTTCAGATGCACAAAAACAAGAATTCTTGAGAAACCTGAGAATATTGGAAGTTTTACTACTGCTCCTGGAAATTTTTCTGAATTAAAAAAGGTTGTAAATCTTCACCCATGTGAGAGAATAAACACGTGAGCTCAGATTTACAGTTATTTTTGTGACTCAACCCTATTGAATTTACTTTAGATGATTCAAACAAATTCATTATTCCTACGAAATTGAAACAATAGCAAACCGTAAAATAGACATATTTGTAAACAAGCGCAATGTGTCATTGTCATTCTGTGCTGTTTATCTTCAATTATAAATATGCTCACCTATTTAGGTTGAATTTCAACAAAAGTAGGGGCATATTATCAACGGCCAGCGATAATTATCGCTGGCCGTGATTAGCGATAGATATCTTATCGCTGGCTATCTCCGGAACTTATCGCCCTGGTAGCGCGTTATTAACAACACGCTTCTCCAGGGCGATAAAAATTCCAGAGATAGCGAGGTTATCGCCGTTTTGCAGGGAACATCGCTGGTTTTCCAGCGATGTTCCCTGCAAAACGGCGATAACCTTGCTGATACGACCCTGTGGTCGTATCAGCACAATCCACCCCTATGTTAGGGATGGCTAAGTCGGGATAATAGCAGACGTTAGATTTTGGCGAAAACGGCCGTTTTCGCCAAAATCTAACGTCTGCTATCATCCTGTGGGCTGCCTTGTAAATATCGCGATGTGCACATCGGCGATATTTACAACGTAGCCCATCTGGGGTACGCCAGTAACGCCCACCGTGCATCTCATTAGAGATGCAGGATGGGCGTTATGGGAAAGGGCGATAGGGCAAGGATTCACGCGATAGCGTGACCTTGCTAATACAGCGATAAAATTATCGCCGCTTTTCGTCTGAAAACAGACGCTAAAGCGGCGATAATTTTTTATCGCCGGCTTGTTAATATGCCCCGTAGAGACCACATCATGACATTAGCGTTATCCATTTGCAAAATCTATATTTCCAAATAAATTAGCATAGTTGAACAGCTGCCTCCCGGTATGGAAAAACCATCCCCCAATAAGACCCCCCCTATTTATGTGGAAGTTGAAATCTAGATAAGCCTGTGATAACAGTATTACCGCATTTCTCTTTATTTTCACCCAAGAAAATGCTAAGCTGGGAGGGAACACTCATCGAATCTGTCATTTCTGCTGTTTTGCTGCTAAATGAGCACCACGGTGCTCCTTTTGACTGTGTGTTCTGGGGTGTTGCATATTTTTTCATTGCACCATGTGTTACATCATATTTTCCTACGACAGGTCTGATAGTCGTCTTTACACTTTTTACAAGGTATCATAGAGTGTGTCCAGCAGGTGCCCTGTAGTACACATAACTACTGTACCATCATTTGATCTCACCTGCAGGTTAACACTTATCTCTTGGCTCTTCAACCCTATGTTTAAATACAAGTTGCTGTTGTAAGGCGGGTGTCAGAGGTATAGTGCTTTACCAATGAATATAATTTTACCACTGCTCAGACGGGATACTGAAAGCTCTTTTAGTTGATATGTGGCAGACAGAATTTAGATCACTTTACCACAGTAGGAATCTGCACCATCCTCAATACTGACATGTGCAGGTTTCAGGCATGGTTGGTATGAAGTTGGGGCAATCAGACAATTGCCATGCTCAGCATAGGATTTGTACTGAAAACGTTCTTATTTGCCCATATTTGGCAGTATTAAAAACAGGGTTATCAGTTTACTCTACGTCGGCATTTAACAAAGCAGTGAATTCTGGGGGATATTCACAAGAACGTGCGATAAACATCGGCAAAATAGGTTAACGCAATTTTTCAAATCGCCGTCTATCGCGGGAAAATAACTCCGAGTTAACGTCATATTTGCAACACGGCGGTAACATGCAATAGTTTCCCGATAACGCAGCAAATGTCTGCGATAACAGTACCGGGACGGCGATAAAAATCCAAACCCGACCGCGAAAAAAGTTGCGAAGGGCCCAACTGCGATAAGACAATCAGCGAGAAGCAGCGCCAGGCCTGCAATTCACACACGTCAGGCGGTTTAAATCACTACAAAAGCAGAAAAAAAACCACAAACTAAAACCAAACAACAGCGAAGCACAATGGAGGCAGCCGGAGCAAGTACAGTGGACAACCAGAACCCCACAAGCCCCCCGGAGGACCAGCCTGGGACCTCGGGGCAGGGAAGGGCAAGGACAAGAAGAAGAGGAGGACACGGTTCAGTCCGCAGGAAAACGGAGGCGATAGAACACCATCAACAACAGTTCGTCACCTCCACTGTGTCATTGGCAACAAATTATGCAATATGGCAGTCCATCGTGCGACAAGGCGAATGCAGTCGGAGTGCTGAGGAGAACAATGGGAGAGCTCAAGAGGCGCTGGAATGATGTGAAGCGCAAGACCAAGCTGAAACTCGCCAACAACCAGACGGCAGCAATGCAGACTGGAGGTGGGAGTCCAGCGCCACAGGAGGAGCTGGACGAGATGGAGAAAATGGTGTCGACAGTCATCAGTGGGGAGACGGTGGCAGGAGTTGGGGGACCGGACACTGCTCAACATGACCCGGCATAACAGCAACAGGGTGAGTAAAGACCAGGGACTGGGGGGATGGGGGGAGATGGGCACAATGGCACACATGCACAATTAAGTACAGCACATCTGCTGGCAAACCATGGCCAAGAGTCACAACTCCAACCAAGAGCACAATGTACCCAAGTCTGCAATATCACAGCACTGTATAAGCACAGAAGTGAAAGCCACACTGCCTGAAAAAGATAAGGGCCAGCCAAATCAGAGCTGAAGGGGCAACTCACCTACAACGCAGCACACACACATGAGCTCCAGAGCACCTGAACAGTTACAAGAATGTTGAACAAACAGTAACACCAGCACAACAGAACAGAGGACACAACTGCTGCCGCTTGTGTGTGGAAAATGGCCATTCGCATGTGGCAAAGCAGGAAACTGTGAGATGATAATGTACTAGTACAACCCCACATCCATGATGGTGTAGAAATGCATGTATGGCTGTGACCCAGATAGGCAGTGAGACACACATTGTCAAACAAATCAACACTCAATACAGTTGAATACAAGTGAAGGTGCGTAGACTTAATTAGCATATGCGTGTCAGTACGGGCAAGATAAGTGCCACAACATGCAGACCAATGCAGCAGTATGTCAGAACGTGGAACATTGCCAAGCGCCGCTGTCCACTCCGGGGGAGTGCCGCACCATTCACAGGTGTGTGTTCAACCGCGTTGTTGTCCGCTCATGTATTCGGAGTCCAGGCGAATGCAGCCATGTTCACTGTCGTTGTGGGAGATGTGACCAGAACCCCAAGATGCAACAAGGTGTCGGGACATGTGCAATGGGTTCCAAACTGTTGTGGCTGCAGGTACATAGTTACACGTCCATGAAAGCGAGTGCAGCTCCGTAGGCAAGCATTTCCAACATGAGGTCGTTGTCGACTTCATCAAACAGGCTGGCGAGGAAACCATTACCAGGTCCGGACAGATGTGCTGCGTCCACCCCCTCTCACCAATTAGCACTAGAGCCCAATAGGGGAGCAGTTCAATGTGGTCATTGCACACGAGGAGTTCTGCAATCTCCCAGGTCCAGCTGCCAGCATGCATGCCAAGTATCCAGGCATCCCATAGACGGATGTCACGGTGACAGGGGGCGCACACACATGTCGAAATCCAGTTCGGCTACCGTCCTGTTGGATAGGCAGACATCCATGGACCACTCGAATATGCACGAGTGACAATGCAACACAGGCTGGACGCAGGTGACGTTGGCAGGGCGGAAGCTCAGCCGGTAACTGATCCACAGCACTACCAAGGGCAGTGCCCCCAGTAAATGCAGCATACGTGCACAGTACAGTTCCACGTGACAGGGTTTGTGCATGTGTCCGGGATGTTCTGCCATTGCGTATTGGCTCTGGTTGAAGCAGCACTGTTGTGACCTGCGCCAGTTCTGTGGATGAAATGCCACAGCTCGGATCAATGAGCAGTGTTTGTGTGCAACGGTTGTAGGCCTGGGATGGTGTGGGAGTAAGTGTGAAGGCCATTCCATGCACGATAACTTCGAGCAAGGACTTCTGTGTGTGGGATGTGTACAGGTTGGTCTCACGTCGGGCTGTGCGTAGTGTGGGAGTCACCATCAAATGCTATTGTATCTGTCAGGGGGTGCCGGGCACATGCAATTCCCAGGTCGGAGCTGCAGATGTGCGTCCGCCTGATAGTTCAGACAAGGAGCTTTCATCCCTACACTCAGTTTGTCATCTGCTTGCATTCATGAAATGTGTAGAGGCTTGTTGGGGGTGGGATGTCTGCGACTTTGAGAATCATGTATGACATGCCTAGCATGTGACAAATGAGCGGCCTCACTGTGTGTTACGTTGCCTCACAGCTGCTCCTCCCTACCACCGTGCCTTTTTACTTGTGTACGCTGCGCGGTTGCATTACTTGCACTCCTACGGAACACCATTGTCATGCCTGTCAGCGCATGTCCACAAGCCTGACAACGACACTGTGATGTTGGCCGTTGGGGGTGGGCGGCCACGTGAGTGTAGGCCTATGGTAAGGACAGGGCGGACACAGGTTTACAGTTCATGGCTGGCTGTACTCGCGCTGCGATTGAGGCCAGGCATTTGGCTCATGCTGCGGCAATACAGATACACACAACACTTGGCATGTATGGGCCAAGACCCCGAGCGGCCTTGAGCTCCTTCATTGCCCCGTACGTGCGAGCCCGCCCTCCGGGTGCATGATTAATTGCAACATTGACAATTGTGGGCCGGGTGGCGCCCACACTGCAACCGAGACACACGCATTACGTACTTCCTTGTTCCGGCCAGAACAGAACCACGCCCAGTGCCCCGGGCAAAATCTGCAAACCCCTACGCTGGACTGGCGTACGCCGGCTCAGCCCACTCCGCTTGTGCATACAGGGGCTGACGACGAAGCTACATGTCCAAGGTCTTACCCACTGCCTGAGGTGACATGGTTGCATCCACTGTCCACAATACAACAAACGCCAGCAGTATATGTCCACACGGCCATGTCTGGGCTCTGCATTCTGTGGTCTGTCCAGCACATCACCTCCACACTTGGCATTGTGTGCATTCTTCTTCGTGGGTGAGTTGCCTCCTTCACACTTACTTGGTTCTCACCGCTCCTCACATTCTGCCCTTGTGTGGCTGAGGGGCCATGCCGTTTTCGGAAGGTCCGCTGTCTTGTTCTGCGCTGCCTCGGTGGTAGTCCAGGGGGGGTGTCCTGGGGGTGGTGGCAGTGGCGGTGGGTGTTGTGGGCCTCTAGGGTCTCCGAGCTGCATGATCAGTAGCTCCATGGCATCTGTTGGTCTTCAGATGTGGCTCTGGGCTGGGCTCCCTTTCATACTGCAGGTAGTCATCCTGCTTAACACCAGCAAAATGCAGGTGTTAAATCCCTGCTGCTAACGCGCCTTATCGCCAGTTTTTGGTTTGCATCGCTGATCTGGCTGGTGTTTGAGAATCTAGCGGAGTGGTGTTTTCGTGTGTTTTTGCACGGGAACGCCTACTCTGCATATCATTAGCGTTAGTTGTGGCACTCATCCGTGGCAATGTGTTTTGCAGTAGCTATCGAAGGTAAACTGGCGATGTCGGCAGTTTGCATCAGCTTGTGAATGGGGCGATAAATCTATCGCCACTTTTGCGGCGCTAAAGTGCTGATTAATCGGCGATAGGTCCTTGAGAATATGCCCCTCTGTGTGTTGACAACAATTACCTGGAACATTTAAGGACTGAGCACAAAGTGTCAGATGTACAAAAGTACCAGTTCGCAGAATTGGACTGGGTGTGACCAGAAAAAATGCTTTTTCAAATGTACAAAATGCAAAATGTGATTCGGAAACTTTGCCTTTGCTATTCAGTATTTGGAAGGGGCGTGTTTTGGGCTTCCTTCGAAATATTGAATTGGTATGCTATGTATTACTAATTTGCAACGGGTCGCAAAACAGTAATACTTTACTACCATTTTAAAACTGATGGTAACTCATTCGCAATGGAAGGTGTCTCCATGGAATCCCTTCCACTTTGAGAATGTTCAAAAAGAAAAACACAGACAACTGCCTACTGCCAAAAAATTAAACTTCAATTTTTTTTAATCTTTTTAAATGAATTCCATTTTCTTTTTTAAAAAACAGTCTGCATTTAAAAAAAAGATTTCTTTAATAAAAAGCAATCACACACATGGTGGTCTGTTGACCTCAGCAGGACCCCATCCCTGTGATGGCTACAAATTCTATTGGGTAGCAAATTGCGACAACCTCATTAATATTCATGAGGTAGGTCAGTTTGCAATCTACTACAAATCGCTGTTTGAGAATAAAACATTTCATAGATAGGAATGCCGATTTCCTAATTGCAATTCAGGGGTATTCGCAATTAGTAAATTGATATTCGTAATGTAAGTTCATCTGGCTCATAGTGCCTTGGCAACATGGGACAATCTGCAAAGTGTTGGTTGAGTGCATGAAATGGTATAGGACATAAAAAATTGTAAATATCGGGAGACAGAAATATAAAACAAAATATTGTGATGAATTAATATGATGCAGAAATATCGCTGTCAATTATAATATTTTTTTCAGGTAAGTAATATTGTTTTTAGAAAATTGTTGTTGCTAATATCGTTTTCAATAATATAGTTGCAAAAAATATAGTTTTTTTAAATTAATTATTGTTTTAGTTCATATATTAAACTCATGTGTTATTATTGTTTGTATAATTGTTAGTAATTTTTTTAAATATTATTTGTAATTGTAAGTCATTTTTTATTTAATTGCTAATAGTAATTTATAGTGTTGTAGCGGGTTGCTAAGGGGCTCGTTACGATGGCGGGCGGAAGCACAACCGCCGTGCTGGCTGATGCAAAAACCACCAGTTACCGCCGGCACGCAGCAGTCCATACGCCCGCCCAATTACGATGCGAAAAGTAGGCCAAACACCGCCGGCAAGCCAGCAACACCGTCCGCCATCAAAGTGCGTCCGTACATGTAGCGGCGCAGCCCAATTGACACACACCGTCCGACGAAACACGTCCCGCCCGGCGTATAAATTACGATGCCGCAAACAAACGGCTCCCACGGCCAAGAGATACCGTACGACAAACCGAAGCGGTAACACGGACGCCGAGCACGGACAACGAAGAAGCGGCTCCCCCGAGCATGAATCCAGCACTGCAGGCCCTCCCCATGCTCCTGCTGATGCACCACCAAGGACGCAACGTACCGCGGAGACGCAGGTAGGCACACACACAACAAGTGCACGCAAACAGCGCACACAGTGCAAGGGCGGAAAAAGCGGACAACCCCCACCAGCGCGTGTACACTACACATCCACCATTGCATCCACATATGACACACAGGCCAAATCGTAACATCGCGTAACACATGTGTACACACCACCTGGGACTAGGAACCAACGACCCCGTCACGGCCCCAAAGCGGCGATGACACCGCCACACATGCGCACAACGCAGAGGCCAACCGCAGCGCCATGCATGCGTCGCACACAGACACAGGGACACAACCAAGCAGCACACACATCAGCCCCACCCCGAACGCACATGACACGTGACAGGCCTGCCACAGACATGTCCCCAACGCCCAATTCACGGACAACACCCAACGCCACACAACCGACGCACACATGTCAGTGAAGTCACGCAACAGCAGGACACACCCCAGTGTAACAAACATGGCGAAGCACACAGCGGCGGCAACACCAACTAGGAGAAGCAGGGCTCCCTTCGGGAAGAGGAACGCTAGTACCACACTGAAACACCCATACCACCCTGCACATATGAACAAGACATATAAAACGGAACACCAAAGAGCCCGGGGACCGACAACAGGTGGCCCAAGAATAACATTCACACACAAGGCCCAACGCAGAGCGGAAAGGCAGCCTGCTGCCCACACAAGGGAGAGCAGACAGCACTGAATGACCTTCCATTCCAACTCCGAAACCACAGCCCTACGACAGAAGCCGGTGAATACAGCCATTGTCCAAGAATAGACCAACACAGGCATGCCGAGGAGACCGACCACAGGGCAGATAGCGCATATCACAGAAGCACACAACGGACGGGGAAGAAAAAGAAAACACTCCCCCATGTCGGCCACATGCAAGTTAATTGGAAGGAGTCACACATCACTGACCTTGAACTGTCTGAGAAGCATGTGGGATGAGGGCCCGTGTCCTCCAAACAAGCCAACAGAACACAAGTCCTGTCTCCCTACGACTACACAGAGCTCACAGCAACCTCGGAGCGTGCACATTGCAGACTGCACACACAGCCGGAGCACGCCACCACAACGCACCGCTGCGAAATGGCAACCGCAACACACCTACCCAACTACGCCGGACAGCTCAAGCTGTACAAAACCAACCTGATACATATATTGGGATGCGATCTCCTGTCCCTGCTGAACGTAAGTTACCGACTGACTTACCGCATCACATTGTTCAGCTGCGTCATGCCCGTCTTCTACTGTCGGAGGTGTCCCTACCAGCATCCCGTGGAGATATGCCTCTCCAACCCGGCATGTCTGAAGGCGGACCTGCTACCACTACTCCTCCCTCTGGACGCACACGACAGGGCCTGCTCTGCCTATGGGGGCATGGCGTATGTGGCCAACATCGCACCCGCACTGAAATGGGACCACTGTGCCTCCACACGACGGATCATCGAGAACAGCTACATCGAATGTCACCCAGCATGCCCCATCATGGTCCTCCAAGGGACAACTTACGAACAACACCTTGACAGCCACCATCCGCTACATTGGCTGGCAAACATGTACACCACCAATGACATGGAAGCCCTGCTGGACGGCATCGCATACCTGACAACCTGTAAATTCGTCGGACCACAACGCAGGTTCCCCGATTGACCTATGATGTCCAACCCCGCACCCATGCTTAGCTTCCGCACGGACTGGCCAGTCACCACCACAACAGCCATACCAAACGACCGGCAACTGTAACCACACCATCAACGACATCGCCATGACATCGGATATGACCGGGACATGCACACTGTTCCCCATCACATCCAGGAACACCGCATGCATCGTGGGAGGCAGTGGCATGGGGTCTGTGTATCGCACCCACATGGACGGAACTGCACGAACAACCAGGACACGACATGGATCCAGCGCCCATGGACACACACACCGCTCAGTGGACATGAATAGGTCGCCTGGAGTCTGTGGGTGCTGCACCCCTCCCACCCCCGCCCCGGGAATCCCATACCAGGACCTTTGCATGGACGACAAGTGCATACAACAACAACACGACCCCAGTGACTGTGACATGTCCAGTAACCACCACAGTGCAACAACAAGTGGCACGCCGCTGCATGCACGCAAGCACATGCCCTGATGTCATCTCACATGCACGCGTGCATGAGGAACAACCGCAGCAAACCTGTCACATGGAACTGAGATGGACTGTGCCCATGATGCCAAGCGGTCTGGTAGGCTACATGTATACCGTCTGTGTCAAAGTCCGCAGCTCCGCAGCTATACGTAAATGTACATTAGCACAGCCTTGGCCAAGCAGATGTAACTCTGAAGCCCACATCCCACATGCAACAGCCAATCACATGTAACCCCACACCCTATCCCATTTGCAATCATGCTCAGTATATCCTCAACATGTATTCCGCTGCCAGTAGTGTCCACTATACTGCATCACAGAGGACAGAAGACTCAATATAATGTTTGAAACCAAAACTGTCTCCGCTGACTCATTTCACAAGTACGAATGAGAGAGGATGAGAGTATGTGAAGTACACGGCAGTCGTGACATGACCATGTAGTCCACTGGTATTGGATGTCAACGCAAATGAGTAGCACAACTGTGGAAGACACACATGTGTCGTGTGAAGTCGTATGGATGCAGTGCTCAGGTGGGTGGGTGTGACGGGTAGATGCGCACATGCCAAGTTGGAGCACGCCGTGTCGGGAGGGGTCATGAACAGTACACCACCGCTTCCCTGGGCATTGTGAGAGGACACCTGTCGGGGGAGTGAACACGTGTGTGCACAGCAGCCGGGCACACGTACAAAGCGGTACCAGGCGCACCTCAGCCCACCCTCTGTGGACAAGCTGGATCCTGTTGTGCGCCCGCCATGCCCCTTGACAAGGCACACACAGCCCCAGTCGACCAGGTGTAACCCCAACATAGTCAATCCGCACAGGCGATACAGGGCACGGGATGGCAGTGGAGCATGGTGTGTGAGAGGTCTCCTCGCGCTCCTCCTGGTCATATCACGCAGGCAATAGAACCTCAACGTCTAGCATGGCACAAGTCAAATGGAAGTGTAGGGGGACGCACCACAGCACGAGCAGCACTGATGTCACGGGAGGTGGCTCGCACCATCCCATCCATTGCCCATTATACCAACCACGCCACATGCCATTGCGACTAAGTGCAAGCGCGTGCGCCACCACCCCCGAGCCCTCCCCAGAGAGGCCAAAGAGTGAATGTGTGGGCCATCAGTCACTGACGGACGCGGCATGGCCGCAAGGGCAGCCACAGCCACTGGGTGTCGCAGGTGGCGGATCCGGAAGGCGAAGACTGTGATGCATAGTCCATGCAGGCCGGGTCTCCATTTGGGGCACCACGCAGGTGGACGGCGTCCCGCAACACATCATACCCTGAGACAGCCCACTCGTGCAACTGGACCCACACATACACTCCTTGCCCTCTCTGGTGCGAGCTTGGGGCTGCCTGTGCAAGCGCTAGCCTCGCAGGTGCACATGCATATTGGGGGAGCGAGGGGAGGACATGAGGGCTGGGGCGAAGATGACTGTATCACTGTCAGTGAGTACAAGGGATGACCCAGATGTGGAAAGGAAGAGACGTGTCCCGTGTGTACTGCAACTAGTCGCCAATCCAACTACCCCCCATGTCCGGAATGTAAGCCCGCACCTAGGCCCGCCCATCCGCCACATCGAACATACCACCAGCACGACAACCTTCCCATTCGAAACACTGACTGGGGTGGCGACCAGTGAACAATCATGTGTAGCCTACCCACGCGTACATGTGGGCCCTCCATGATCCATGTCACCTGCGGCAAAGTCATGACATGCGCAATGAGGGAAGTGAGGAGAGCTGTCCGCCCCACGCACAGAAGGTGCATCAGCTCCACAGACCCAGCAGCGAGTCCAGCAGGGGTCACATGTGCAGGGGCAGCTGTGCCTGGTGTGAAGGCACATGTATATAGACAGCACATCGACCAATGTGTAGTCTGCCCACATCTACAGTCCATCATCATGCGGACATAGGAATTGAACACAGGGCAACACATCTTAGTGGGTGCACCCACCGTGACCAACAATGCGCAATCATCGACGTACCCGCCCTGTGCATGGCCCCCCACCCAACGGAGGCACATCCAGTGCCACCATCCCACACACACAAGCCTTCCACGGAACATGCTGTGTCCAATGGTCAGTACAGAGTCAGCGCCCATCTGGTGGATCCTGAACAGGAGACACATGCACACACATGCCAGCTCCCACTATGTACGTCTGCCACCTGGCACGTGCAATGTAACCTCTCACCTGTGACGTGTGACTGCAAGCACACAGCCGTCTTGGCATGGGGCTGTCAATGTGGACACCTGTCAATGTTTCGGGAGGTGTGATCCGTACAGTGCTGTACATAGGGTGCAGTGCTGACACCTACTACTGTCTCATATCCTCTCGTGCCACAGGTCCCACTTGTTTTGGCCGCTCAGCCTGTGCCCACATCGTCGTCGTCGTGTGCCATACTCATCCAGCCTCGGAAGCAGTTCCATGCTCAGCAGACATTCATGTTGCCGTGGCGTTGCCGCTTGACGAATATGCAGTCAGTCCCCATCAGCACGCCCCGCAAGTCATTGGGGCCTAGATCACCATGTGCATGCACATGGTAGTGGTCTGTATCACTAGCCATTGCCATTGTTGGGAGACCTGTGTAAGTGTATTGTGGCCGTGCCGTCCCAGCTTGACAGCTGGGCTGTGGCTCATGTGCTTGCTCAGTCATGTCAGTGATGTGTATGCGAAATTGCTATGTGTTGTGTTGCTTTGACATGTGTCCACTGCCATTTTCCCTAGGCGGAGACCGAACATTGACCGCCCATACCAATTGCTGGCGGACATGGACGATACAGAGGTCATTAGGAAGTTTCGGCTGGACAGGCCAACCCTGCATCGACTGTGTGCCATGTTAGAACCCCATCTCCGTCCCCGCAGGGTGTATCCGACAGCTGTCACCCCACGGCTAAGGTGATGGCCGCCATGCATTTCTTCGCCACTGGGTCATTCCAGCACACAGTGGGCAGTGGAGGAGGGATGTCCCAGCCCATGTTCAGCAAGGTGCTGAGGGATGTACTGGCAGCCATGATGCTGTACCGAAACAGGTACATCCGCTTCCCCAGGGCTCGTGAATTGGCGGCAGTGAAGGGTGCATTCTATGCCCTTGGCAGAATCCCACACGTCGTTGGAGCCATTGACTGCACACATGTTGGCCTTGTTCCACCACAGGCCACTGAGCACCTGTACCGCAACAGGAAGCACACGCACTCCCTGAATGTGCAAGTGGTGTGCCTTGCGGGCATGGTGATCACCCACGTGTGTGCAAAGTTCCCAGGCTCGGCCCATGACGCACACATAATGCGCAACAGCATCTTGCCACGACTGATGTCCAATCTGCAACAGGATCGTGGCTGTATTGTCGGTGAGTATGTGGAGTGGTGTAGCGTGCTGGTTGTGCGATGCTGTCCCCTGTCCAGTTGGAATAGCAACGGTTCTCTGTGTCCCTCACACCCAGGTGACTCTGCGTACCCGAATGGGGCATGGCTGCTCAGTCCATTGAGGAATCCTCGCACCCCAGCAGATGATCGCTACAATGAGGCACATGGGAGGACCAGACGTGTGGTCGAGCGTACCTTTGGCCTCCTCAAGTCCAGGTTCAGGTGCCTGGACCGCACCGGGGGTGCGCTGGCGTACTCCCCACAGAAGGTGTGCCAGTTAGTGGTGGCGTGCTGCATGCTGCACAATCTGGCCATTCGGAAGCAGATCCCCCTCATCGTGGATGACGGAGATCAACCAGGGCCCCAGCCCGCACACCAGGACAGCTCGAGTGAGGAGGACAGCGGAGAGGAGGAAGCTGGGAATGTGCGGCAGCAGCTCATCGCCCGCTACTTCACTTGACGGTGAGTGTCCATGTACGACGGCTGATGTGGCTGTATCTGTGCAGGTGTGTGTGTGCTGTGTCAGGGTGGCCGTTTGTTCACTGCGTGCTGTGTGTCAACGCTCCATGGCCAGGGTAGTATGCCACTGTTGGTGGCTGTGGCATTGTGCCCTATTGCTCTGTGCGATGTGTGTACATTGCTTGTAGTTGTTGACATGTACTGTGTGATGGGTGTGTGATACACACATTGAATGTGCTCCTGTTCTGTCTCCCACCCCTAGGTCCCTACAGGCCCTCCGGATTCCATTGCCATGCCACGCATCAGGTGCCTTTCCGCCCAAGGTGGCCGTTGTATTCCGTACAAATAAAACACAGGGCACAAACAGCAGTTTGTGTAAGAGGTGCATTTATTTCAAACTGTGACATGTGATTGTGTGTAAGGTGATGACAAAAGTGGTGCGTGCAGTGACAATGAGCTGTCGGTCATGGCTGCGTGATGCTCAGGGTGTACCCACTGGTTCTATGTCCATAGTCCAACACACACATGCCATCCAGATGGCTGTGTGGAGTGGGATCGTAGTCCAAGTCAATGCAGTGGGTGGTCAAGGAAGGCTGGCTGGCTGCCTCACTTGCGTCTGGAGCGTGCGAAGTCCTCCCGGGAGATCTGTTTCCACTTCGGACGGCCCCTTCCACGTTTGCGAGGGGGTGCCTGCTTGCGACATGCTGGTGGTTGAGGTGTGCTCACTGGCTGCGGACGCAGGGGAACTGGACACTGCTGCTCGACCCTGCGCCCCGGCAGGTGGTGGCGGAGGGGAGCTGCTGTCCCTGGCTGTGACCTCACCGCCACCACCAGCTGGCCCATGAGGTCCACGAGTTGGCCCATACGGGCGTCCATGGACCTCAGCACCCCCAGCACCTCACGCGTGTCTGTAGCTGACCTGGCCCATTGTCCTTGGGCCTCTTCATAGGCCCCAAGGACTCTGGCCATTTGAGGCAGGGCATGGCTCCCAGGGGAGGCTGGCGTTTCCCTGACCCTGCTCCTCCTACCAGTCCTGCTGCCACCGGCCTGCCCACTAGCCACATTGCTCACCACGGTCCTCGCTGTGGCTCCCAGGGTGGATCCAGTCGGCCGGGCCACCACCTGCGCTGGGGCTGGTGCCAGCGAAGACGTGGTGGTGGTGGCGGCGGTGGTGGTCGGTGCGGCGATGGTGGCGGTTGCGGCAGTGGTAGTGGCCGCAATGACCGTGGGTGTGGCCGCAATGACCGTGGGTGTGGCCGCAATGACCGTGGGTGTGGCCGCAACGACAGTGGCAGCAGGGGGCTGGGAATGTTCAGCAGCCCTGGATGATGAGTTGGTGGGTAGGAGGGGTCCTGGGGAGCGGCTGGGCCCTGCCACACCAGATGGGCCTGCTTGGTGGTCCGTGTCCGAAGAGGAGGACAGATCCTCCACATCCGTGTGTCCTCGTTGGGGGCTTGTAGGCTGGCTGTGCTGGCTCCATCCCCAGCATCCAGCAGTTCGTCACCTGTGGAGAGAATGAGATTTGTTATTGTGTTGCACCTTGCGAAGTATGTATTTGTCGTCTGACATTAACAGTTCGTGCAATCTCGTACATGGGTTTCCCGGAGGCGTGTGTGTGGCTGTACCATTTGTAGTTGTGTGTGCTTGGCAATGGGACTGTGTGCTGTGCACATGTGGCATGGGACGGATTGGCCATGCCGATGGGTGTGTTGCTGTGCCCCTACTTATTGTGACTCTGGTGTATGCGGGCTCCTGGCCCATCCTGGGTCTGGTTTGTACTTTGCTTTTGGGGTTCAAATGGAACGCTTAGGAACGCATATGGCAACATGGGGGCCATGCCCCAGATTCGCATTTGGGATGGAATATGCTTTTGGGGTTCAAATGGAACGCTTAGGAACGCATATGGCAACATGGGGGCCATGCCCCAGATTCGCATTTGGGAGGGAATATGCTTTTGGGGTACATGCTGTGAGCCATGGGTGCCGAACGTGACATGTGTTGTGGCAGCATGACAGTGCATGGTCTGAGGTGTGTGCATGCCTGACATGGCCTGCATATTTGCTGTCTGTTGTGATTACTGGACATGGCATTGGACGCATCGTTATGAGTGAGTGTTGGTTGTGTGCCAGCCAACGTATTGCAGTTGTCCCATCTCCTTGGTGTGCGTGCTGCCCTGTGCCATGTGCATCACTGCAGTGCTCGGGGGGTGGCCCATGTTGTGTGTTGTTGCTCACAGTGTGGCGTGCGCTTCATTGACTTCTGGCACATGGTTGGTCATGGGCATGTATCTTAGCGTGACTGCTGTATGTGTGGCAGCTGTGCGGATGACATGCCTTTCATGAGACTGGGGCTGACGGATGGGATGGATGGTATGTTGTATGTGCATGGTGTGTCTGTGTGTTTGATGGGTTCAGTGGTGTTCGTGTGCATTTATGTTGTTCCGCTCTGTTGCGTCTAGTGTTGTTTGTCTTACATAGGCGTAGTTGTGGGGTGTGTGGTTGACAGGCAGTAGGGGCTACATGGACAGGACTTCAATGGTGTTTCGGTTGTGTGTGATGAGTTGCACAGTGGCTGCCGTGTGGTACTATATTCAATGTGGCTTGTGCATGCAGACGTGGCTCCTTGGGTGTTGCTGTGTCTGTGATGGGTCATGTGAGGTGTGAGTCTGTGGTTCATGTCCGTGTGCACATTGTTCACTTGTTCGTGACGGTGGGCGGTGTTGCGTGTTCGTCTGCTACGTGACATGTCCCATGTGTTGGTCGTGTTCCGGTCCTCATGCCTCCAGTAATCCAGCCCTGTCCAGTTTCCCACCTGCAGGTTGTTCGGGCGTGCACTGTACTGGATGCCACATGGTTCTAAGCGGGGGTGCTCCATGTTGCAGGTCTGTGGGGGTGGGGGGTGTTGTGGGTCGTGGTGGTGGCTGGACACCCACTGACACCGATTGCTGTGGACCGTGATGTCTACCTTTCGGCTGTCGTTGTGCACTGCGGTGGCTGACACGTGGCTGTGGGGTGTGGGGGATGCTCCTCCTTGCTGTGCTGTGGGACTAGGGGCCTGGTGTGTGTTGTACTTGGGCTGTCCACCCTCCCACCCACTGCACTTTGTGTTCCTGCCACTTACCTGTTACTTGTCGGTTAGTGCAGCTGTGGCGGACACATGGGTGTGGTGGGTGCTCGTTGTGGTGCTTCTGGCATATTTGGGGACCTGTTGGTGGTTACGTGGCTGGCTGAGTGTACACATGTCCCCACGCATCTTACAGTTGTTCTGTTTGGGCTGTGTGTGGTGGTGTCTGTTGCATGTGTGTGTGATGTGTTGTGTATTGTGTGCTGGACATGGGGGTGTTTGTCCCTGGGAGCTGTGGCATGGTGGTAGTGCATGTGAGTACATAGCGGTGTGCTGGTATACATTAGTTTGTACTTACCAGCCTCCACTCCCCCTGCTAATCCGGCGAGGATCTCGGGATGTATGATGACTCGCACCTTCTCCTCCCACGCTTTGAAGGTCTTGAAGAGCGCGGGATTCCCTCCGCCAGTGACGGCTGCCAGCTCTCTGTTCTTGGTCTCCTTCTTCTTGACCAGGCTCTTGACGTCATTCCACCGTTTGTTTATTTCGACTCTGTTCCTGGGCAGGGTCCCGACTGCATTGACCTGGTCTACGATCCGGTTCCACATTCTGTTTCTGGTGGCTAGTGGTGTGTGCTGGACCATGTTCCCATAGATTTGTGGGTGCACCTTGATGATCTCGTCGACCATGACCGTCAGCTCAATGGGCGTGAACTTGGGCATTCTTTGTGGTGCCATGGTGTTTGTGGTGCTGGTGCGGTGTGTGTTGTGTACTGTGCAGGGGGTTTGTGGTGCCGGTGTTTGGTGGTGGTGGTGGTGGTGGTGGTTGTGATGTGTGCGTTTCTGTGGTGTGCTGCTGTCCTTGCTGTGTCACTGTGTCCTCTCCTCTCCTCTCTAGTTTGCAATGTTGCAAGGGGTTGTGGTCTGTGGGAGTGCTGCTTTTGTACTTACCTATGTGGGTGTGTCCTCATGGTCTGTTGTTTTCAGGTGTGTTGTGTCTGGGGTTCTGGCCTTTGTAGTTTTTGTTTGTCCAGGGGGTGTTTTCGGGATGTGTACTGTGCTTGTGTATTTGTGCGTGCCTTGTTGTGTGGACTTGTTGGCCATGTTGTGTGCGATTGTTTTTGTCAGCGGATGGTTTCTGTGCAGGGACGTGGGCGCCATGGCTTCTGCCGTGTCGATTCTCATCGGCGTTGTTTGCGCTGGCGGGCGGTATATTTGTAGTTTTTCCGCGCTCATGGCGGTGCGATCGTAATCTCACGTGCGGTGTGTCGGCCGTGAGGGCGGGCGGTTTTGTGTTGTCGTGCGTGTTTCCGTCCGTGGTGGGCGGTTTGACTCCGACTCGGACGATGGCGGGCGGTATTTTGTGTGATTTTTCCGCCGATGGCGGTTTTCGGTTTGTGTAATCGTAATGGCGTGGTCGGTGTTCAGACGGTGTGTGCGGGCGGATTTTTGCCGCTTCCATGCCTGGCGGATTTTTTTACGCCGGGTATCGTAATGGGCCCCTAAGTTTGTAGAGGTATAGGGTTAATTAGGTATTAATTAATACAAGGTCATTATTATATTTTGATTGATTTTTAATTATGTAAATTGTGTAGTAATCATATTTTTATTTTTATTGTAGGTGTGGACTGCTGGATTTGTAGGGGTTTAGTGCAGGAAATTAATTAAATAATAATTCATTAAGACCTAACTATTAATTTATAATTAATTATTTAATTACATATAGTTTAATAACTGTATATTTTAGTTATATTTTAGGTGTGGGATGTTGGGTTTGTAGGGCTATAGGGCAAAAAGATCAGTAATAATTAATTAACAATTAATTGTTTATTCATTACAAATTTTTTAATTCGGAATTATGTAGATTATGTCAATCTGCTTTTTATTTGTTTTATTTTAGTTGTTGGTTGATAGGTTTGTAGGGGTATATGGTAAGATGTTAATTAAGTAATAATTAATTAAAAAATAATTATTAATTGTTAATTAATTAGTTAATTGATTATTAATTATGTAAATTGCATTATACTTATTTATTTTAGTTATATTTTAAAGTGTGGGCTGCTTTGTGTGTAGGGGTATAGTGTGGGAAGTTTATTAAGTAATACATAAAAGCAATTATTAAATTGATAATTAATTGTTAAATTATTTAATAATCATGTAAACTGATAGTTTTTTATTATATATCTATATCTATCTATCTATCTATCTATCTGTCTATCTATCTATCATCTTTCTATCTACCTATCTATCTATCTATCTCTATATATATTTATATATATCTATCTATCTATATATATATATATATATATATATATATATATATATATATATATATATATATATATATATATATATATATATATATATGTTTACTCTTTTACTCTTTTATGTATAATACCACAACGGATTTCATTGGCAAATGGTGATCAATTGCTGCCAAGTTATTTTATGTGAATGTAATGGATGAAGGGTAGTTTTCCCTTTTATTTATTTGTAGTTCTTAGTTTGTTTAAATGCACAGGGCACTTTAAGAAAAAGTCACATGGTAGAAAAAAAGAAAAAAAGTGAAACGTATTTAAAACTGTCAAGGCTAATAGCACGTCATGTGATCAAGTCCCTGGAGAGGGACGAAACGCGTCATGGCAGCTGCATCTGTTTGGGAGTTTAAATAAACATTGCAGTTTGACGAACTTTGGTGGTCCACGCTCTTTCTTTGGGCCCTGGAAACTGGCTAATCGAGAGGGAGTTTGGTTGGATATATATATATATATATTATCTACTGGCGGTCGCCAGTAGATAGTTATAGGTAGGACCTATTTTCCATAGGAAATCCGCAACATTCTATTTGAAATAACTTTGGCGCCGGTTGACGAATCTTCGCGAAATTTTCAAAACTCGTGGGGCGCTCCGGTCCGCTCCTATCCTGAAAGTCTCGGGGTGATTCGTCAAGTGGGGGCCGAGAAAAAAGGGGGGTTCCAAAACATGTTTTCCCCATGCAATTTTCCATAGGAACCTTTCATCGCAGCTACAGCCCGAACTGCTGAACGGAATTACACCACATTTGGCAAAAAGGTAGCCCTTGGTTCAGAGTCATGCCTTTTGGTTAAATTGTGTAAATCCGTTCAGTAGTTCCTGAGAAATTTGAAAAAGAAAACACATATAAATGGGCGGAGCCTAACCACACATGTCATCGTGAGATCTGATTGGCTGTCAGCACTTCATCCTGGAATTGCTGGCAGCCATCTTGGGACCAATATAAATGATAGTACCCCATTGAAATGCATTGTAGTGAATCGAAGATTTTGAGGGTTACCAAAAGGAGAACTATAAAGGGTGATAACAGACTTTAGTTCCATTAGAATTCATTTGTTGATGGTACCATACTAATTTCAGGAATTGTGGTGTGTTCTAAGGTGATTTTACCCTGTGAAAAACCTTCTGCTGGGATATCATGAATCATGTTTGAGGAAAAACTATTTTCACATGCTTGTCCCATACAGTTTTGGAAGGTGCTCCAGAAGCTAAAATGAGAGCATATTTTCTGTAAATTCACATTATCTTTCTCAGTCATGTGAGAATGAAGTCTGACATTCTCAGTAAAACATGTACATCCAACAAGGGCAGAGACTGTCAGTTGATTCCTTTGTGTTCTACTGCAGCTTCCCAGAGTGTTCTAAAGAACAACTAGAGCGCTAACAGTCTTACTTATGACAAAATTATGGCACACCTGAAGCCATCTTGATTGCAATAAACTGGTAACTCTTAAAACATTTAATTTAAAAAGGAACAAAATGAGGGGGTTCATTTTGTCATAGAAATTATGGTTAGTGCTGTAGAAAGAAAAATTAGGACATGTTTTAAGTGAGATCTCAAATATCTTCCTGTTATATTTCAACAGGAGCAGCCTGTCAGTTGATGCCTTTGTGTTCTACTGCAGCTTTCCAGAGTGTTCTAAAGAACAACTAGAGCGCTAACGGTCTTACTTATGACAAAAGTATGGCACACCTGAAGCCATCTTGATTGGAATAAACTGGTAACACTTAAAACATTTAATTTAAAAAGGAACAAAATGAGGGGGTTCATTTTGCCATAGAAATTATGGTTAGTGCTGCAGAAAGAAAATTTAGGGCATGTTTTAAGTGAGATCTCAAATCCTCTTCTATTTCATTAGAAAATTCTGACATGCAGACTGAAACAATCACTTTCAATACCAGCAGTAGACTTCCAGTTAACTCCCTGGTGAGCAGTAGCTTTACTACAGTGATCTAATGAACAACTAGAGTGCTAACATTCTGAATTTATGGCAAATGTGTGACACATCTGAATGCTTTCTTGATGGAATCAAAGTAAAAAACTGAAAGCATTTCCTACTGAGGAGACTGCAGTAAATGACGAAATTAGGAAACTTCATAACAAATAAGTCTCCCAAGATGGCCACCAGAGAAAAAAGAGCCCAAATGTAGCACAAATATCACCCAGATGTAGCCCACATATAGCCCAATGACAGAAGTGTGCAAAACACTTTTTATTTTTAGTTTTTCTGCAGTTTTATATAGTGAAAACTGGTCAGGTATTGGAGCGTTACATCTTACTTGGACCCCTTATTGCGTATTTTGCACGAAGTACATGAGATTGATCTTGCGAAACATTGAACTTTACGATTCTGTTAACCTGAAGTTGCTCTGAACCGGGCTTTGTAACACCCGTTTTTACCTACTGGTTTTAATTAATTCTCACTGTATTATATTAGGAAAGAGGATTTACTGTTTTTATGTACACTTTTATGATCTATGTTTCTAAATTAGATCAAATAAAGTTTAATGAATTCTATGGCAGGACGGAGGCGAGGATTATGCATATCTTTCCTCACTTTATTTGCATAGCAGTTCAAAGAAAACGTAACACAACAATCATTAAACAAAAGACTACACAACCCATGAACCATTAGGGGGGTAGTCTCCAAGGCAACTATAGTCCATCGTATATAATATCGTGACGTCCCTTCCGCTTCCTTTTTCTTCACTGCTCATCAGTTAAGTGCATTCCTTACATTCTTGGCTTAATCTGACGTTGTTGCTGTTTGTATAGCGGTTTCTTGTGCACGTTATTAGCATTATTGCCTTGGTATTGTTTCATATTCCCTGCGCAGCAGGCTCTTGCCCAAGCGCGTTCTCCCACTCGCAGTTTCTCCCGCTGTGTGCTCTGCGCGTGGTGAGATCCTGTCAGGCGCGTCTGGTCCGAGCGAGGCAGCTCCGTCGAGCGCTCCCGCTGGTCTTTACGCGCGTTTGGGAATCCGGTCACTCCTTTAGTGTCCGCTTGATTCCCGACCAACCCTCGCCTAATTTTGACACCGCTACGCGGTGATTTCCCCACACGGCCACGTTAGTGACCAGCGCCACCTGGTGGTGGTAATTGGTATTGCGCCTCAGTCTATTCTTATAACAGCTTCGGGGAAAGCCCAGCTGTTGGAGCACCG
Organism: Calotriton arnoldi; assembly: GCA_963921515.1. Lineage (NCBI taxonomy): Eukaryota > Metazoa > Chordata > Amphibia > Caudata > Salamandridae > Calotriton > Calotriton arnoldi. Next base: position 189,390 of record CAWUFW010013261.1, read on the forward strand.
GCGAGGGGGCTGTCTTAAGGATTTTAAGGGCATTTGTTCTGTGCTCACACCCTCTGCTATCATGTCTTCTCCAGAAGACCATTTTTACTCCTCCTACCAGGAAGTGGAGGAGGAATGGCCCCCAACTTCTCCCTCCAGCAGTGGACCAAGCCCTCTCTCTGGCTATTTCTAGGGCGCTGGCTCCTCTTAGGGATCAGGTTGATAAGCTGGCAAAAAGCATCCCTGGGGTGTTCAGTGACCCAGATCTGGTGGTGGCGGGTCCAAGTAGCTCCCAGATGGGGAATAAAAGGGCAGCTAAGCATAACGCGGGGCACTTGGAAGGATTTGATAAACTTACGGAGACCTTCCTCAAGAGTGCGCGAACGCTAAAACATGCACCCTGCCGGGAGGAGGAGGGGCCCAGAGAAAATTGCGACACTGTCACCACTATTGTAGACCCCGACGGCGGGTTTCCCATAGAGGGAGAGGGTGTATCGGAGGACGATTTCTCCTCCGATGAGGATAAGGACTCGGGGCGTCCCTGGCGTCCAGAGTCCCACTCCTCTCAGTCCCCGGTTGGGGACGGGGTCCACTCGGACATGTTCGAGCCTACCCAAATTTACCATCCTAGGTCGGCAGAGTGGACACCTGACGCCAAAGTGGCAGAGTATGTGGTGGGGAAAATCCATCAACCCCTTGAAAGGGAGGTCAGGAATAGGATGAGGGAGAATGCCCCAGGCCCTCACTGAAGGGGAAGGTGGCACACATGCCTGAAATTGATGAGAAACTATGTACCTTTTTCTCCAAGTATATGAGGGATCCCAAAAAGGAATTGATAGGTCTTGGACGTGGTAGGGTCCTTGACCCAAATTATTCAATTGACGGAGCGTTCCAAAGAGTCAGGATCCCCTTTGTCCACGGATATTGTGGCTGGTTGGGCGCACTACCCTAAACCCTAAAACACTACCCCCAGCACGACACCCTACACTACCCAAACATAACTGCACTACCCTAAACTCTAAAACACTACCACCAGCACAACTCCCTACACTACCCAAACACCACTGCACTACCCTAAACCCTAAAACACTACCCCCAGCACGACTCCCTACACTACCCAAACACCACTGCACTACACTAAACCCTAAATATACCCCCAGCATGACCTCCCACACTACACAAACACCACTGCACTACCCTAAACCCTAAAACACTACCCCCAGCATGACCCCCTACACTACCCAAACACCACTGCACAACCCTAAACCCTAAAACACTAACCCCAGCATGACCCCCTACACTACCCAAACACCACTGCACTACACTATACCCTAAAACACGACCCCCTACACTACACAAACACGACTGCACTACCCTAAACCCTAAAACACTACCCACAGCATGACCCCCTTCACTACACAAACACCACTGCACTGCCCTAAACCCTAAAACACTACCCCAGCACTACCCCCTACACTACCCAAACACCACTGCACTAACAAACCCTAAAACACTACCCCCAGCACAACCCCCTACACTACAGAAACACCACTGCACTACCCTAAACCCTAAAACACTACCCCCAGCACGACTCCCTACACTACCCAAACACCACTGCACTACCCTAAACCATAAAACACTACCCCCAGCATGACCCCCTACACTACACAAAAACCACTGCACTACCCTAAACCCTAAAACACTACCACCAGCATGACCCCCTACACTACTCAAACACCACTGCACTACCCTAAACCCTAAAACACTACCCCAGCACGACCCCCTACACTACCCAAACACCACTGCACTACCCTAAACCATCAAACACTACCCCCAGCATGACCCCCTACACTACACAAACACCACTGCACTACCCTAAACCCTAAAACACTACCACCAGCTTGACCCCCTACACTATACAAACACCACTGCACTACCCTAAACCCTAAAACACTACCAACAGAACGACCCCCTACACTACCCATACACCACTGCACTACCCTTAACCCTAAAACACTACCCCCAGCATGATCCCCTACACTACTGCACTACCCTAAACCCTAAAACACTACCCCCAGCACGACCCCCTACACTACCCAAACACCACTGCACTACCCTAAACCCTAAAACACTACCCGCAGCACGAACCCCTACACCACACAAACACCACTGCACTACCCTAAACCCTAGAAAAGAAACCCCCACCCCATGCCCAATCCCCTTACCTCTCACTCCTCATGGTTCCTCTCTCCTCGTGGTTCCTGCTTCACGTCATCTCTGAGGGGCGGTGCACGTCGTTGTGAGGAAACGGAACAGCCTCTGTTTCCTTACAACGACATGGATCGTCTACATGTTTTTTAGAACGCATGGTCATTTACCATACATACCTTTACAACAAAATTCGTTGTAAAGGCATGCGTGGTAAATGACCATGCGTTCTAAAAAATTGCGTAGTAATGACTTCGTGATGTACAACGCATGCATGGTAATGCATGCGTTGTAATGGTATCGCAAAGTAAAAAAGTCATTGTAACGGCTGTTTACCGATCAAAGCTGGCCCCTGTTCTTCAGTGAGACGTTTATTTGATTAATTAGGAGGAAGGAATGTGGTTTTTTTACCGAAAAGTGCATTCCCGGCTGTTGTATTGTGAAAGTGTCCGCGTGGCCTGGTTTCACTTCCGGTGAGAGAGTGGAAGAGTCTGTTTGGATCTAAAGGAGTTCTGTTGTTGGACCGGCGCGACATGTCATCAGAAAACATAGCTAATGGAAAGCGTCCTCCCTGAAGTGTGGAGCAGTGCCATGAGAGGTCAACGAGTGTGCGTCCCACCGCAGTATGACCGTACCGCGTGACCCATGTGCCGCCTCCAGGGTACGGGAGGCAGAAGCGGCATCGCAGCTCCTCTTGAAGACCGTTGTAGCACTAATTCTACATTTTGGTACTAGGGCATTTTAACTTCGTTGTTCCTGCCAGATACAAAGAGAAGATCCTGTGTTATTCAGTGCCCTCGTTACCTTTTTTGTGGGTTGTGGTGCTTGTCACTTCGCTGCCCCGCCGGTGCACACGACTGGGCACCCCACCTCGTGTGCCATCTGCAGGGCCTCTGCCCTCGGATCACTGGTTTCGGTTTCTGGAGTGGCAACATAAACAGTTGCTCCCAAAGGACTAGCCTGAACACTTAGGTGAATATCCCCTGCACCAGCATTCCACGGAAATTCTTTCCTAGCTCTCCCACGTCAACGAGCACGGCTCCGCTCGTGACACCGTATGATGTCATCGGAGCCATAAGAGGACCTCGTAGGCGTGCTGATGTCAGTTCCACCCATTTTTTCCGTGCCACCGAGGCAAACAGGGGACCGAGACATTTTCACATGTATACATAGTATAATAAATATATATATATTCACTGAAAAAACCATAGGTTTCAGGCACGTTATAGTTAGAAATTAGCATTTAAAAAACCTTAGAAATTCACTGAAAAAACCATAGGTTTCAGGCACGTTATAGTTAGAAATTAGCATTTAAAAAACCTTAGAAATTCACTGAAAAAACCATAGGTTTCAGGGGCGTTATAGTTAGTTGGACATTTCACTCGTACAAAACCATAGAAATTCCCCCGTTATAGTTAGTTCAGCTAACTATAACTCGCGCGCCCGCAATGCACTGCTGATGACGTCACATATTACATCACTCATGACATGGTCAGTGACATCACTCATGACATCACTGATGACATCTCAAATGACATCACTGATGACATCACTGATGACATCACTGATTACATCATCCAGTGAATGTGTGTTTTTCTGAAAATTAAATATGTTTTATATATGTATATCTCAAGGTCGATGGAAGAATAAATGGGTATGTAAGTGTCTAAATGGATGATTTTTTTGTAAAATTGATTGTATAACTGACTAAGTGTATCTTAGTGAATACATGGGTTAGTGAGTAACGTTTAAATATGAAAATATCTGTATCAGTCTCTCACTTTGTGTATAAGTGGCTGCATGGGTTGGTGAGTAGCTACATGAGTGTCTATATGGGTTATTAGTTGGTTTTTTGAGTATCAGTATGAGTGTCTGAGTGTCTGTATGGTTCGGTGGGGGGTATTACTTAGTGCATAGATGCATGAATGAGTGACTCACTGTTTGTATGTGTTGAAGACAGCATGTGTGCAGGACTGTATAGGTGGATGAGTATGTGTATGGGTGTGTTAGTGAGTGAATGACTGTCTCAATAGTGTCTTTATGACTAACTACATATGTTTTAAACTAGTATATGTGAGTATTGGTGTATATAAGTGAGTATATGTGAGAGTGAGAGATTGGAAGAGTTCCTGCACAAATAAGTAGGTGTTTCTATAAGTGATTGTTTAAGAGAGTAAGTATGTGTAAGTTTCTGTAGAAGTAAGTGTGGTAGTGTGTGTATAACTGTATATGCAAGTAAATGGATGTTTGATACTTTGTTTGCATGTATGACTATGTGTGTGAGTAACTATGGATGAGTGGCGGTGTGTAACAGGATGTATAGGTGTATGAGTACATATGATGAGTAAGTACATGTATGAGTGACTGTATAGAGACTGTTGGTGAATGAGTGGGTGTGTGTATAGATCTTGGAATTACTGAATAGGTGTGTTGTAACTGGTATTGGTATGTCCATTGTTTTGAAAATGTTAGTTTGTATTTTTGAGTGTGTGTATCAAAGGTTATATTAGGGTGAGAGGAGGTCTGGCACTCTATCACAAGGATGATGTCATCAGTGATGTCATCAGTGATGTCATTTGAGATGTCAGCAGTGATGTCATGAGTGATGTCACTGACCATGTCATGAGTGATGTAATATGTGACGTCATCAGCAGTGCATTGCGGGCGCGCGAGTTATAGTTAGCTGAACTAACTATAACGGGGGAATTTCTATGGTTTTGTACGAGTGAAATGTCCAACTAACTATAACGCCCCTGAAACCTATGGGTTTTTCAGTGAATTTATATATATATATATATATATCCCCCAAGTCGCATATGCAGCGCGCTCTCTTGTAATGTGTTTGAAGTGAAGTGCTTTCCCTAATGTTGCCTAGATTAGAGTGGGAATAGTAAATGTAACCCCTCTGACATCCAATGCATTCCTTACTATTTCACAGACTGGAGTGGGAATAGTAAATCTTGGCCCTCCGAGGTCCAACATTGTCTCCACTGTTGCACAGGCTGGATTAGGAATAGTAACTCGTACCCCTCCAAAGTCCATCACTTTCCCTACTGTTCCCTACTGCTGCACAGACTGGAGTGGAAATAGCAAATGTAACCCCTCCGAAGTTTTACGCTTCCTCTACGGTTGCATAGACTTAAGTGGGAATAGAAAATCTTACCCCTCTGAATTCCAATACTTTCCCTACTGTTGTTCTGTTTACAGTGGGAATAGTAAATTTTACCCCCCTCAAAAGCCTACGCTTTCCCTACTGTTGCATAAACTCCAGTGGGAATAGTATATCTATTATTCCCAGACTCCAATACTTCTTCCTAATATTGTTTAAATATATCTATTAATATTATGTTTGTTTTTCAATTCAATAGAATGTGTATATATATATATATATATATATATATATATATATTCACTGAAAAAAACATAGGTTTCAGGCACGTTATAGTTAGAAATTAGCATTTAAAAAACCTTAGAAATTCGCTGAAAAAACCATAGGTTTTAGGGACAGTTATAGTTAGTTGGACATTTCCCTCATACAAAACCAGTGAAATTCCCCCGTTATAGTCAGTTCAGGTAACTATAACTCGCGCCCCCGCAATGCACTGCTGATGACGTCACATATTACATCACTCATGACATGGTCAGTGACATCACTCATGACATCACTGATGACATCTCAAATGACATCACTGATGACATCACTGATGACATCATCCAGTGACTGTGTGTTTCTGTAAAGTTTAAATATGTTTAATATATATAGGGAAAGGCGTATTGAAGAATGAGTGGGTGTATAAGTGTCTGAATGGATGATTTAGTAGGTGCCTGACTGACTCTATAAGTGAGTGATTAAACGTATCTTACTGAATGCATGGGTTAGTGACTAAACTGTGTGAATGTCTGTATCCGTCTGTCTGTTGGTGTGTAAGCGGCTGCATGGGTTTGTGAATAGCTACATGAGTGTCTACATGGGTTATTGATTGGTTGTCTGAGTATCTGTATGGGTGCCTGAGTGTTTGTGTGGGTGGGGTGTGTGTGACTCTGTGCATAGATGTGTGAGTGGGTGATTCACTGGGTGCATGGTTTCAAGAGTGCATCTGTGATGGACTGTATGGGTGGGTGAGTGTGTGTATGGGTGTGTTAGTGAGTGAATGTATATCTCAGTCGTACATGTGTGAGTAACTACATATGTGAAAGGCAGTATATATGTGTGTTGGAGTATATATATGGCTATAAGTGAGAGTGTGTGATTGTGAGAGTGGCTGTATGGATGAGTGTGTACTTGTATCAGTGATTGTATAAGAGCGTAAGAATGTGCTAGTATTTGTATGAGTAAGTGAGCTGGTGTGTGTATAACTGTATAGGTGAGTAAATGGCAGTGTGATTAATTATTTGCATGACTGACTAGGTGTGTGAGTACCTCTATGGATGAGTGGCGGTGTGTGAGTGTCTATGTAGGTGTATGAGTGCATATGATAGTCCTGTACTGAGTGACCGTAAGTATGAGTGACTGTATGGGTGAGTGAGTGGATGTGTGTGTAGACCTAAGAATCAGTAAATGTGGGTATGTAGTTATTGGTGTTGGAGTGTCTATGGTTTTGAGAATGGCAGTCTGTAATTTAGAGTGCGTGTATCAAAAGTTATATTAGGGTGCGAGAAGATGCATCATATTATCACATGGATGATGTCATCAGTGATGTCATTTGAGATGTCATCAGTGATGTCATCAGTGATGTCACTGACCATGTCATGAGTGATGTAATATGTGACGTCATCAGCAGTGCATTGCGGGGGCGCGAGTTATAGTTAGCTGAACTAACTATAACGGGGAAATTTCACTGGTTTTGTACGAGTGAAATGTCCAACTAACTATAACTGTCCCTAAAACCTATGGTTTTTTCAGTGAATTTCTAAGGTTTTTTAAATGCTAATTTCCAACTATAACGTGCCTGAAACCTATGGTTTTTTCAGTGAATTTCAAAGGTTTTTTAAATGCTAATTTCTAACTATAACGTGTCTGAAACCTATGGTTTTTTCAGTGAATTTCAAAGGTTTTTTAAATGCTAATTTCTAACTATAACGTGCCTGAAACCTATGGTTTTTTAAGTGAATTTCTAAGGTTTTTTAAATGCTAGTTTCTAACTATGCCTACAGAGGTAGGACATGTGAAGAAAGAAGAAAAACGCACAGAAAGAAGCAAAAGAAATGTAGAAAGAAGCAACAGAAGTCCCCAAAGACGAAGAAAAGAGCAGGAAGAAGCAAGACATGTGCAGAAAGAACCAACAGAGGAGCAGAAAGAGGCCTTGTTGCAAAATCATCCTGTGCCCACAACTTTTTCAGACGGGTACTGGTGGTAACTGACTCGGACTAACCAGGCCTAGAGCCAGTGCTATGCTAAAAGACACTTAGAATACAGTGAAAACACCTCCATACACTAGGGAACACTATGCATTGGGGTACCCCTGTCATTAGCATGACCTCCTCTGTAAGGCTTTAGTACATAATAGGGCAGGGGGATTAAAACTTCCTCTTAAAACGCGCCCCGGGGCGTTTTTGCACAGTGGTGAAGGGAGGGGGGGCCTGAGGTGACATGTGTGCAAACAAGCCCTGTGGACGTTTTAAGTTGGGAGATTAGGTCACCTTGAATCCTGAGGGTCCTTGGGGTCCAACTAGCCCACCAGGTACCTCCAGTAAGCGCCACAGAGCTGCGTTGCAGAGAGGTGTAAAAAGGGGTGTGGCCTGCACCACCTCTCTGCAACGCAGTCCTGTGGCACGCACTGGAGGTACCTGGTGGGCTAGTTGGCCCCCAGGGACCCCAATTGGGAGTGGTGAAGGGAGGGGGCGGGGCCTGAGGCACGATCCCGTCTTTTTTTTTGTTTGTGTGGCCCCCCTTCTTTTTTCCTTTTTTGGGCCCTGGGGACCCCATCCCCCAGGGCCTGGCCCCTTTTTTTATTTAAAAAAAAAACTGAACGGGAAGGGGGCCTCGTGGCCCCCCTCACGTGGCCAATTCCGGCTCCGGGGACCCCATTCCCCGGGGCATGGCCACATTTTTTTAATTTTGTAAGGAGGGGGGCTGCGTGGCCCCCCTCCTGAGGCCTCTATTGCCCCGGGGACCCCATCCCCCAGGGCCGGCCTTTTTTTGGGGGGGGAGGGGGGCCGTGTGGCCCCCCTCCCGGGCCACTACTAACCCTGGGGACCCCATCCCCCGGGGCAGGCCCTATCCGTTGGGGACCGCGGGGGGAGCCCCAATGCCCCCACGGTCCCGCCGGCTCCCCGCGTCCTGCAGGAGCCGGCACTGCTTTTCCATATGGGGAGCTGCTAACATGCAGCTCCCCGTGTGGAAAAGCAATCTGCTTTAGATTTTGGAAGAGAGAGCAGGTTTCCTGCTCTCTCTTCCAAAATCCAAAGCAAGTTTGCTATGGCCGGACGGGAGCCGTGAGGCTCCCGTCCTGCCATAGCAAACAGCAGTGTCCCGGGGGTGGGCACCCCGGGACACTGCAGGAGCCAGCCCTGGGGGCTGGCGGTTCTCAGGGCCATCACAGGCTCCAAGAGGGGGCCGCGTGGCCCCCCTCTCAACATTTTCAAAGCCCCGGGGAGGTGGCGGTCCCCGGGGCTCTGGGGGTCCGTAATGGACCCCCATATTTAAATATTTAGTGCCCTGGGGAGGTGGCGGTCCCCGGGGCTGCGGGGGGACTGTGTGCCCCCCGCAAATATTTGACAAAAGCCCCGGGGGGTGGTGGTCCCTGGGGCTTCAGGGGGGCGTGAGCCCCCCGCAAATATTTATGGAAAGCCCCGGGGGTGGCGGTCCCCGGGGCTGCGGGGGCCTCCCTGGGCCCTCGCTATTACATTTTTGCATGCCCCCGGGACTTGGCCCACACGGGGGCTAAATATTAACGAAGCGCGGGAGCCCGTGCTTCGTTTTTTTTTCTTCACGGTGGAATTCGCGGATCCTACGCGAATTTCACAGTTTTAAAAAAAAAAAATGCTTTTTTGGACCCTGAGCAGGCCTAGGGTGTCAGGGTGTTTCTACCCTGCCCCCTTTTCTTGTTTTGCGCCTTAGTTTTTCTGTTTTCTTGTGGCTCGGTTCTACTGAGGCACAAGATGGCTGCCAAGACTTCCTGGTTTGGAGTGTTGACAGCCAATTAGCATGAAGCTCATGGTCGGGAGGGTCCGCGGATCCTCCGTGCCTCTAAATATCAAACTTTTATTTTTGATTTTCTCAGCAACTACTGAACGGATTTACACCATTTTTTAAAAAGGTCGCTTTCGGAGCCAAGCAGTACCTTTTTGCCAAATTTGGGGTAAATCCGTTCAGTAGCTTCGGCTGTAGCCTTGCATAAAGTTTCCTATGGGAAATTGATTTTTTGACTCTTATTTTTTGAATTTCTCTGGAATTACTGAACGGATTTACACCATTTAACAAAAAGGTCTCTTTCTGAACCAAGGGCTACCTTTTTGCCAAGTTTGGTGTAATTCCGTTCAGCAGTTCGGGCTGTAGCTTTGTCTAAAGTTTCCTATGGGAATTAACATGGAGAAAACACGTTTTGGGACCCCCTTTTTTCTCGGCCCCCGCTTGCCGAATCACCCTGAAACTTTCAAGACAGGAGCTGACCGGAGCGGGCTACGATTTTTGAAAAGTTCGCGAAGATTCGTGAACCGGCACCAAAGATATTGAGAAAACAAAAAACGAGTTTCCTGTGGAAACTAGGTCCTAACTATAACTATCTATAGATATATATATATATATATATATGTATTATTACAGCATATATCAAGGTTTGTGGCACTGCATGGAACAAAACATCCAACATGTTTCAGCACATCTTGGTCACGGCGCTGGGAGTATGTGTGTGTGCGTGTATATATATATATATATATATATGAAGATCCTCGCTTACATCAATCTCTCCTCCAAGACAAACGAGAGTAGAGCCAGGTTCAGTGCATTATTTTGATTCCGCCATGATCACATGACCATATACATATATATAATTGTACTGAGATATTGTCAAAATAACTCAATGCACATTCTTTCATAAATATTCTTTTATTCTTTCTTTATTGAATCTCTTGTTGTGCCTCTTTATACAGCAAACACAGCCTACAGCCAACATGTGTTTCACACACACTGCACTTCTTCAGGGCTGTTTACAAAATGCAGAAATTATGCATTAGTATATATTCATAAAAATAATAATTAAAACATCATAAGTTCATCATATTTCAAAGAGGTAGTCAAAAGTTATAACACATAAACATAACTACTGTTACAGAAAGTAGAAATTATACATCAGTAGATTTTCATAGAACCAATCACAATCATGAACTTGTCATGTACTAGAAAGGTAGAAAATCTTAAAACATATGCACATATTGAGTACATATAGTCCATCATAGACATTTCACCACCTCACTAACTAACTGACCACCATATTAAAAATATAATCCCCAAAATTATCAACAAATGTATAAGTCCACCCTAGGAATAAGAATATAGCTTATTCTCATGAAAATTAGCAATAGTGGCAGTGTCCTTCCAAGGGGCTCACATAAATGCAATAATTGTATATGTTGCAAACATGTAGTAGACAGTGCTAAATACTTTACAGACAGTAGACAATGTAGGAAGTATGACACTGCTTCTTTTCTTAATTATAGCACATGCAATTGCATATATTCAATGACGTGCATATGTGAAAAGATATATGTGGGATCTACAGTGAGGAAATTGAAAATGTGTTGGATGGAACATCCAAGAGCCATTAAAAATGGTGACATGAAATATCCTATGGCAATAATTTTCAGAGAAATCGATAAAATTACAGAAGTAGGTGGTATACATTCATGGGGATAGAGCATGTTACTTTAGATCAAAGAGATGGAGATTTGGATAAAAAAATAAGAAGCAGAGAAATATTTTGGATCAATGAATTACAGACAATTCAGTTTGGACTGAACCTTGATAGAGAACTTTATACTCAATCAATCAATCAATCAATCAATGCATTTATAGAGCGCGCTACTCACCCGGGAGGGTCTCAAGGCGCTGGGGGAGGGGGGAGTTACTGCTCGAACAGCCAGGTCTTGAGCTGCTTCCTGAAGGAGAAATGGTCCTGGGTTCGCCGAAGGTGAGTGGGGAGGGAGTTCCAGGTCTTGGCTGCCAGGTAGGAGAAGGATCTTCCTCCGGCGGTGGCTCTGCGGATGCGTGGTACGGTGGCGAGGGCGTGGCTGGTTGATCGTAGCTGGCGGGTGGGCGTGTAGAAGGTCATGCGGTCGTTGAGGTACTTGGGGCCCAGGTCGTGGAGGGCCTTGTGTGCGTGGGTGAGGAGTCTGAACGTGATTCTCTTGCTGACGGGGAGCCAGTGCAGGTCTTTCAGGTGTCCGGTGATGTGGCTGTGTCGGGGGATGTCCAGGATTAGTCGTGCGGAGGCGTTCTGGATGCGCTGGAGTCTTTTTTGAAGTTTGGCTGTGGTTCCGGCGTAGAGGGTGTTCCCATAGTCCAGTCGGCTGGTGACGAGTGCCTGGGTGACGGTCTTCCTGGTTTCAGTGGGGATCCATCTGAAGATCTTGCGGAGCATGCGCAGGGTGTTGAAGCACGAAGATGAGACGGCGTTGACTTGTCTGGTCATCGACAAGGAGGAGTCCAGGATGAAGCCCAGGTTGCGTGCGTGGTCCGTTGGCTTGGGCGCGGTGCCCAGGGCCGGGGGCCACCAAGAGTCGTCCCAGGCGGAGGGTGATGAACCCAGGATGAGGACTTCCGTCTTGTCTGAGTTCAGTTTAAGGCGGCTGTTCCTCATCCAGTCGGCGACGTCTCTCATCCCGTCGTGTAGGTTGGCTCTGGCGGTGGTGGGGTCGTTGGTGAGGGAGAGGATTAGCTGGGTGTCGTCGGCGTAGGAGATGATGTTGAGGTTGTGTTGGCGTGCGATGGCTGCGAGGGGGCTCATGTAGACGTTGAAGAGGGTAGGACTGAGTGAAGATCCTTGTGGAACGCCGCAGATGACTTCGGTGGCCTCGGATCTGAACGGCGGGAGGCGGACTCTCTGGGTTCTTCCGGCGAGGAACGAGATGATCCATTCCAGTGCTTTCTCTCGGATTCCGATGTTGCTGAGGCGCTTCACTAGGGTGCGGTGGCAGACGGTGTCGAACGCCGCGGAGAGGTCCAAGAGGATGAGGGCTGCTGTTTCCCCGTTGTCGGTTAGGGTTCTGATGTCGTCGGTGGCTGCGATTAGGGCGGTCTCGGTGCTGTGGTTGGCCCGAAACCCGGACTGCGAGGGGTCGAGGGATCCATTCGTCTCGAGGAAGGCGGCAAGCTGTCTGTTGACGGTCTTCTCGATGACTTTGGCCGGAAACGGAAGGAGCGAGATGGGACGGTAGTTCTTGAGGTCGGTGGGGTCCGCCGTTGGTTTCTTCAGGAGGGCGGTAAGCTCGGCGTGCTTCCAGCTCTCCGGGAAGGTGGCGGTGTGGAAGGAGGAGTTGATGATGTCCCGGAGATGGGGTGCGATGGTGGCGTCGGCTTTGTTGAAGACGTGGTGTGGGCAGGGGTCGGTTGGTGATCCGGAGTGGATGGAGTTCATCGTGCGGGTGGTGTCTTCGGTGCTGATCGGGGTCCAGTTGCAGAGGGTGGTGGTGGCGGGCGTTGGTTCGGCGGTAGGGTGCGTGGTCTGTGCGTCGAAGCTGTTATGTATGTCGGTGATCTTGCGGTGGAAGAACACGGCGAGTGAGTTGCAGAGGTCTTGCGAGGGGGTGATGTAGTTGTTTCCGGCGCTGGGGTTGGAGAACTCTTTGACGATGCTGAAAAGTTCCTTGCTGTCGTGGGCGTTGTTGTCCAGTCGTTCTTTGAGTGCCGACTTCTTGGTGGCACGGATCAGCTGGTGGTGTTTGCGGGTGGCGTGCTTGAGGGCGGTCCTGTTGTCTGTGGTCTGGTCGAGTCGCCAGGCTTTCTCGAGAGTGCGGCAGTTCTTCTTGGATTCCTTGAGTTCGTTGGTGAACCAAGGGGTTTTCTTGCTTCCGGGTCTGCTGGGAGGGTTTTTTAGTGGTGCGAGGTCATCGGCGCAGGCGGTCAGCCACTTGGCGAGGTTGCTGGCTGCTTCGTTTGGGTCCGTTGTGTTAGTGGGTGTGTTCTGGCTGAGGGAGGCGGTGAGCTGCTCGGCGGTGATCTTGCTCCAGCTCCGGCGGGGAGCCTGTTGCGGGTGGTGGTGGGTCGCAGTCTTTCTGAAGCTGAAGTGGACGCAGCTGTGGTCGGTCCAGTGGAGTCCGGTGGCGTGGCTGAAGGAGATGTGCTTGCTGGAAGAGAAGACGGGGTCAAGCGTGTGGCCGGCGTAGTGGGTGGGCGTGTTCACCAGTTGCTTGAGTCCGAGGTTGGCGAGGTTGTCCAGCAGGGCGGTGGTGTTTCTGTCGTTGTTGTTCTCCAGGTGGAAGTTGAGGTCCCCTAGGAGGATGTAGTCGGCGGAGGGCATGGCGTGCGGGCTGATGAAGTCTGCGATGTCTTCGCTGAATAGTGTGCGTGGTCCCGGGGTCTGTAGATGAGGGTGCCTCGGAGGGTGGTCTTGGGGTCAGTGTGTATCTGGAAGTGTAGGTGCTCGGCGGCGGTGAAGGTCTCGTCGGAGTTAGTCGAGATGCGGATGGTGTTCTTGTGTACGATGGCGATGCCTCCTCCCGTCTGGTTGACGCGGTCCTTCCGGGTGATCTTGTATCCGTCCGGGATGGCTATGGCGATGTCGGGCGCTGAGGAGGCGTTCATCCAGGTTTCGGTGAGGAAGGCGACGTCCGGTGCTGTTGCGTCGAGCAGGTCCCAGAGTTCCACGGCGTGCCTGTGGACGGAGCGGGTGTTCAACAGGATGCATTTCAGGTGGTTGCTGCTGGTGCTCGACTTGGCGGGGGTGGTGCAGGTCCGGGGGCAGGTGAATCGGCAGGCTTGGCAGGTGAAGGGTCCGTGGGTGCGTCTCGGGGAGGCTCGGTAGCAGGCAGGGTTCCGGTCGGCATTGAGTGCGGTGAGGGTGGCGGCGTCGTAGGTCCGTCGAGTGGTGTTGCATCGGTGGGATCCAGGGGTCCTGGCGCTGGGCGCGGGCCAGGCGCGGACGGGCGCAGACGGGCTTACCTTTGGCGCACCTTCGGCGCTCCGTCGGTGCTCCCGCTGCGCGCGGCCGCTGCGCGGTCGCTTAGGGGGCGTCATAAGTAAGGAGCCGGGAGGGAGGAGCAGCTGGGTGGCGGGAGCGGGGCGGCGAATGGAATCACGGGGGGCGGGGCCGCAGGGAGGCAGTGGCGGGAAAGTCCCAGGAGCAGCGGGAAAGTCCCAGGAGCAGCGGGCAGCGGGAAAGTCCCAGGAGCAGCGGGCAGCGGGAAAGTCCCAGGAGCAGCGGGCAGCGAGCGAAGGAATCTGCAGGCAGGAGGCGACAAGGCAGGCAGGAGCGGCAGCAGTGAGTGGGGCGACCAAGCCCTGTGGAGCTCCATATAGGGAACCATATATATATTTTTCCTCATGTTTTATACTTGGAAATTCAACACACAGTATTCCAGATGATAGAGTAGCTATTAGACAGTACACATTAGACTGTAAAAAGAATCCAAGAGTATACCTGGGCGAAACGTTTTAATTGAAAATGTAGCCATAAGTCCCTATAATTTGTCATATCATTTTTTTGAATTTTAACCAGCCTTTTGTGCATTCTTTCTTTTTTAGACATGTATGCACAGCATGCATGCATACTAACATGTAAGGCCTCACTAAAGAAAGAAAATAAAAGAGACAAACAGAACAAGCTGGGTGGCATGAGAAAAATTGTGAGGATAGATGAGCACATCAGCTATCAGAGGTTCGATTCCGGACAAAGGAGTATGACTAAAGTTGATTTATTCTTATTTTTATCTTCTCTTTACAACCAGAAATACTTAAATAGGAAAGGTTAGATGTTGGACGCATTAATAGATCACGTATAGTACAAGGAAAAATGCAACCAATGATAAGTAAATTAATGTTCATGGGCTCAATTTCTGACTGCGAAGTTTGACAAGAATTCCTTTATTATTTGTTTCTTTATTTTTTTTTTTTTGTAACCAGCAATAAGAGAGGTTAGATGCTGTACTTAATTAATACATCACAGATAGCATAAGGGAAAGTGCAATCTAAACACCATGGGTTCCTTCCTTGATCATGGGGGATGTAGATATACTTATTTCTATTTATTTTTCTCACCTTTTTATAAATTGTTCACTTTCCTTTAATTTGCGGATTACACTCATTTTTTACGGTTACGAATAGAAATAGGGAACATTGGTCTGGAGTGGCTTGATACGTTAACTTCATTTAGCTCATGACGAGTCAAGTCTTTCAAATAATGCTTTTAGCAATTTATATATATATTTTTTTTAAAAGGGTGCAAGCCAGAACCCGGTGGGAGTAATTGACTAATAAAAAGAACTATATAAGAGCGAGGATATCGGACAACATAGAGTATCAGAACTGAGAGGAAGGAGGGACGCTGTTTGACAGAGACGCAGCATGTCAACTGATCTGAATTGCTGCGTGGTGATTTATGGCATACCGGTCTTTGTTTATCGTAGACTGTGTGGAGACTAGAATTCAGTGGGAAATACGAGTTGGCTTAGCTTTTCTGCACTGAGCGGTCACTGGCTCCTCTGAAGAGGAATGCTCTCCACTGCGAAGTGAAACCCCCAACAGCCCTCGCATGTAGCACGCACCTGGGGAAAAGATTAGAGTTGCTCTCCATGGAGTCTGTTTGCCTCTGATGGTGCTGACGCCAGGGTTTTGTGAGACGGCTGTGTACTCTCCTGAGGCGGCGGCAAGTGCAGGAGCCTCGTGCTGGGAGGAAGCTGCCTGGGAGTTGCAGTGCAGCAGAGCGGCTAAAGTGCAGGCTCAGGCTACTTGGGTAGAGTCAGCAGAAGTCGGCGTGCTGTCTGGACATTCTCCTCGACTGCTGCAGCAGAGTGTTTGATAGGGAATACAGGAGAATGATGCAGCTCCCAGTTCCAGAGGGGGAGTAGGTGGAGGGACTGGGAGGCTGCAGGGGAAGACCTGCAGTTTCAGCGTTCCAAGCATATGGATATGAGCAGTCAGTTACATGGGAAGGCTGGTAAGGCTGGCGGTAAGCCCTCAAGATATACACTGCGTACTAGGACTATAGTGGCAGCCAGGGTAAGTTGTGGGTCAGAATCTGCTTCTGTAGTGTTAAAAGCCACAGCAAAGGGGAAGCAATGTCACCCTGAACAGGCAGTAAATATTGAGACCATTACTCCGAAAATTAGGAAATCTATAAAACCAACCTGTAAGAGCCCTGGTAGAAAGAGTAGAAAGGTCCAGGCTCCCCCAGCTTAAGATAACTCCCTCGCCTAAATCTTTTTAAAAAAGTTTTGGCTTTACCAGCATCACAGAATATGAAGGGGGCCTTGAAGCAGCAACAGGAAGCTGAAGACCAGGAACCGCAGAAAGCCAGAGACACTCTGGAGCCATCTGGAACCGTGGAAGAAGGAGAGAAGCACAACCAGTCAACCTTAAAATAGGTCATCTGCCATCTGGGGAGTCGCATCCAGGGGCTGCCTGGACTCTGCACCGGATGGCCACGTCGCAGTGGAGCTATCGTCGCTGGGGGAGCATTCAGGGGAAGTATTGGGATCCTGTCTCTGAGTGCAATCACGCATTGTCACCACCGCATGCAGCGCCTTCCTCCTCTCTTGTATAACCTGCTCCAGGGGGGTGGCTTGTACTTGTGGCGGGGACAACTTCTCCTCCTATGCCTCAAACTACGACTGGCTCCGCGAATGACAGCTTGTTGCACAGACCCTTCACTCCCTGTCTGCAGCTCCTGGCGACCAGTAGATTCCAAAGAAAAAATGCATGAACCAATACTCCTGTCAGACCTATATCTATTTATCTGATGGCAAACACAAGGCTCAAATCGGGCTGTCCCACAAAAATGAGTCTTGCTAAACTCAAATGTGCAAAAATATATTAGTTTTTATTCATCTTTTTCTTTTTTGATTTTTTAATAATTATAACATATCTGTTTGTAAAAGTGTAGACACAATCATGATAAACAGTTAATTCGTTATCTAATTTATGTGACATTTACAACAGATATTATTTACAGATAAAATACATGAAAAGACACAGGTTTAAATCCTGAAAATACAAGCTCATAACCCCAATCAAATAACCTCATATCAAACAGTCTTTTTTGTGGGACAGCCCGATTTAAGCCTTGTGTTGGCCATCAGATAAATAGATATAGGTCTGACAGGAGTATTGGTTCATGCATTTTTCTTTGGTTCTTCCCCCTGGCTCCTGGACCTAAAAAGTATGTTTAGGGGGTACCTTTCTTTAAGGAGACCAGTAGATTCCAGCCAGGTCCAGACCTGTTCAGCGGTGTCACAGTATTGCGTGTTACCATCTGAAACCACTTGCAGCCTTGCCAGGAAGAGGAGGGAGTATATGATGCCCAGCTCTCTGAGACATCGCTTAACCACTAGAAACGACCCCCTCTGCACCCCCGTGGCATGGAAGAAAAGTACTGTGGTGTTATCCACTTTCACCTCCCCCAGCTTGTGCACCTCCCTCAGGACAGCATCACGATCCCTGTAGGAGGCGGAAGAAAAAGGGTCTAGGACCTGTCCCTGGTGGCAGACGGCTACCACCGCCACTCGATGGGCCCGCTCCACAACAGAGAATGGGGAGAGTGCACCTGCTGGCAGTAGGTCATGCTCCTTCTGCTCCCTCGGACATACACACTACTTGCATTTTATTCTGCCGGGAGAGGTCCTCTGCATCCTCCGCTCTTTTCTTTAGTGACTTCACATGTGCCATTAGGTGCTGTACCTCCAACACTATGGTCCAGGTAATAGGCTGGACTTCAGCCAGTTCTTGCTCAATGTCGTGTACCTTGTCAGTTAGCTTGCGATGATCTGCGCGCTCCTGGGTGAAGTCGACTGTGATTTTGTTGATGTGGTCCTCAAGGGAAGTGCGTGTTTGTTCAGGAGAAGTACCTATTTTCTTCACAGCCACTGAGTCTAGTTTGGAGTCCAGGGTGTCTGCTGTCACCTGCCCCGGTGGCCAGAGACCCCCCCCAGCCACTCGGTCCACCGACACGGAAGAGCGGCCAGATGTACAGGCAGCCCATCATTGCGCAAGATACCCCGGCACTATGTATGGCATGCAGTGCAGTGCAGTGTGGCCAGCCGGCCCCTCTCCTCCAGTCAGGTGTATGCTAGCCAGGAATCTCTGTTCAGGCGGCACCGAAGAAAATCCCCCATACACCCAAAAGGACTAACAGGGGGTAAGGAAAGGCAGCACCACCCGGTCGCCTCCTCCGATCTAACAGTGGTGACCTGATTCCGTGTTCCCCAGTCCCACAACGAGTAACGGCTTATCAAGCTGCGTGTCCAAGGGCCTGGGCCCGAACAGACCCTGGTGCCCCTGGCACCCGCCACCACCCGCCACCACCCGCCACCACCAATGGCCGATATCAGCAACTTGATCCAGTTAATGGAGTCCCCCACCAGTCTTGTGCGGTGTCCTCAGCGATGTGGGTCCGCCACAGCACAGGGATTGCTCAGGGCACGGTGTGTGTCACCCACAGGTGCTAGGCCTAGGCCCAACATGACCCCCGGGCCTCCTCCTCTCTCCATCCTACATTCTCCTCATCTGGACATCGACACCAGGGCTCAATCCTCTGTGCTCTCTCCGAATCTGTGTCTCAGCCAGCAGGAGACTCAGCCAGGCCGGATTTCACAAACCTGGGTACAGCAGTCACTGCCAAGTCCGCTGAGGAACCTCCCGGTGCAGGTGATGCAACAGAGCCCTCTTAGGCAGGAAGTCACAGCGCTCCAGCCAGACAAGTTCGGCGCAGCTCAGGTTCCTCACCCTCCACAGTGTCCGGGCAGCGCCACCTCCTCCGGTCTGTGATGCAGAGAGGCGCTGCCCATGATCGGCAATCTCCTCTGTGCACCCCGGTGTAGTGGTGATGCGCGTTATGCAGTTCAGACCTCCCCACTTCATTGCGCAGGAGCGCCTCTACTGATCACAAGGGGCACCAGGCCATCTTCTCACACAGGTCAGCAAAGTGTCTCCACGTGACCTGCCAGACTTCACCACCAGGTAAGGGCGATCGCCGACACCTCAATGTATATCGCTGTGGCCCACAGGCTCGGGCACGAAGCGGCCTGCCTCTACCGGCATGCCACAGGAACTCCCCAGCACCTGTTCCTCCCGGGGACTGTCCGCACTTCCAGGCATCAGCGGCCATGGTGGCGCAAGGATGTTGCAATTTAAAGTGCTACATCACTGTTTTTCCCCAGCGATGCACCACTTTTCATAAATGAGGCTCTGATTCTTCATTTCCTTTTCCCCTGGGGCTCTGGCTGGTCATCCTGGCTGCTGGGGATTTGTTGACCTGGGCTGAACTTGGTCTTGGCTGCTCCAGTCTGCAATCTGGTTGTTTTTTTTCTTTTCCTTAAAGGTATATTTGTAAGCTCTTTTTGCCTCTAGAGGCTGGAAAGTGACGTTAGGCTAACTAATGTGATTTTTTTTGCCGCTAATTGGCCAGCAGTCACTTTTTAAAACCTATTATGTATTTTCTATCGCCTTCACGCTAGTGTTAGCAACAATTTTCCCAGCCGCTAAGTAATCCTCACACCATGTAGCAATGTCTTGTAACTACGCCGCAAACATAGCGTTAGGATTTGTCGATCGGCAGCGGTAGGAAAATTGCCGCTAAGTAACATCAAAACTGCTTAGCGGCAATTCTTGTGAATATGCCCCCTAGTTTTATTATTTCCTGACGGTAATTCTGCCAAAAGCCTTTCTTTGGTTTCGTTTCATCTTACGGTCTGCAGGCCTTTTTATATATAAAGAGGTAAGCAGGTTTAATAATGTGAATGCCAGCACAAATGACTGATATCAAATAATGTAATTTGTTTTTTTGGGCATATGACAATATCCTACAACGCATGGCATATTTTATCTGGCATCTTGGAAACAGTTCACTGACATTGCATTTAGTGTGCTTTATAGTTTTAGTTTATTCTAATTTCATTTTAATCACTCCACATTCGGTTCAAATGTAAAATGGTTTCGCATAATACAAAAGCAGAACCACAGTGAGACAGTAAGAGAGGAAAGTTTTGTGGAACGTAAAAGCTAGGATCAATCACTCATGGGGCTTTAATAGAAGGCTGATTGATGAAATGCAAATGTGTTCTTGCGTTAAATAAAACATGATTAACCCATGCTGTGCACCATTAAGTACTCCATGGGGAGATTTATGAAGATCTGTCAATCTATCAGACCGAAAATTGAGTCTACCATTTGGAAATCAATAAGCTCTGTTTTTTTGAGAAAAATACAGCTTAGATAAAAGGTGTGTAAAATTCCATTCCAGTCATAAAATAGCGAAATGTATTTGCACAAGTTCAGAATATCTGAACAGAGAAAACATATTTCAGGCCATTATTCATGTGTTGATATCAGAGTTAACAGCACAGAAACACATTGCTATTTGTCTTTTGCTTACACAAATGCTCTGACAGTAAAAAAAGAAATATTATTCTCTAACTATTACACTGCATGTGTTTATAGTCACTAAAAATAAGATTGCTTAGTGGGTGGCATCATGTCTTATAAAAGAAATTGTAAGATTATACATGCTTGTGTGGCTTTATGTAAAAACAATATTTCCTGCGGTAGCTGCAATTTAGATTGCAGAGCTTAAACAGGATCCCCACTGCGATGTTCTCTCTGTCTTTCAATAGTGCAACAATTTGCAAGGGTAATTTTAGCCCTCACCCATTTCCTTTTATCCTCATAAATATAAAGATTGAAAATGGATTGTGCAATGATGGGATATATAGAAAAGCGCTCCTAGAATAACTCGAATAACTCGGCTTTCTAAATGCAAGTGGAATGTATCAGATATGCCGACACATTTTATGTAATATTCTCCACATAAGAGGTGCCCAGGGAGCGAGCGGGAAGGTGAAGCCTACACTCTCTGCTTTCAGCCATCATCATAGCTGAGGGATAAGAAAATGAATTGCCACCGAGATTTTTGTACTAGTTCACTTTAAAATACAAATAGATGTGAATGACGATAAACCAACTCTATTAATTAAATCGTATAAGTGCCAAATATACAAGGATTCATAAAGAGCATCTGTTGCGGTGACCTTGTTTTTATGTTGAGCCTGAATTATTCAGATATTTCTTTTAGGCTCCTAACAGCTCCGAATGTATGCCTTTTTCATTGGTGTTCATGCTTTATCTTTGTATTTTGCCTACATTAAATGTATTTTAAACCTCATTCATGAAGAAATGTTCAAGCATTTTTATGTTTTTGCTCGTGTTTTTGAACCTTTTGTGAAGATGTAAGGCTTTCTAACAAGGTTTTTATCTCCCTAGCTTAGAGATTCTTCCATTTCACAGCGGCCCTCTTTGCTTTGTCACAGAAAGAAAAGGGCTGGCGCATAATTGAGTAGTGCACCATTGAGTGGCTTGATGGAATAATAACAGATGCTAATTGCATTCAAAATGCAAATCTCTCTGTTGCAGGTGAGGACGAAATGTATATCCTAGAGGACTGCCGCTCGCTATTGCCAAACACAATGGATCTCGAAGTGTGATGTGAGAAAATTCTAAGCCAAGGCGTTTGCGCAGGGCGCATTTAGCACTATGAAGTAAGGGGCTTATTTACAAGCCCCTTGTGCCGCAGTGCGTCACTTTTAACATGGGGAAAAGTGATGCACCGGTGGCGGAAAGGGCTTGTAAATAAGGCCCTAAGGGGCATATTCTCAAGGACTCATCGCCTAGTTAGCGGCACTTTATCGCAGCCAAAGTGGCGATAAATTTATCGCACCATTCACAAGCTGGTGTTAACAGCCCATAACACCATTTTACCCGCGATAGCAGCCGCAAAAAACATCACCACAGATGACCCCCGCAACTATCGCTAATGAGATGCAGAGTAGGCGTACCCGTGCAAAAAGCCGCGAAAACACCACTCCGCAACATTCTCAACGACCAGCCAGATCGGCGATAAGACCACAAAACAGGCGATAAGGCCCGTTAGCAGCAGGAAATTAACACCTGCTCTGACCTGGTGCAAAGTCGGAACACAGCCTGCACCATAAAATGGAGCCCAGCCCAGAGCCACACCTGAAGGGCAACAGATGCCATGAAGCCACTGATCATGCAGCTCGGAGCCCCAACAGGGCCACAACACCTACCACCACCACCCCCAGGACCCCCCCTGGCCAAAGACATGCCACATCAACTACACGGAATCATGTACCAAATAATCCGCCTGATGTCGCACAATCACATTTGGTGGCATGCATGCGTCGTCACAAAAATGAGCATCACACATCCACCTTCGATGTAACAAATGAAAATCTATTCAAAGAAACACAGAACAGAAATGAAGACACATGGCGGCTCCCCTCGGGACAATCCGTAGGTCACAGCCTGCAAGACAAAAATCATGATGAGAAGGTGTGTCTTGCGCACATCAAAGGACAGAGAGAGAGCAAAGGAGAGAGAGAGAGGAAGAGAGGGAACGAGAGAAAGACGGACAGAGAGGGGGAGAGCAAGAGAAAGACGGACAGAGAGGGGGAGCGAGAGAAAGACGGACAGACAGGGGGAGCGAGAGAAAGACGGACAGAGAGGGGGAGCGAGAGAAAGACGGACAGAGGGGGGAGCGAGACACAGATAACAGAAGAGATGGACAGGGAGAGAGAGTGCCGACAATGCGCATCACACTGCCCACCTGCTGCCACAGGTGTG
Organism: Calotriton arnoldi; assembly: GCA_963921515.1. Classification (NCBI taxonomy): domain Eukaryota; kingdom Metazoa; phylum Chordata; class Amphibia; order Caudata; family Salamandridae; genus Calotriton; species Calotriton arnoldi. The sequence goes on from CAWUFW010013261.1 coordinate 212,362, forward strand.
TCTCCAACCACGTGCCTGTATGTAGTGCAGTTCACCAGGTCACACATCTGAAACAGATCCGTCATCTGAAACAGAGTCCAGACACATGAATGGCAAAGTACATACAATTGCACAAGACTTCATCGCCTGTCCGCCCCTGCGCACTCAGGCAGATGTACCCCAGCCCCTCCCGCCGCCCAGTGGTGCATGCCCGCCCCTGCGCACCCAGGCCTCACTGCTCACCTTCCGCCCTTGGCATGTAGTAATGATGGCCCACCACGTGCCGCTGCAAGCCACATGCTCGGGGCCCACGGACATGGCACCCTCCACATCATGCAGCCCCGCTCCGCAGGCCACCAGGTCTCACATATGATTCTGGGTCTTGATTTCGCCATGGCAGAAGACATACCAGTGTACCGGGCATCATCGCAGGCTGCACACCCGCTCAGCCCTTGAGGTGCCACTAACTCTGTGATCCGGATGCGACGCCACGTGGCGGTAGACCCGCGCTGCCCGCTGGCTCTGGCATACACTGCGATCCAGCAGGGCATACAAATCCTGAGCAGTCCGGACGGCGTGGACGGGGCATCATCGCAGGCTGCACACCCGCTCAGCACTTAAGGTGCCCCTACCTCAGTGCACTCGAAGTCACCGCCCCGTGACGATGTGCCTGTGCCGGCCTCAATGTTTCCGGTGCTGCCAAGTCTGTGTCCCAAAGTCATGGACCCTGTATGATTGGGTATCGTGTTGTAGACGCCATCATGTCACCTCCGGTCCTGGGGAAATTGATGTTGCAGGGCCCGAGGCCCTCATGCCTACATTAACACCACACGGATGCACCCAGATAGAGAGTGGAAATGGCATCAAGCACGTGCGCCCGGCCCTTTTAATTGGCAGGGTCACATGTCCTGTGACGCGTGTGCTGGATGGGTGTGGTGTGGGTGTAAACCAGCCATGAGGGAGTGGCTGTGGCATGCTGACAACTAGACCTGTGAGCAGCAGATCACTACAGGAAAGACAGGGGACATGTAGCGTTGCCGTCCCCCCTGTGAGCGTAAGCGGAGTGGGCTGGCCTGGCGTATGCCAGTCCAGCGTAAGGGTTTGTATATGACCCCGGGCCATGGGCGTGGTTCCGTACTGGGCTGGACAAGGAAGTAACTCAGGCGTGTGGCCCTGTTGTTGTGTCAGCGCCACCCGGACCACATTGGACAATGTGTCACCCTGTGACCCCTGTTCTACGACATGAGCCACATGGACGAAGAGGAGTCCAGTGAGCCCACATTCATCCATACTTCCACACTTGAAAGACCATAGACATGACACATCTGTGTGAATATGAATGTTTAATGCACATTCAGTGGAGTGTTGCATCTGGAGCAGTACAGGGCCATGCAAACTCCACATGACGATGTTGTCCCATGGAGGGCCAGCCAGGGTCCTTCAGGGAATGACAAGTCCAAAGGAAGAGGAAGAGTTCAGTCCGCAGTCTGATTGCTGTGTCAATGGCGATCAAACAGCATATGGCAGTCCATGTCGAGGTCCAAGGTGAGTGTCGCAGAGTGCATCGGGGGACAGTGGAAGGTGATGATGCAGAGGGCAGTACCAAGCTGAAGCCGGACCTATGGATGAGATGCATGCTGCTGCGTCCTTCTTACCACAAGGGCAGAATCATCCGCATCTTCATTCTCTGCTGTTTCATGTGCCTCACGTGTGGGTGGTGGTGTTCTGTCTCCAGCACTGTGTGGCAGTGACACATCAGTGGCCGGAGGTGGAAGGTCTGCCGCACTTTGTGGCACTGACACTTCAGGGGGCGGAGATGTGGATGGAGTGGTGGCAGCAGCATGCATCCGCGCCAGGCCTTGTGGCAGCAATGCCATGAGGAGGGTCCGGAGGTCATTGAGGAACCCAGCTACCTCTCGGTGGTGTGCAGCCGTGGCAGCCGCTCGTTCCGCATTCGCCCGCTCCATGGTCTCCATTAACCTCCGCATGTTTCCCAACTCCCGTGTGACATCGCTAGAGCCACTCGGACTGGACAGTTGTACTATTCTCTGAGTCAGGGCTCCAGCGATGTCAGCCATGGTCCGTTGGAGAGCATGGAGTGGACTGTGGGTGTCCGTTAGGGACCGTGAGTGGTCCCTGATGGGACTGAGACACCCACGTATGGCATCTAGTTTGTCTGCCATGCAGTCGAAGCCCACCCGCACCTGTTCAGCCAGATTCTCCTGGCACCCCAAAACACGGCATTGGAAGGCCATGTGTTCTCCGTGGGGGTCCTGGGAGGCAGCAGTGGTGGTGGGTGCTGCCTGCTGTGTGGTCTGTGCAGGGGGTGGGGTCTCCTCGTAGCAGCTGGGCTGCCCAGCTCTTGGAAGTGGGCGGCGTAGGCTGTCCACGAGCAGTTGGAGGGCGTCAGAGTCGAAGCTGTGGTTGTCCTCTTCATCTCCAGAGAAGAGAGGGTCGGGCTGCTCTGCAGGAGGTGTTGATTCTCCCTCTGAAATGTGAAGGGGAGATGCAGTTTAACAATGTGTCCACATGTATGTTGTCGCATTGTACATGTTTACATACAAACAGCATGACTGGGTACATTGTGGCTGTTTGGGAGGAGCTGCCTATTTGATGGGGACAGTGGACATTTCGACAACAGACGTGTGTGTGTTTGTACTTGTACATTATCAACTCACATTTACCTGCAATGCCAAATGTGATTGGCCAGTGTCTGCACCCAAGCGGCACCAGTTGCGTCCTGTGTTCTGTTGTAGGTGTTTTGCGGATTGTGTCACATCGTTGTCAATGTAGATGTGCTCTGCATGTGATGTGCGTGCTGCATTTCGGGGGAGTCGCCCCTGCAGCTCAGATTTTGCTGCCCCTTATCCCTTTCATGAGGTGTGCCTTTGACTTCTGTGCTTGTACAGTGCTGACATGTTGCATACTTGGGTACATTGGTCTCTTGGTGGGAGTTGGTGGTCTGGGGCACGGCTTGTCCGCAGATGTGCTCAACTTAATTGTGCATGTGTGCCATTGTGCCCACCTCCCCCGTCCCCCCAGGCCCTGGTCGTTACTCACCCTGTTGCTGTTGTGTCGGGTCCTGTTGAGCAGTGTCCGGGCCCCCAACTCCTGCCACCGTCTCCCCACTGATGACTGTGGACACCATTTCCTCCATGTCGTCCAGCTCCTCCTGTGGCGCTGGGCTCCCACCTCCAGTCTGCATTGCTGCCTTCAGGTTGTTGGCGAGTTTCAGCTTGGTTTTGCGCTTGACATCATTCCAGCGCCTCTTGACCTCGTCCATTGTCCTCTTCAGCACTCCGACTGCATTCACCTTGTCCACGATGAACTGCCATATTGTATTTTTTGTTGCCAATGACACAGTGGAGGTGACGAACAGTTGTTGATGGTGTTCTGTCACCTCCGTTATCAGGATCCTCTTTTCCTGCGGACTGAACTTCGTCTTCCTCTTCTTCTTGTCCTTGCCCTTCCCTGACCCCGAAGGCCCAGGATGGTCCTCCGGGGGCTTGTGGGGTTCTGGTTCTCCTCCGCACTTGCTCCGGCAACGTCAATTGTGCTTCGCTGTTGTTTGGCATTTGTTTGTCTGTTTTTTTTCTACTTTTATGGTGATTGTTCCCACCTGACGCGTGTGGATTGCAGGCCTGTAGCTGGGTTTCGCTGATTTTCGTATCGCGATTGGCCTTGTCATAAGGTTTCTGCACATACACAGAGCTATGCACAGGAAAATGGGACCCCGGAATACAGTGGTTTGCCACCATATACCGTAGTACCCAAAAACCCCAACCCAACTAGCTTAGCATCCCATTAGCACCCGAGTACTAATGTTTGGACAACCCAGAACACGGTATCTTTATCTCAGGACTCGCAAAAGCAAGAACACTCTTTCGTCACTCACTCGTACTTGTCCACAAGGTGCGTAGGAAGAGACACTGGATAGGTTAAAATGTTTATTCCAACTTACGTGCTCTAATGTACAGTACACGTGTCAGTACTAATAGCATAATGCATATGACTAATATAAGCAGCATGGTTACAATTCCATAGAATACAAACGGGGAAAGCATCTCAGAGCTCAGTGGATAAACGTATAAATAACATTACCACCCTCCCCTTGCAGTAAGATAGTTTATTATAATAATAGAAGACCTCTGGGCTTTGACTAGCGAACCCCCATACCTCAGTCTCTAGATGCAGAATTACATCAGCAGGACATCATAGCTCTTCTCACTGAAAGGGTTTCTCCAAGTGTGTTAAGCGCTAGTAAACCACAGTATTAAAAGCATACCAAATTCTTCATGGCAATCGCACCTAATGTTATGTCTGGGTGCGCGAGACTGGCCATATCAGGAAGAACCAAAATACATTGTTATGCGACCTTGTACATGTTTGTGCAGACTGAGCCCAAAAAGGTGAACAACAGAAAATGCAGACAGTGCAAAAGAACTTGGCACGAGCAAAGGGCGAGGGAGGCCCGGCTCAGTGTAACGTGCGCAAAGAAAAGCAGCATGGCAGCCAGGCCTAGGCCAACATAACAAGGCAGGTAACAATCCACAAGACACCCTCCCCTGGTCAGTCCAGCGGACAGGACAGAGGCCCATCAGAGGAGAAACACAGCCGTTGGAGCACAGGGAGCGCCCAAACGGCGAAGGGCAGGTCAATCCATGAAAGTGTAAGTGCAGAGAAAAGCCATACCCTCTAAGAGTTCATCATTGGAATTGTCAAAAAACATAGATGCCATCCAATCCATGAGATCAAAAGAGCAGGAATGCTCCTCAACAAAGGGAGCATCCAGAAGCAATGCGGGACAGCTTGCGTGATAATCGAAACAGCTTCGTTGTAGGAGATCCTGGGCAGCCGCCCAGATATCCCATTGCGCCAAAATCCCCAGTGCAGCCGCACGTGCCATACAGCCAGCAACGGAACAGTCCTGCTCATGGGCCTCTAAGGGACCCATCAACTGAACAAAATCCGGAACAGACAATGACGAATTGGAGAGGCAATAATCCAGAGTCCAGGTGAAAGGACAGCGGACACAAGTCATCACAGGTTGCACGCAAGTGAAATACGCAAAGCGAAATGAAAGAGTATATGACACACTCAGTGTCGCCAATGGCAAGACACCAAAACCAGCCAAAAGGCGCTCACGGAGCAGCTGGAGGCGTTCTGGATCGAGCAGGTCCCATCGGGGAGCAGCCATTGCGCAGAAAGCAAATTAAGAGCAAGACACCAGCCGCTAAAGCGAGGATCAATGGGAAACCGCCAAAGACACTGGAAAAAATAGAATGTATGAAAGCCGGGATGACACCAAAAATAGTTTGGAAGGAGGACACCAAGCCCGACCCCACGACCTTAAAAAAGTGTACTAGGCCTTCAGTGTTAGATGCGTTAAAAATACGATGTATTAACTCCCCAAAATGTTGGGGGAGATTAGTGTTTAAAAGGGCCTGTATTTCACTGTGGGTACTCGCCACCTGGAGAATGAATGTCTCCCGGGCGGACGTGAGCATAACTTCCTCGTTTAATAATAGTGCCTTTATTCTGCTCAGTCTATTGAAATCTGCTTCCATGGTAGGGATGGAAGGCCAAATAGAGATATCAACCTTGCCATGAGGGGGAGGAAAAAGCACATTTTTGCAGCAGACAACCCTGTGCGAAACTGTTACAATGTAAGGAATGCCAGCCTGCAGGCCACAACAGTTTTCGTTATTTAAAAGTAAATAACTACCATTGGAAAGGAGAGTGAAAGTAGGTGAAATAACAGGAGCAGGAATACCTTTCAGCACACAAGCAAGATTAGGAGAGGAAACGCTACATGAGCCATGCAATTTAATGTGTTTACAAATAAGCGAATGACCCATAGTCGAGTCGCAGTACTCCCCCGTGAGAAAGACTTCCTTGCCGTCCCGAAGGCATTTATACATGAAAGGCAAGGACCAGAGTTCATGCAGGAAAGCACTGCCCAAGGGCCGGTAACGGCCCACAGGATAATGTTTCATGCACGAGTCAAATTCAAACAAGGAAAAAGGTAAAGCGATGACCCCATGAACTAGCCATACAGCAGAATCAAGTTCTGCAACAGAGAACGGCAAAGGATCCATCTTTTCGATATGTAATAGAGTGTAAGTTGCATCTTTCATGGACATAAATTGCTGTTTATCAGTTAAGTTAAACGGTAGAAACAAGGCAGAGGTGTTCAAAAAATGCCAAGGAACTTTTCCTAACTTGAGCGTTTGTAAAGTCCATGCAAACTGCATAACTGAACGCAATTGATTCTGACCATGATATAACACAGAAACATCATCTTGTACAATATCAACAACAGAGGACACAATATTCTCCAAAGTATAAATGCGAGAAGACAGGGTATTAATACTATTGTCAACAACAGCGAGCACCTTTTCCAAATTTGCTTGATCTATTTCCCGAAGACGGGAAGCAGCTTCCATTTGTGATAGCTTCCAGAGTTCATTATATGTCTCATAAATGAATCTTTTAGGTCGGGGACCACGAGGTCCCAAAACAAAGTCGGACTGATCAATATTGCCTGAAAGGAGGGACAAATGTTGTTTAACAGAATCAAGGGACGAATGTTGCAGCCATTGTTTGCATAATTTACCAACAGAATATGTAGTGACAGTACGGGCATCTGTAAACCTCGGATCAGGCCTATTCTGTGTGTAGCTAATACCAGAATCGTGAAAACGCATTTGACATGCGTTAGATGATATAGGCCATACTAACCAGGGTGACTGAACCAGCTCAGAAATATTAAACAAATTATTTTGTAACATTGCCTGCAGGGACACGAGGGACAGATTGAATCGTGAGCTTTCATTAGGAAAACTCGTCAGGGATGGTATTGATGGCGTATTCAATTGCTTAGTGGTTGCTAAGCCCCAACATGTAGTCTGATAGATGGAGACATTGAGGAACATAATTTGGGCAGGGATGAGGCAAGCACGATGTAATGCCTCGGTCCCCTGTACCTGCCATGGCTTGGAGCCCCAAATGGATTTCAAATCTATTGTATCCTCCCAGTATTCATAACCACCCACTGCTAGGGCACTTAAAAAGGAACCCGAATAAAGCAATTTGGTGTGTGTTAACATAATTTTCTGAGTCGATGTGGTATTAAGTCTAAAATAATAGGATGCAGGGTTCGACCGATTGAAATCAGTAAAATAGGTAAACTTATTTCGAAGAGTTTGTGAGCTACCTGGCAAGGGGTTTGGACAATGTTCCCATTGGGTGTAGTTAACAGAACTACGCAGGGCACTTGGCTTATGGAGAAAATGATTACCCCAATGTTGGTAACAATACAAATCGGCATAATTAGCAGAATTCATATATAGATCTTCAGCATTAAAAGATGCATAATATTTTAAATCGGCAAACAATGCTTCAACGGCATGCACATCCCAATCATCAGAATGAATATTATTTTGTACTACATCACCCATTGAAACACGAAGGACATTAGGTACATTAATAATTTCCGTCGGACCATGGATTTGATAGTTCACTGCATCCCATACGATGCCATCAGCAACTGGGAAAGCTGAAATGTTCACAAATGTGTGGTCACGCTTCATGATGTGAGACGAGGAATGAGGAGCCAAAGTTCCAGAAACATAGTCTACAGCAGAGCGTTCAGGTAAATAGTGACCATTAATTAGTAGAAAAAACACTGTGACAAAGCCAATGGACATGAACAAAAAAATCAAGAAAAGTACCAACCAGATGTATGTCCAGGGTGGAATCAAAAAATTGTCCCTAAACCAGGATACAAAAATACTGAACTTGGATGGGACTTTTGAAGAGGTGGAATCCGAATCAAAGGAATAACGAGTCGGGCCAAGTGGCGTTATTGGTTGATGTGCCACCGATTCAGATGCAGGATATGTATACTCGTCCTCGTCGATGTTGGTGGAGAGTTGGGGATCAATTATAGTGTCAGGCAAAGTAGAGGATTCAGGCAAATCAACCATCTCAATTACAGCATCAGCGATCGTTCGCGCAGATGGACTATGAACATATGTCCGATAAATGGCAGGACAAGAGACCGCTGGTGTGACACTATTCAGGATCGGCCAGGCGCTGTAGCTTGACATTTTCAACTGAGATGTATCTGTTCTCTTTGCGACCAGGAAGCAGTGGTAAAATGACTGTACGTGTTCCCTTCAAGCCCAGAACTGGAACCGGTGCACGAAAAGAGGGGCCGAATTCTTTTTGTTTTCAACCTTTTCTCGAACCAGTTCTCCAACCTTTGGAAGCCAGCCGGCTACCGGAATCTGCAACGCAGGATCTGTGGCTGAAGGCAAATGTGTAGTTGCAAGTTTGTCTCGGGCTTCTTGTAAGTCCTGTAACATAGCAGAATGGTTATCTACATCAAACTTGGCGGATTGCGCCGCGATGTCTGGACCCTCAAGGTCAGGCACAAACATTCTTATGCCAAAGAGCATTTCGTATGGGGTCCGCCCACCCAGAGGTCTTCTAGGGAGATTATTAAGTGCACGCTGAACGGTATACAAATGGGCCAGCCAGTTCCTGCCAGTACCTATAACCCTAGCTGTTAAGGATTGCTTTAAGTCACGGTTCATTCGTTCAACGATAGAGTTGCCCTCAGGCCTATACGGAGACGAAAATTTCACCCGCACCCCAAGCGAAGCCATTGCATCCTTGTAAGCCCTAGAGGCAAACGCTGGACCTTGGTCCGAATGGAAGGTGCCGCATGCGAAAATTCCCACAAAGACACGCAAATCCCTGATTACATTTCGGGCGTCAGCACTCGGTTGTGGCCAGACCCAGAGAAACCGTGTGCACGAGTCCACTGCCACTAAGATGTATTTATAGGCAGTGTCTGATGAGAATGGACCGCAGTGATCCAAGTAAACACACCCAAAGGGTCTGTTAGCAATGCAGAGCGGTGTTTGTGGTGGACGTGTTACCGTGGAAGGCTTAATCTGTTGACAAACGTCGCAAGAAAGCACAAAAACACGGGTGTCTTTATATAACCCACGCCACCAATAACGCTGCTGCAAGATGGAAACCGTAGCTGACACACCTGCATGAGCAGAAACCATGCCTTCGTGTGCAGCTGATATCAAGGCACTCCTGCGGTCCGCGTTGGGGATCAGCCGATCTCCAACGTCAGGTATAGTTACATAAGGAACCTGATCGGGACTTAATGTGTAAGAATACTTGGAAGGGAAACCTGTAGGGTAATTATTACCTTCCTTGGTTGCAGCAATAGCTGCTAATATAACAGGGTCTATTTTAGACATGGACCTGGTAACCGCTGCTACTGAACACGTAACTACTGCTGAACGGGCAGCTTCATCTGCCAGATCGTTACCAATAGCGTGTGCGCCCACCCGCTGATGGCCTAAGGTGTGAACCACCTGTGTGAGGGGCAGACGTTGTTGCAATTCTGCCACTCGAACCCAAAGCATTTTATGCTTAATTGTGCTCCCTTTTGCGTCCTTGTAGTCGTTTTTCGACCAGAAAAACAGATTGTCATTGCAAGATTGTACACAGTAAAAAGAATCACATACAATAAGAGTGGTCTCATCCTGAGAAGCGAACTCAAGTGCAAGTAGCAATGCATGCAGCTCGGCCAATTGTGCGGTACTATCTCCAATTGTGCGAGTATGCACTGCAGAGGATTTGAACTTTCCATCTACAAAGGAACCCGCAACAATAGCACATGCAGCTGAATAAGCGTGCTTGGACCCAGTGGCCGGTTGCGCCGAACCATCGGTGTAGATCACACATTTGTAATCCTCAAGCGGTAGTAAAAACAAAGGAGGAGGATGAACGAATTCATACTGCAAAAACTCCTGAGTCTGAAGAGAAGAATCAAAAACAAAAGTGACGTCCGAAGACGTCAAGGATGTAGCCCATTGTATCCAACGGGGATGCATTGCTTTTGAGTTCGGTACACTTGCCTTTGTTACTGTCTCTAGGGCAGGACAGGGTGTTACCACTAGAATCCGCTTTCCCTGTGCCAGTGCGCGTTCTTTTAGAATCGCCATTTGCACTGCAGTTAGAACTTTTTCGACAGCTGTAAAGCGCAATTCAGCGGAAGTGTACAGATGTGACTTGTATGCGATGGGTACTGTATCACCTTCATTAAAGGTTAAGTATGTGAATCCCACCGCCCCGGAATTATTCTAATCACCAGGTTTGTGTGGTTATCACGAGTCAAAAGATATTTAGACTCCAAAAGGTCTGTCTGCAAAGACTGCAGAATTGAGGTATGCTCAGGCAGCCAGCAAGACCTTGAATAAGTAGGTTGTATCAAAGCATACAAAGGCTTGATACGCTGGGCATAGTCGGGAATGTAAGTACGCCCGAAATTCAGGAAACCCAGCAAAGACTGAAGTTTCTTCAGAGTATTTGGGGGCACAAATGTGCACATTTTTCCAAGAAATGGGGGCTAAGCCCTTACCTTCGTTATTGAGCTCATAGCCCAAGAACAGAACGGTAAATTCAGCAATGTGTGATTTAGCAAAGTTAAATTTGTAACCCTGCTCCGCGAATTCAAGAATAATGCGGTCCACACGGGACAAATGCTGAAATAATTCGTCGTCCGTCAGATAGATGTCATCTACGTACGAACATGCGTCTTGATCAATGTCATTTAACAAAGAAACAACACGGGCGGCGAATATACCCGGACTATTTTTGTAGCCCATGGGTAAACGCCGGAACTGGAATAATTTACCACCGGAAGTGAATGCGGTCCATTGACCACTCTCCGGGGCTAGGTTGTGCGTGTAGAAACCGTTTGAAAGGTCAAGTGTCGTTTTGTATTTTTTACGAATAAGACTGTCTACAAGCGCAGAACTGTGTGTATTTTGCACCGCAAAGTTCCGACAATGAGTATTTAAATGCCGGTAATCCAAAACTAAGCGGTACGATCCATCGGGTTTAGAAACCACGAAAAGGGGATTGTTCATAGGTGATACGCATGGTTCAATTACTCCCTGATATTCCAACTGTGTCAGAATTTCGGAGACGGGGCCTTTTGCCTGCCGTTTGATGGGATATTGGGGTTGTGGCTGCGGTAGTGACCGCAAAGGTATTGCATGAGGAGGTGATTCTTCATCCCATCCCACATGGTTGCGGTATAACGCTGGTGCCAGGTACACAGCTGCAAGTGCTTCAGCTTTGTCTTTTGGGACATGCCGTGAGAAGCTTGGAAGGATTACCTCCTCTCCTTTATGTGCAGCTAAAACGAATGGGGGTGGCCAATCCACCTCTGCTAACAAAATGTCATATGAAGAGGTTAGATTTTCCCAAAAAATCCCTTTTATTTCACGCGGTATGTCACCTTCAATTTGTATGACTATATTATATAGTCTGTCAGGGGGTGCCACTCTCGTGTCAGCTGTCTCTACAGTAACGAATGTTTCAGTTGCTGTCGCCTCCATATGAGGACGTAGCGCCTCCCGCACTATGGTAACTTCCGCGGCGCTGTCTAGGAGGGTCACTGCCCACGTCCAATTCTGGAGTCTCGTTCTCACGGTCTGAGGCATATTTCGCTGTGACAGCGGCAACTTTTTTCTTCTGAAATTGCGGTCGAGGAAGATGAAAGTCTTCTGCTTTCCCTCTGACTTGTTGTCGAGGTTGGTCTCGCTCCTGGGGAGCCTCTCGGCCCCTTCCTCTATCTTGCCGTCCTCCTCCACCAGCCTGTGACGACGTCTGGGCCTGTGAAGAACGAGGAGAACGCGTATCAGAGCTCTGAAACCTTTCTGGTGATTTAATCCTTGACCTATCACGTAAATCATAAGTACGTTCAGAAGAAACCGAAACTGGGGAAGCGCCTCTCGACCCCGGCTTCTTTTGTTGCTTACCCTGTTTTTTCTGTCTCCAACTCTTTTTAGTGAAGACCGGTTTATCATCTTTCTCAGATGCACTTTTTGCTTGTGTAACTTGTGTTTGCGATTGAGTTTGCATTTTTACAAAAGGCTTGTTGCCCAGGCTATTTCTTCCAATTGTTTTATAAGCCCGGGCAATAATTTTCGGTAATTCGCGGGGCCTGTCCAACTCTGGGACCAAAGCCAAAGCATTCGCTACTTGAAAGTTCATAGCATCGCCCTTGACATTTCCAAGGATCAGCTCAGCTACTACATCAAACACTCCCACTAGTCTCATCCCTAATTCCACAGCCGCTTCAGGGCCATGTTCATCCTGTACTTTTTTAATTACAGAGGGTAGAACCGTCATGGAAGGAGTTCCAAAACATTTTGAATAAACTGCTGCGAATACCTTACCCCAGTTTTCACATGATGTCAAATCGGGGATTATGTCTTTTGGCAAACTTATCGTTAGGATGCGATGTTTATCTACTGGGGATGTATGGGGAAACACTGCTTCTATCTGATCGAACTTTTCTGCAAGCCAGTAAGGATAGTCGTCCTTATTTTGTGGACGTTTGCCCATCACAGAATTTACCATGACAGGACTTATGGTCACTCCAGCGGCTATAGCTGGTTGGCCTGCGACTACAGGAGCAGCTCCATGTAGGCTACCTGTAACGTATGTCACTAGGGCTCGATGCACTCGTACCAATTCGGTATGCATAGTGCGCAGTTCCGCAAGCGGTAATGCCAGATAATTTGGATGCGGGGTATACCCGGCCAATACAGGCCAAGTGGCCCCCTGAATTGACAAGGGGCCTAAACGAACTGCGGTAGTTGGTTGTGGTAGGGCGCCATTAAACCAAACACGGTGCTGCCAAGCCGTGAGAGGTACTTCAAGATTGGTATAGGGTCGATAGTCAGCAGGAATAACGGTGGGTTTATATTCATGAAACAGATTATCATCTGCCTCCACCGCTTCAAAAGTGATCCAAGTGTAAAACACCTCAAAGTGGTAAGCCGGATCGGCTTGAACCACAAAGACCAAATCGATCCCTGTATCTGGCACTCCATACACCCGTAAGTGGTCTCGGAGTGCTCCTCGGCTATGTGCAGCAATCGCCACACCAGCCATGACTAAACAGTTATTTTCGACAACCTAACAGGGAGCACTAAAATGGGTCTATTAACTAACCTTTTTTAATAACATCAAGCTTGAAAGAACCTATAAAACATTCAATATAGGAGGTATCACCGTCACATACGCCTCCGGAAGCGTACGCGAGGGGTTTGTGGACAAGCACAAGTACTAGTCAAGCGTCTCGCAGTTAAGCTGCCCCACGTTGGTCGCGCCATGTCATAAGGTTTCTGCACATACACAGAGCTATGCACAGGAAAATGGGACCCCGGAATACAGTGGTTTGCCACCATATACCGTAGTACCCAAAAACCCCAACCCAACTAGCTTAGCATCCCATTAGCACCCGAGTACTAATGTTTGGACAACCCAGAACACGGTATCTTTATCTCAGGACTCGCAAAAGCAAGAACACTCTTTCGTCACTCACTCGTACTTGTCCACAAGGTGCGTAGGAAGAGACACTGGATAGGTTAAAATGTTTATTCCAACTTACGTGCTCTAATGTACAGTACACGTGTCAGTACTAATAGCATAATGCATATGACTAATATAAGCAGCATGGTTACAATTCCATAGAATACAAACGGGGAAAGCATCTCAGAGCTCAGTGGATAAACGTATAAATAACATTACCACCCTCCCCTTGCAGTAAGATAGTTTATTATAATAATAGAAGACCTCTGGGCTTTGACTAGCGAACCCCCATACCTCAGTCTCTAGATGCAGAATTACATCAGCAGGACATCATAGCTCTTCTCACTGAAAGGGTTTCTCCAAGTGTGTTAAGCGCTAGTAAACCACAGTATTAAAAGCATACCAAATTCTTCATGGCAATCGCACCTAATGTTATGTCTGGGTGCGCGAGACTGGCCATATCAGGAAGAACCAAAATACATTGTTATGCGACCTTGTACATGTTTGTGCAGACTGAGCCCAAAAAGGTGAACAACAGAAAATGCAGACAGTGCAAAAGAACTTGGCACGAGCAAAGGGCGAGGGAGGCCCGGCTCAGTGTAACGTGCGCAAAGAAAAGCAGCATGGCAGCCAGGCCTAGGCCAACATAACAAGGCAGGTAACAATCCACAAGACAGCCTCATCGCAGCTTTTTTTGCGTTAGTGTTTCACATTTTTGCGGCGTGGCGTTGATATTAATGCGGTCAGTTGACGCGTTATCTGGGGACTATCGCATGGTACCGCCGTGTTGTGAATACTTGGTTAACAAGGCGTTAGTTTCCCACGATAGACTGCAATGTTGAAGGTTGCGTTAAGTTACTTTTGCGATGGTTATCACATGTTCTTGAGAATATGCCCCTAAGTGTTTAGTATTTATGGGTGTGCTAGACAACACAACCTTCAAATTACGATTCACAGACATAGAGGAAAAAAAGCCATTAAGGTGATCGATTCAGTTCCCTATTTCAATGCCCAATTGCGTTCTCTGAAAAAAAGTAATACGAGTGGCTGCAACGATATGCCCTCGAAATTGTATATTGAAAGAACTGCCCTGAAAAAGATCCAACACAATGAAAACTCTCAAATAGCCTTTATAATCACATTCCCTCACACCCTTTTGGTCTTCACCTACATCAACCTCTCTTCCATTGCCCTCCCTTTGTATCTACATCTCCCTGAGTCTAGCCTCATCTAACCAACCATGAAGGCAATAGTGTTGTGCTAATAGTCATTTTACCCGGTCCAATGTTTTATTTTAAGATTAGTTAATGTACCTCTACCATACATTTTAATGAGATACTGGTCATCAAAACAAATTAGAGGATAGAGGCCTTTAAGGGGGTCACAGAACTCTGAGGTGACTTGCTATATCCTTTTTACATGCAATATGGGGAACTTTATTCCTTATAATTAAGGGAGGCTGAAACTGCAAAACTTTGTTCACGCTTAATACACATAATTCTCTTTGGCAATATCTTTGTTTGGATATTGCATGGGATGGTGGTTCACATGAGAATCAAAATTTACACAATGCTTTTCATTGTGGGATCCCTTTTTCACCATATGTTATGAGTTTAAATGAACTTGTGTACTTTTTGTTTACATCTGTTCACTCTACTATCAGTCCTACTACAAATGTACTCAAAGTATACGCTGGAATTTAGAAATTCTTGAGAGAGCCCGTCACGTGATGCAGTATGTGTATGTCTTTTAAAGCGACAGGCGTGACCCAATATTCCATGAGTGACTTAAGTACATCTATGTAGAGGGCAGTGTTTCACAAGGAAACCATTTAGTATTCAACATTTATAATATCTTGGCATGACTGTATTTGAAAAATGCGACAGATGGTATATAAGAAATACTACAGGTGGCCTCCATTGATACTAGGGTACTATTGACATTTATTGTACCAATATCATAACCCCTTTTGAAGGCTTAGAAAGTGGCTGAACAACTTAATTCTGAAATTACAAAGAGCAGCTCGCCCACCAAGGATGCGGAATGCTACGCTGTCCAAGCAGCTTCTCTTCACTTCTAGCTCCCCACGGGCCCTGCCCACCTCACCCCTTGGTAGCAGGCAGAATGGCAGCATTGCACTCGGCTGAGGCAGATGTAATTTAATACAGTGTAGCATTGTGGATCATTGAGTAGCAGCATCTAATATCCAGGGGCTCAGGGGAGTTCTCTGTTATGCTGGAAGTACGTGTTTGCTTCCCTCCCATTGGAAAGGAGGGTCAGACGCTACGACGCTACTCAGTGGGTGAGTCCATATTAGAATGACTCAACCTCGTGATCCAAGACTCAAGTTAAACAGTTTTTAGTGATTTGGACACTGCCCGTGCCACGGAGTAAGGGGGAGATTGACGCCGGCTGTGTGGTCTTCGTTAATGAGGCACGCGTTTGAGGCCCCCTGAAAGATTTTATGATACTAATGCATTAACTTATCAACTCACTAAACTGGCACTAAATTAGTGTTAAATAAATGCAGAAAGATTTAATTAAAGCTTCTGGGAGGAACAAATCTATGAGGTCTTCACTCAGCTTGGCATCACCCTGGAGAGGCTCTGGATTGCTTAAGGGACAAAAAACTAAAATGAGAAGCATGAAGAATGGGAAGCAGCAGCAGGCAGCTGCTTCTAAGTCCATGTCAAGCTTCTTATAGTTGCAGCAGCTGTTGCGGGGGAGCTTGTAGGCAGCTGCTCCGCCATTGGAAATGTGTGCTACTGGGCTAGGTCCACAGCCAACACTGAACTCCAAGAAAGATGGTCCCCGTGTTGATTGTAATTAGGGGGAAGGTGACAAGGGCCTCACCATTGTAGAGATTGATGATTAAGACATTGAAGACACTGGTTTTAACTAGCCTGCTCAGGAGACGAAAGGGGCAGACAGCTTGCAGGGCCCTGTAGGGAATCAGTTTAGGCACTCCTAGCTCACCCAAAGTAGCAAGGCAGTCCATAGCGTTGATAGCAGCAAGAAACACAAGATTCAATGCCTAAATGTTGGAGGCTTAAAGACAAAGGTGTCAACAGCAAATGAGCCAGTCTCAAAGTTAGTCGCTGAGAGAGAGAGTCATACAATGCCTGGGCAGTTGCCATCCTGGGCCAGGCTGGAACTCCGGAGAGGGGCTGTTTGCATGCTAAGACTACTGTGACAGATGAGAGTGATGCTGACCCCTAGGAAAATGCTGTAAGGAGATTGGGGGAAACTTGCGCTGCTGAGGAGGGCACATTGATCGGCCACATGTCCTCAATTTTGGGGACATCCAGCTTGGTCAATAGACAAATAATGAAGTGCGCCTTACAAACCATAGTTAATCAGGATACGGATGTGGATGCCTCGAACTCTGTGCTACTGTTGCTTGAAGAATTTCGGGAAGAAGTCAAAGGTTTATGCCTTCAGCAATTTGACTTTGCAAATGAGATGAGGCAGCGTTTGACAAATATAGAGTGACTGACTTGAGCAGTAG
Source organism: Calotriton arnoldi (assembly GCA_963921515.1). Lineage (NCBI taxonomy): Eukaryota > Metazoa > Chordata > Amphibia > Caudata > Salamandridae > Calotriton > Calotriton arnoldi. Next base: position 229,268 of record CAWUFW010013261.1, read on the forward strand.
GTATCAAACAGTGAGGACAAACTAGAAGCAACCTCTTAATTGAATGCAAGACTGGATCAAGAGATTAGGTCTTTGTGCAAAAAGCAGGACTACTAGGAAAATAACTCATGGCAATTAAATTTGAGGCTCATCGGGGTGCCCGCAGGGAGAGAGGACAGTGGTGGCATATTGGCATTAGTAGACTCATTAATATGATCTCAAGTCTTACTTGAGGTCCTGGAGGACCTGACAATAATGCTGGCCCGCAGAGTACCTTCCCAGATCCCATGAAACGCTAAGTATCCCCATACCATCTTGGTCAATTTCTCTGATTATTGGGCGAAAGAGAGAATTCTGGACAAGGCTATAAAGGGAAGGACTTTTCGGTGCAAAATGAATTTACCTTTAGGATTTTTTCAGACATGACGATCAGCACTGTTGTGAAATGAAGAGAATTTAAGAATACGATCGCAAAAGTACATTCTGCAGGTGCCCAGGCATCCTTGATACAAATGGTCAAACTTAAAGTGTTATTTGCAGGTTGTTTTCATGTCTTTTCCCAGATAAAGGCAGAGCTATCATTTCTAGCAGAGATCAAATGGGGCGTAGTGGATGTAAGGTAACTGCTTTGTCTGCAATGAATGCTGGTTGCTGTCTTTATGTCTATGTATGTTATTAAGATTAGTTGGAGGGGTGGGGAGGAAGAGAGAGATGGGTGTGCAGGTTTGGGTCGCATAGTGCAACACCCTGTCATAATGTTGGCTGCCTTCAGGCTGAGGAAGGTAAGCCGGGGGGGAAGATTGGCGGGACCCCTGCTGTGGCTAGGAGGGTCAAGGGGTGAGGGGAAGGGCACACTGGGGGGGGTGTAAGGGTGTGGCAGTGAAATGAGAAAAAGGAGGTTCAGTGTCAAGGATTTTTCAGATTTGCAATAGTTCATCGAAGAGGATTAATTTCTGGCAGTCTAAAAGTAGCTGGCTAGGCTGGCCAGGTGTCAGCATCAGGGTGAAGAGAGCCAGCCAGAGCCTTAAAAGCTGGTATAGGTCATGCACTTTAAGGCACTTTAATATGTAATTGATAATGCACTTTCATAGGGAATGTATGTTAATGTACTTTTTTATTAGGATATTGCCTGCTTTTTATGTATGCTATAAAGTTGCTGGGGAGTTTTATAAAAAAAACATTTTTACACTTTGTTTTTTTGCACTTTTGGGTATGGTAGAAGGTAACCCCACTGCTTGGGGAAATGTAAATCTTGTTAGTAAAATAGCTGGGAGTGTATTTGGGAGGAGCTTTTACACATCTCAGTTTGTTTTAGTGAGCAGGAATTGTGAAGGTGTTTTCACTTAATGTGAACAGGTTGAACAACATTAGAAAGAAGCAATCAGTCGAAGTTTGGATGAAAAGTGATAAACCTGTAGTGATTTATTTGTAGGAGACTCATATCCCTCTTAGCAGAATATCTAAGTTTTACATGTTTAAAATGTGGGGTAGTTTTTAATGTTTCTCTTCTGTGGGAGTGGCCCACAGAGGAGCAGCTATTTTTATTGGTAAGCATATTCAGCTCCAGGTCCACAGGTGGCAGTCGGGGATACAGAAGGACGATGGTGCTGGGTGGACTGTGCGATTAATCAATCGCGGGTAACACTGGTTAATATATATGCTCTGGTTGAGGATGATCCTGCAGATTTAGCAAACCATTTTTATCATTTGTAAGTGTGGAGGGAGGACTGGTTATTGGAGGAGTTTTTAATTTCCAAAAATAGCCTTACCTCTATTCTTCCTCCTGTAGAAAGATGCAATTGATGCCTAAAACTGTGAAAAGCCTGGAGGACTACTGGAAGAATTTGGATTTGATAGATCCAGGAGGGGTGGCCAATCCCTTCAAAAGAGATTATATGGGGTGGGTAGTAAACTGCTCTCCACCGGCGGAGTTCACAGAGTTTTACCCACTCCACACTCCTCCTGGAGCGTGGAGTCCCAGAAAATCTCTGCGTACCACCGCATAGCAGAGTTTTCTCTTGTGCGGCTCGCCAACATTACGTTGGTGAGCGCGAGTGAGAAAATCAAGGGATAGGTCGAGTACCGGCATGATTTCTCAATGTGGGCGGTTACAGCAGGTCAATCTCCTCTGTAGTTAGAAATGCCACTAAAGAATCAGGCCCTAGAAATTTGGTGTTCAAAAAATGCTCTTTAGAGGATGAGAATTGGGTTGGGTCGTGTAAAATTGAGATAGAGAGGTTTTTTTCACAAAGTAAGAGTTCCGCTTCAGTTGGTATCATTTGGGACGCCGTATAAGCATCCCTGTGTGCTTTTATAATCACCAGGGATATAGATTGGTTTAAATCTTTGAGGGAAGAAAAAATTAGATTGGGGAACAAGGTCAATTGTGAGCATAGAAGGTGTCTTCATAACTGCTCAGATACTAATCAGAAGGCACTGGGGGAAGCAAAGGAGGCCCTTTGAGATTATAATTATGAAAAAAACTATGTGCAAAACTCAATTTATGGTCAAAACATTTATGAAGAAAGTAACTTTATGTGAAAGTTCTTGGCCCGGCAGGCATGGGAGTTGGCTATGTGCAACACAAATAAAGCTGTAAAGTGTCCCAGAACAAGGAGATATTGCTCTTCAGATGATGATATTAATGCTGCATTTCTAGAAAATGTTATTAATATTAACAACGTCTTACCCCATGTTAATTTGTCTGAATTGAATTCCTTTTTTGATTCTCTCTCAACACTGGCTCTTTTAGATACAGATAGAAGATTGATGCATAGTCCCTTTTCGTTAGCCGAGCTAGAGGAGGTAATACGTAGCTTGCCCGGTAAGGTTTGTGGCCCGATGGATTCCCGGCAGAATTTTATAAGATATTTGCAGTGGTTTTAAACCCTTATTTATTGGTGGTTGCTAAATTTATCTTCAAGGGGGGCTTGCCCCCTCCATCTTTTAAACAAGGGAATGTTATCAGCTTTCTTAAAAAGGGCAAGGACTCAACTGATCCTAATTCCTATCGCCCCACTACCCTTTAAAACACTGATTATAAAATTATAATGAAACTGGAGGGAAATAGGATCAATAAATTGTCCTATTATTCAATGCATAAGGACCAGAATGGTTTTATAGCTGGGCGGCAATTGAGTACTAACACTAACTATCTAACAGAGGGATTGGATATATTAATGGTTAATCAGACCCCAGAGGCAATCTTTTTATGGGATGCAGAAAAGGCGTTTGGCCTGGTGGTCTGGGAAACTCTTTTCGCCATACTTACAAAAATTGGATTTTCTCCCAGACTACAGGTTTTATTAGAAGGATGTATTTGAGCGCAAAAGCGAAGTTAATTTTAAATTAGGGTTTCTGCATGGAACAAGGCAGGACTGTCCTCTCTCATCAGTTATTTTTGCTTTTTTCATTGAGCCCCTGGCAATAGCAATTCGAAACAATGCAATTGTCCAAGCGCTGGGACTTCAATGGCCAAAATTAAACGTTACGCTGACAACATCATGCTTTTACTGGCCCCAGAAAAGAAGTGCAGAGAAGAGTGCTCGATATTCTCACAACTTTCCAAATGTTGAAAGGATATAAGGTGAATAGAACGACAACTGATGTTATTCAGAGCAACTGCACAGCCAAGGAGCTTTTCCCAGAGCTTAGAGGCTGTGTTCAGGCTTGCCCTAAGAACTATTTGGGGTTATATTTTACTGAGGATGTAAATGATTTTTATGACTTAAATTATAGACCACTATTGTTTAAGGTTAAAAATCAGTTCACTAGATGGGTGTAGCTTCCTCTTACACTGTTAAAGTGTGTTGCCTCAATAAAAATGTCAATCCTCACTTTATTTAGCTTTTTGCTTTTGCTTTTCCATGTACTATTACTTCTACATTTCTTGCAAAAATAAATTCAATGATACCCTCCTTTTTAAGGAATAAAGCCAGCCGAATGATCCCACTACACACTTTAAACAGATGGACAGAGGAAGGGAGGCTTGCTCTCCCTTGCTTTAAGACTTATAATTTTGCACATTTTGCATACTGCATGAACATGTACTACACATAGTCAAAATGATTTAGTTGATAAGATGCTGGCAGAACACCAAATTGGAGACCTTCCAAGACTGAATAAATACCCCCAAAAATTCTGATATAAGACATTACAAGGGCTCCTCAAGAAAAGGGCACAGTTCTCTAAGGTTTTTGATCTTCCCTATGTGAACTCAGAAATTCTATTGCCTGAACTAGAGTTAGAGGGAGGGGTAACTATGGATCCAGTAATAGTAACTACATAGGGACTGAATGGATTTTTAAAACTGGATAATTTCTTACAGAATGATAGATGGGGTTCTTGGGGTGAGATAGAGCCGCTGATGGTTGCAGTGGTGCTATAGAACCCTGCTTAGGGTGTTAAGAAATGTTGAACCCAAAGCTACGTCAAGCAAGAAAGAGTTAGTGTTGAATTTAGTTGAAAACTTGAACATCAGGAAAATAGGTTTATGGAATCTATACTTGTTGTCCTGCGAGAAAGTAGACTTGTATGAGCCGATTTTAGGGCGAATGGTTCAGGGATGAGAATGTGACGCTATCTCAGGATGTTTGGTCAAAAATGAATGAGTTTAACTTCTCAAGCTTAAAGGGGACCAATTCCAGCAAAATGCAGTATTTTGCAAAATGGCAGGTATATAGGATTCACAAACACAAAAGTTCAGCTAGGATAGAATTGCCAGAAGGAATAGTCAGGGGGAAATCCAAAGATTTTGAAGTAGGCACCTCACACACTTAATAGTGGAATGCTTCACCATCAGCGCCTATCCACACCCTGGTATGATTGTACCACCAGGCCGGACTCAGTCAAAAAGGATGTGAGTTCTTATATAAATCATAGTTGCATATGCGGCAGGGATCCAAAAGATAAAAATGTCTCAGGGTAAACCCAGGGAAATTGTCCTGTAATGAGTGGGTATCATTGTGATTGGTAGTATATAGGTCTCCCCAGTTCTTGCATGAATTAAATCAGAACTGCCTGAACGAGTGTTTCAGGAGTGGTATGGTAGAGGGTGGAGGGTGGCCCGCCTAGTGTGGTTTTGCGGTAAGCTCAGCAATTTCTGTGAGGACATTTATAGGTTTATAGAAAATCTCCTGGGGATTCAATTACCCCAAAACCATGCATTGACTCTTGTGGGCATATGCCCAATGCCAGGTAAACTGATAAGAACTCAGAAGCTGGTATATAATGCTATTTTGGTGCCTCAGTCATTGATTTTGCAGAGATGGAGGTCTGATCTTGTATACTGTTTTTTGGACTGGTGGGAGCAAATGAATAAGGTCAGGGAAAGAGAAAGGATGTTTGCAGGGCTGGGGATGTAAAGGCCTTTGATATCATTTGGAGACCTTGGATGGGAAAATAAGGGCTTGAGAGGGCTTGAGAGCATTGTTTGGTGATGAATATGTCTGTCAGAGGTCGATAGTTTGATTCTTTTTTCTTAATATGGCGTCTTGTGTATTTATGAATTTATATATTTAAAAATCTATGGGTCACACCTACCAAAATTGCATTTAGCGATTACCAAATAGCGATTTTTACCAAATCGCTAAATTTGATGTATGTAAGGAATCACTAGCGATTTCTTAAAATTTACATTCACAAGTTGCGATTATCAAATAGCGATTTTGTACATAGGTAATCACAATCAAGCAATCGCTAAATTGCACATGTTGCATTTCAGAACAGCATGATGACCTCACAACCAGGAAGTGAGGCATTCCATGCTGTTTGCATGGTCCTGAGTCAGAGGAGGAGGCAGATTGCAAGAGCATTGCACCTCGGAGGCAGTTAGGAGTTCAGAAACTGATGCAAAAACACAGCATAGCCTCAAAGGAGAATCGCAAGAAGGCAAAAGAGCACAAAAGGACACTCAAATTCAGTAAGCTGGAATTGGAGATGCTCACTGAGGAAGTGATGAAGAGCCATGACAAGCTATTCGGTAATCACTCACTCCATGTCCGAAAGTCTAAAAAGCACAAGATTTGGCAGGAGATCCATTCCAAAATCAGTGCAGTAGGGGTGACAGAATGCTCCATTGAGGGCATCCGTAAGTGCTGGTATGACCTGCAAACAAGGGCCAAAGAAAATATGGTGAGCAGGCTTGCAGAGGCGAGAAAGACCAGCGGAGGACCATCCACCCACCCAGCATCTACACCCTTGGAGAAAAAGGTGGAGTCCACCCTGCAGACTGAAGCCATTATTGTAGTGACTGAGATAGACACCTCAGCCATGCCCAGTACCAGTCATGGTTAGATGCATGATTGACAACATGTGTATGCTACATGTGACACAATGACCCCTTAGGAAAGCACAGTTTTAAATTTAAAAAAACACTCCAGTCCACATTTTTCTTGCCACTCACCAATGCATTATGAGAGTAGTAGTCAGGAATACATGAATCAAGACATGTTAAAATATTTCGGCTGCATGGGCGCATTGAAGTATACACAGCATGTGACATGTAGAGTAGACACACGAGTGATGCAAATTAACTTTATTAGTCAAATCAGTGTGAATTGTGACATACATGTAAAAACATTGTACTAAACTAGTTCTGTTAATGTCACAGATACACCTGCATCACAGGCTGGTGACACACAACCCATGAAACCTGAGGAGACCCAGGCACAGCCAGGGTAAGAAAACATGGTGGCTCCACCACTCACAACACCTGCACCAACAAGATGCAAGCCCACAGTTGGCACCACGACCAGTTTCTGAGTCAGATGCAGATGTGAGCCAACCAGACTTGTCCACCACACAAGACATGACACCCACCCACAGAGCTCTGTCCCGCATACAGTGCCACAACATTCCCATCATGAGGCATAGGGCGAGAGCACGACATCCATCAGAAGAAGGTGAGGGATCCTCTGCCTTTGGTCACCTGTAAATGGCAATGGTCAAGTTGCAGAACCTGCAATGCAAATATATGCGATCAATGCATGCACACTCCCGCATGTATGTGTGTTTTAAGTATTGGGGAACGAGGTCGGAAAAGGCTGCCATAATTACCGTCTCTCCCTTTGGGCTATCCATAACATTAGTAGGCGGACAATCTCTTTCAGCTAAAAGGATGTCATAGCCAAAAGTCAGGTTCACCCAAAAGAGACCTTTAATTTTTCTGGGCTTGTCCCCTTCCATTTTGAGTATTATCTTGTGTAACTTACTTGTGACACTTACCCTAGTATCAGGTGTTTCCACCGTGATATACTCACTCAACTCCACTGTCACCAGAAATTCCACCAGGTTCTGGCGAGCTATTGTTACTTCTGCTGCACTGTCTAGCATTGTCAGAGCCCATTCCCCATTCAGTAGTTCAGTCCTCAGAATTCTGGGCATGTCTAACTTTGAGACCTGCTACTTTCTTCTTTTTAAATTGAGGTTTTGCTTTAGGTTTTTCTTCTTTTTTGGAAGCGTAGTCTGAAGTGCGTTGCGAGTTTCTGGACTTTGTATGCTTTTCTTGTCTGTGTTCTGAACGTCCTTCCCTCTCAGAGTTTTTTGATAAACCCTGAAAGGAACGAGAGGAATGTGTATCAGTGTCCTGATACCTGTCAGGTTTTTTAATGTTATCTTTATTCCTAAGGTTATACCTCCTTTTTCGGGGGGCTCCTGCTGAGGAGACCTGCCCCTAGATTGAGATCTACTCTTTTGTTGTTTGCTATTGTCCCATTTCTTTTTTGAAGAAACTGGTGTTTGATTTGCCCGTTATTTGTCTGGACCTCCCATTAGTTGAGGTTTTACTGGTCTAGCTCCCAAACTATCCTTACCTAATTCTGCATAAGCAGTTTCAATAATTTTAGGTAATTCTGTCTCCTGTTGTAAAGGAGTGAAATCTCTCAGGCGTTGGTGTATTGCCACTGATGCTGCTTCCCCTTTAATATTTGCTAATATTATAGCTGATACCTGGGCAAAGTTATTCAATATCTTAATCCCTAAGTTTAGAGCAGATTCTGCTCCATACTCGTTCTGTATTTGTCTCAATACATCTGGTATTACTGCTAATGAAGGGATAACATGAGTTCTGGTATATGTTGCAGTGAAGACTGTACCCCAAGAAGTACAATCCTCTATCGGGGGAGCTATCCCCATCGGCAAGCAAATTGTTAGCATTCTATGCTTTTCGTGTGGACCAGTGTGTGGAAATACTGCCTCCAACTGTGTTATTTTTTGAGCTATCCAGAAACGCATTTGTTCACGTTTAGTGGGCATTTTGCCCATCACTGCGTGTAACGTTTGTGGTGTAATTTTAGTTGTAAAAGTTTGGACTGGTCCTGGTTGTGTATCCGGTGTTGGCTGAAGTGTGAGTGTTCTCATCACAAACTCTGTCATGTTTCTGTAAAGTCTTATTAGTTCTTTATGAAGTGTAAGTAAGTCTCCTGCTGGCATTGTGTCAATGTCAGGGTGTGGTGTGTATGCCGCTAGTACCGGCCATGTAGCTCCGTCTCTTCCAAGCGGACCGAGTCTTACTTTATTTCTTGTATGGGGTAGGGCGCCTTTAAACCAGTATAAATGTTCCTGGTAAGTGAGTGGAATTTCAATGTCCTCATACGGACAATATTCATTTGTTATGCCATCTTAGACATAGTAATGAAATGTTTTTGTTCGTGCATTTGCCTGTGGGAATCTAATCCATTAATAGAATACCTCTGTTCTATATGATTTGTGTGCCTCAATCACAAATGTTACTTGCCCACCCCTATATGTAACACCCTATGCTACTAGTGTTAGGGTGATGGCATTTCTAACATTTTCTGCAATTTGTATTGCATCTGCATCTTCTTCCTCGGCTGAGACATTTAGTTTATGCACAACATCTCCCGGCTCAGTCATTGTTTTTAGTAAGAAGAGCTCTCCAAGGGAGCTGAGATAAGGTGTTATGCACAATAGGAACAATGTGTCCTTCAAGCTTGATTAAACCAACAGCCAATACGTAGGATTTTTCCTACTCAGCTGTGGTGGATTTTTGTTCCCTCCCACTCCAGATGTCTCTGGGGAAGTGTGAGTAGGGGTATCTGAGAATAGCACAACTGAACTACTCAGATTTGACCGTTAAATAAGTACCCAACCAATGTTGGCAGCGCCATGTCATGTAGTTCCTATAAAACCTATATAGGATCTTGCGTTTAGACAACATACACTGCAGGATTGGTGTCAGACTGATTCTAGACACCCCCACTGGGTATGTTGGCCTATATACCAGCTAGCTCACAGTGCCACTAGAAACTCCTCTTACCAAGGAGAGAATAGTTCTTGGCAGCTATCGAACATGACAACCCTGATCCCTCAGGACCGTGGAAACAGCGTAATACTTTTTGCTCAGTCACTCGTGCTCACTTAGTCTCAGAGAGATACACAGAATAAACGGTAGGGACGTTTTTCAATGAGTATTTATTGAACAGTCGTTATTCTAGTGTAAAATAGGTGTGCTGAAATAATCATTAGACAGTACCAGATATAAATGATTAGAAGCACTAAGAAGGTGAAAGGATGGTAGATTTCTACCATTTTGCTATAATCATGAACATTGGCAAATATATAAAATACATGACAATAAAATGCATACTCCTACGATGCTACCCTAACTAGATGTACCTAAGTGTACCTAGCATGTATGTAGGTGTTAAGCCAAGAATCCCTCTAGGATAAAGCCAACCCCATTACCTGAAGTGAGTGACTGTGGGACCCCGTCTTGGTCTCGAACTGGACACCCCGCAAGGGATGTTAGACCACTGCGAGCTGGAGTGTCTGCATACAGGAACCTCAGCATCTCGCGTCAGTGTGTCAGCCTGGAAGTCGTGATCCCCTCTCCCTCTCTCAGCAAGATGTGATGTTTATATACCTGAAGGTATCTCCAGGGGTTCTACCTTGCTGTGCCACTGTCAGACTTAGGATGACGTAGGGAATGAACCTTGTACAAATTATGCAGGAGATGGTAGTCCTGCTGAGTTTCCAAGAATCCAAGGGTCCTCATGCATAATGTATGAGGCTAATAATCAGTGAAAACCCCATGTTCTGTAAGCAGTTCTGTAACTAGGTAGAGGGTCAGTCCTAACAGCCTGTTATGTATGTAATGTAGGGATGAATATAGGTCAAAGGTTGGGATGTTAGCCAAGCCTATATTTGGGGTACCTATATGGAATATAACAGTTGGTGTCACTGAATCACAACATGTGAGACATCAAAGACAGCATCACACAGCTGAACACATCAGTGGAGGAAGAACAGAGACCGACAGCTGAAAATTTCAGGAAATTGACTGATGCAATAAGAGAACTTTGCAGCATCATGCAGCATGAAAATGCCACCCCCCAAAGGAGGCACCACCAACTACTGGGCGATTGGATGGGTACATTAGATCCATCATCTGCCTACCCATGCAACAGCTGCATTGTCAAAATGCGCTGTCGGTATGCAAGTCAAAATGGCCCATTGTAGTGGTGATGTAGATAGGTGCTTGGTGAAAGTCACCAATGCAGTGGAGCAGATGCAGACTGCTATAATTGCTGGGAGCAGTGAACTAGGTGTAGGGGAGAGTGAGGAGGCCTCCAGCCTCAGTAGCATCACAACCCCTGTAATGGAATGCAGACGGCACAGTTCAAGGCATAGTGCAGCATCAGGGGCCTCACCAAGGGAGAGTACAGAGCCCACTGAATGTGCCAGTGGAGTGTGTGGCCACATAAAATCTTATGTGGGCTTGAGCCATGGTATGGCAGTTGCTGGTTTATCCTAATGTTTGTGTTGTCATTGCTGACAGATTTGTTTTCACACAAGTTGTGCTTTTTGTCACACAAAATATTTTTGGGGGACCTAAGTGTATATCTTTACCTGAAGTCAAGGTAATAAAGTTTACGCTAGCAGCAAATCCATGCAGTGCCTTGTCTCATCATTACTTACATAAAAAAGTATTATGAGTTATTTATGCAAGTCTTTGTCTGCCTTCTGCTGCCCTTGAACCGTCTGCAGGTTGGCGGGGTCGACATGGCTCATCGTCTTCATCTGATTCCGGATCAGACAGATCCAAGGGTATGCCTGTTGCCGTAGCAATGTTGTGCAACATGGCACATGTAGTCACAATTTTTCCGCTACTTTCAGGACTTTACTGTAGTGTCCCACCACTATCATGGAAACAACAAAAGTGACTCTTGAGCAATCCAAAGGTCCTCTCAATTTCTTTATGAGTGCTTTTGTGCATGGCATTTTACTGGTGTTCACTTGGAGTGGATGGATTGAGATATAGGGTAAGGATGAATGAGGACACAGCATATGCACTGATACCTACAGGGGAAAAGTCAGGAGGTTAATCACTTTCATGTGTCAATGCATCCATAGTGAGTGCTAAAATGTGTTACATGGATTTACCTAGTAGGTATCCTTCTCCAAATTCATCAGCAAGTAGACGTGTGTAGATTTCACTCTGACAGAAAATGAATGAATCGTGAGTACAACCTGGGAATCTGATAACTATATCTGTGATGATATGTGCGGCATTGCATATCACCTGTATGTTTAGTGAATGGTGGCATTTACTATTCTTGAGGATGTGCTCAATGACAGAGGGGGGACATATTGCTGCATGTGCCCCATCAGTGCAACCAATGACTTTCGGAAACTGTGCTATCTAGTAGAATTGCAATTTAGTTAGCTGCAAGTCCTGTGGTGTTTTTCGGGAATGAGATGTATTGATGGATTTTTTGCAACATTGCAATCAGGAATGCATTGAAAAAGCACAACAACGCACTTTGGGGGACTTCTCCTGCTGCTGCTATTACCCCCTGGTAGCTTCCTGAATCTAGGAGGTGCAGGGTCATAGGACCTGCACATGGGTGTAATTTGCATTGGTCCTGCGAGTATGATGTTGCTGTTGTGGTTGCAGGTTGACTATTAGGTCTAATATAATGGCAGAATTTAACCTATACTTGTCATAGATTTCCTCTTCTGTCTAGCCAAACAATGTAATGCGCATTCTGAAAATGCACTCTTGTCTCCTCCTCCTTCTCTGCACACCAGCCTGGATCCTCATCCTCCTCGCAATGACGTAGAGCGCAGCCATTCTGGAACATGCTGAAAGCACTCTGGGCCTGTTTAAATAGATTGCACCTGGGTACCACCTGATTTGAGTTGGTGGTATTTTGCACATGCAAAATTGCGAATGGTTCCTACATGTCATTTGTGATTACCTAATTAATTTGCAATTTGGTGTCGCAATTTTTACGAATCGTTATTTTTGTGATTACTTAAAAGTGGCCTGTGAATGCATTCGGTGAGGCAATTTTGCATTCGCAAACGGCAAAATTTTGCGATTTGCACTGCTTGCAAATGCAAAATAGGTTGATACATGTGGCCCTAAGCACTTATTTATGATGTGTATAAATGATTGGCTTGATGAATACGACACTGTACCTAAAAAGTAAAATAAAAAAAATAATCAAATTAAAAAGTGCAGCTGGCACAGTGAAAAAGGTACAGAGCGTGCTTAATAAATACAGATAAAAATAGAGTAGAAGATATATTAGCATAGAAACCAACAGTTCACACATCAAATTTAAATGCTTTTCTTGAGCAAAATATCTGCGGTTAATAATAAAGTGTTGAAGTTTTATCCCCAGCAGTCAAAACTGAACATGATCATCTTCAGGAAAATAGACTCTTAAGATAAACATCTTTCAAGGGGGCTCAAGACAATACAAAAATGAATGAATGTAAAACAGGCATAAAGGATTGTAATCAAGATGATTCCCAAGTAAGTGTCAAAGGACAGTAGTTTGCTCTGCCAAAAGGCAATGCTGGTATGCATAAGGCGTGAGTCAGCTATTTTTTCTTACTATCATTGCTGGGGAAAATCATAGCAAAAAAGAGGGTATACAGTCCATTTTGTTGTCAACAGACAATACCACATTAGAGTCAAACTCCCAGAAAATCAAAAAGGAAACAGCATCATAAGGAAGAAAGATAATCAAAACTAACTCCCTGATCCCAAAATGGATTCAAAGTAGAGGTAGAGAGCAAACAGAGATTCAAACACTTAGCATCGTAGCTCTTTGAATAATCAGCTCCCAAAATTCTCTCATTGGACTAGTCCAAGCGGGAAAATCCCAAAGGTCCTACACATCCATCCCATCAATCTGCCTTTTTTGTTTACTTTCAGGCACAAGCACAAGTGGATTTTCATTCAATGAAAGAAGACAGAAATTACTTAGCATACTCAATGTGGATAAAAGTAAATTGTTCCCTACCACAGCAACCTTGATCTTCAAATGGTATCTCAATGATAACACCACCTGCATACTAGCCAGGTCTGTGTTTATTCTCATGAACACTTTCTCTTCAATGTCTTTGGGAAAGGTTGAGGAAACAAAAGACAACAGTGCCCTTCAGAGCAAATCTCCATCTTCCATTGAATAGGACATCATTCCACAGCTTATGTCATGCCAGGACAGTAGTCATCACAGAACCTCAGTCAAAGTTGATAGTAAATCTTCTTGATTCATGGGCCAAACCCCATCACTGACTGATTGTACAAGAGCAATAGAACTGTCTTGAATACCTTTACAGACTGTTCCATAGGAATCAAGCCTGGAAGACTCAATATGCACAAGCAGGTTTACTTCCTTACATTATAGAAGGCCTACAGTTTTAAATCTATCCCCATAGTTTTCTTCAACACATTTGTGCCTAAAATATGGTTTTTCAGATGGGCAATTATGAATAATGTGTAATTTACTGCTCACTTATACCATTGTAAAGCCGTACGTTTTGAAGCTTCACATTTTGTTCTCAAACTTTGAGAAGGTTTGGATAGTTGCAACGCAGGTGAAGTATAAAAATAAATTTGAAGAAATTACAGCAAAAAGGTGTTGCTGCCACTCAGGGCCATTAGAGTACTGTTCTATTTTCACAGTTCACTTTCAACTGGATAGGGTCCAACCCAACAAACCATATTCAAAAGGACAGGGTCCAACCCAACAAACCATATACACCCTATATATTCCCATTCTCCTGTTGACAGAATAATGTTGATAGCATGTGTTGCAATGGGAAGAAATATTCTGCTCATATTCTTGTGTTAATAAATATATTTCCCCACTGCCACTCAGGAAGCTAATAGCAGTCATGAGCGACAACAGGGAATACAATCCTTGCTGTATTATATCCCACCACACTGCAGAAATTAATGACTGCTAAATGCGATTTTTGACAGATGAAAGTAGAGTGAGCTCACGTTAGTGGAAAAAATGGTCATAAAAGATTTCAAAATATAAAGTTATAAAAGCAGTGGTTAACAAATATGTCTATGGAAATACAAAAATGTAGAGGTAAACAAAAAAATATTCCACTACGCTTCTCAATTGTACATAGATGTACGGTACCTCTTACTCAAACCACATTGCCTAAACTTTATTTTCTCGCACTATGTTTTGTCTCTTCATTTTATGGGTGAAAGCTAATTTTCCCTTTTATCTCCCACACCTTTTTCTTAAAATTCCTTCACCATCCCTTAAAATATCACATACACTTTCCATACTCGAACAATATCCAAACCAAAACTGAACCTACACAAACCTTTACTCCAACCATAACTATATAATAATACCTTTCCTTACTCCATACCTTACCTAATCTTTACCCTAATCCAAACCCAAGCCCTAAAGGTAACCTAACTGAAACCCAGGAATAATATTTGCAGAGCTATACATATGATCAGAGTTGAAAGGTGGAGGAGTATAGCACAGTTAGAATAATGGTATGGAAATAGCAGTTTGTGTGACATTACAAACATACTTGCAGTGGGTACTACTATTAATTACTTACTTACTTCCCTTCACATGGAAATGACAGGCAATTGCTGAATGGGAGAAGCTCAAGAGCATGGAGCAGCACAATGGCAATGGGATCAAAGAGAGCTTGCCCTATGGCTGAAGTTTAGAAAAATGGAGTAGATGTAGTGGCCTTCTGATGGATAGTGGAGGAGGAGCAGAAGGTGGTGCAAATGGCACCATCAAGCATCACTGCACACCAGCTGACAACTGACCACCACTGAAGCCACCATAGATTCTGCAGCCTCTATCACCCCCAAGTGTTATTCCAGAAAATTCGCAATACAATTTGTCTCCTCTCCAACTATGGGAAATTCCTGCTAGCCTGGTAGACATGGCTGGCCTTTGTTACTTATTATTGTTGGGTTTTGGTGAGTGTTTGGTGTTGTAGTAGGAAAAGGTGGGGGAAAGTATGTCTTTTGGTTCATGTGGGTAGTATTTGCTGTGGTAGAGAACTGACATGTTTTGTAATGGGTCGGGCTTATTGAGGTTATGGAGCAGATGTGCTTTGTTTTTGGATAGGATTTGTTGGGTTTGTTGAGGGGATGGGTATGATTTCTCAGAGTATTGTTAAGTTCTGACAGAGGATGTTTCTTTTCTAAATATAGATTATGAAAGATAATTTTCTTTTGTACCTTTCTTTGTATCATTTGAATAACACATTGCTACCAACTTCAATTCCCAAACGTTCTTTCTGGAAAGACAAAAGGCTGCTCTCTATTTGTTATGTATGGTGGTCTGTTGACCATGAATCTCATACCAAGTAATATTTTTGGTGTCGTGTGTGAGGTATAGAGGTGTGTTTCAGTTGCAGGGAGATGTGGCTGCATTTAAGCATGAGTGTAAAGATAGAGATGTGTGAGGGGAAAAGTTTGATTGGCATACATACCATACTTATCTTCTGATGTATTTCAGAGTTCTTATAAAGCTTACAGCCACTCCAATGGAGTTCCTTGGCATTTACAACCCCAGAAACTGACAGCAGAGTGTAAATGTTTGGGTTAAATAGCCAGGTCGTATGGTTCTTAGGAAAACTCAGCAAGTTGTTGTCTGAGCAGATTATTATTGTCATACTGTTCCAGATTCAAGACCCTAAGACTCTGCCACAGCATCATTCATGGTTGATGATGGGTACAAAAAAAGAAATTGATTTTCTGATCTGAATCTGCGTTTTGGGGACTATTTGTAAATTTTGTGAGAAATGTTGGAACTTTCTCAAGAAAGAGGTTCAATCCAAAGCATTGCATTTTTTTCCTATTAGATGTCAATGTAACTGGAAAATTCAATAAGACACTGTTTACATTTATTAAAGTTGAAGGTGGCTCTAGTGGCCACCTTTTGAATTATTTTGTAATCTTTGAATGGTTTTCTTAGCCATACCTTTTTTTTACTGAATTACAGAAATCCAAGCATGACTGAATGAGGCTTTAACAACCCCTACCTTTTGAAAGAAGGATAGAAAGACAAAAATATGACAAAGCATTTGGAGATGGTGCATAAAGGATTTGATAGTCATTGAGATTTTATAATCTAGGGTCAAGCAATTAGCAATCCAAGGACCTTGGCTTCTACCCACCAGAAACAAATTTGTGTATTCCTCTCGGAAACTAGGCCAAAGTATGGAGTCTCACGGACTAATGTTATTGTTTACTACCAATATTTGGCCCTGAAGATTTTCCATGTGATTGAAGTGAAACGCATTGGTTGATATATTTTGCACCTCCACAACAATTTTGAATAATTACTTTATGAAAAACACAACACAACATGGCATGCTATCTATGAACACATTGTTCACTAGAGTTCATATACTTTTATATTGTAACAGTCAATATTTCTAATGTATTAAGTATGAGTTTTAGCATATGTTTATTCATTCATTATTGAGTGGCTTTGCGCTCACGGGGAAAGTTGGAGCACATTTCTGCAGTTTTCTAATCTACGTTCACTATTAGCTGCATGTTTGTGTATCTGCATAATAGTAGATTTTTATCTTACGTTGACCTAGCATGTCAGCAAGGGGTTTTACATACAGATTAAAAAGTAATGGGGATACTGATGACCCCTAAAGGACTCCCAAACTCAGAGGCTGGGATTTCAGGATAATGGTACCCCGTTGTCCAGATTTGCTACATTATTTTCATATTACAGTGCACTAGGCTCCCTGCACGCCTCTGAACTCTGTGTTATAGGGCGCACATTTTTATTTTCTTACATTTCTAACCTACGTTTTTATACTCTTGTACTGCATCGCAGTCTTATCTCGCTCCTTTCTTTCGTACCTGCTGCTTCAGCCAGCTGCTCTCGATCTCTGGAGTCGGACCATAGCCACGTCCTTAGAGGCAGGCTACAAATTCATAGCAGCTGCGCGGCTGTACCGATGGTGCGCTGAAGGCACGCCAAAGGCAAGCCCATCTGCGCCCGTCCACGCATGGACAGTGCCAGGTGCTAGGACCCCTGCCCGTTCAGCTAGGGGGACAGTGTGCTACTCTTCCTCAGAGATCCTATCCTTTAGAGCGGAAGCGGCCAAGGACTGCCTCCACTCCATAGACGTTGGTGCCTGATGCTAACGGCTGTGGTAGGTGCCATTTCTCATTCAATATCGTAGCTAAGGGAGAGAAGAGCGTGTGGGCTCCAGAGCCCGGATCCAGCTCTTTAATATGTCTGTCTTTCAACTGCAGGTCCTTAAGTAAGTATAAGCATGAAACTTTCGGGCTAATAACTGAACAACAGCCAGTGGGGCTGTTCCTAGTGGAAACTTGGCTACACGGGCAGTCAGCTCCGGATATCCTGGAGGCGGTACCTGAGGGCTAAGCCATCTCTAGAATTGATAGACCGTCGCAGAGAGGTGGGGGGTGGCTTCTGGTTGTGAAGCAGCATTCGTTACTATAACCTATAATAGTGACTGGTCTGTGGCTGGGATTTTAATCTGCAGGCCTCTGAGCCCCGATAGAGCATTTATTAACGCTTTGGCAGAGATGTTACCCCCTTATGCCATACGCTACCCGACTTTTCTAATCCTTGGGGATTTGAATCTACATTTTGACAACAAGGGTAGTCAGGAAACCTCTAAGTTCGTGACTAGACTAGAGGCTTTAGGACTGGTGCAGCTAGTACATGCCCCTACGCATGTTAAGGGACACACCCTCGACAATATTTTTTCTAATAGTGTTCAGATACAAGCTTCCCCCCCGATGCCTGTGGCATGGTCTGACCAGTCCATCCTTCCATTTAAGATCAGGAAATCTTGGAAAGCTTTTGGCCAGTCGAAACAGCACGCTGTGCCCAAATTGATCCAGAAATGGTCCCAACTAACTCCAGACACCTTTTATGGCCAAGCTGACACTAAGCACCCCAAAACTGGAGGCATGTCCTCAGATAGCTAGTAAACAAATCACTTCTTGGATCATGGAGGCAGCAGACTCCTTAGCACCTCTGAAACCCTGCAAGTTCCCGTCTTATTCCGTCAGCGGAATGGTTCTCAGTAGAACTATTAACTCTTAAGAAAGAATGTAAGCATCTAGAACGTCTCTGGAGGAGGAGTTATCAACTAGAGGACAAATTGAAATACCTTGAAGCTCTAAAATACTACCATAAGCAGATCAGGAGATCACATAGGGATTTCTATTTACAGAAAATTGATTCTGCTAAGGATGCTCCCAAAGATATTTTCGGTATAGTTAAAGAACTTACCTCCTTGGAGCGTCTCACAGCATTGATGCCTTCTTCTACCGACTATTGTAACAAAGGTTTTTTTTTGCTGAAAAGATCAAGAACATATATGATACTTTTCCAGAGGCCAGTAGAAATTTCAAATTCATCCCTCCGAAGGATGAATTAGCTCATGAAGAGCTTTTCAATTTCCAAGCACCCAGGATAAGAGATACATTGCAACTTCTTACAAAAGTGAAGTTGGTTTCTCCCATGGATATTATTTCCCCTAACATGCTGTTACTAGGGAAGGAAGCTATTTCGCCGGTGCTTATGAACCTGATGAAGTCCTCTTTCAGCTCTGGGCAAGTCCAAAGCCACTAGAAACATGCAATGTGGTCCCTCTGGTGAAGAAACCCTCCTTGGACCACAGGCTCCCAGTAAATCTGAGACCAGTATCACTGCTCCCTTTTTTTCCAAAATAGCAGAAAGATTTCTTAACCTTCAACTGACTAAGTTTATCGAAGATAACCAGGTTCTTCATGAAACCCAATCAGGTTTCAGACCTTCAAATAGCACTGACTCTGCCTTACTTATATCCTCCGAAATGTTGAAAATGGCCACAGATGAAGGTAAGACAGCAGCGCTGATTTTGCTGGATCTTAGTTCGGCATTTGACACGGTATCCCATGGCCTTCTTTTGGAATGGCTGTGGGATGCTGGAGTCAGAGGTGGTACATTGAAATGGATCAAGCACTTTCTTCAAGAGAGATCCTTCCAAGTCTTCCAACGTCCCTTTAAGTCTGCAACTCAACCCCTGTTACAAGGCGTTCCACAGGGCTCAGCCCTTAGCCCATTATTTAATGTCTATATGCGTCCGCTAGCAGACATAGTCACAAAATATGGGGTGAAGCTGGTGTCCTATGCTGACAATACTCCGCTGATTATCATGCTAGAACAGAATGCAGTGGAGGCTACGTCCAAACTCAAAGCTTGCTTAATTGACCTGGCCAACTGGATGAAATTCAGTTGTCTCCAACTAAATGCAGGCAAAACTGACATTATGGTAGTTGGCAAACAACCCTCCATCTGGTCTCACATCTGGTGGCCATCAGAACTAGGCAGACCCGGCCCCCAAACCTAAGATTAAAAACTTAGGGATATGGTTTGACAACAACCTCTCTTTCGCAGAACATATATCAGGTTTGACCGGCACCTACTTTGGCCTACTGAGAATGTTCCGAACATTTTTAGATCTTCTACCGCTGACAGCATAAAACACCATCATCCAGGCAGTGATTATCTCCCGCTTGGATTACTGCAATGCTCTCTACTTAGGGGTCACCAAAAATAGTATGAGAATGATGCAGAGAGTACAGAACGCCGTAGCCCGGCTACTACTTAACATTAAGAGGCGCGCCCGGTGGGAACGGCCCTTGTGGAATTACACTGGTTACCTGTGCTGGACAGAGTGACTTTTAAGGCTGTGTGTTTTTGTCACAGAATTTTAAACAAGAAAGGGCTTAGCTATCTATTACCACAACTTAAGCCTTATAGACCTATTAGGAGTCTCAGATCTGCAGGTACCTCAAGACTGACTGTTCCCAAAGTGCATAGAGCACAACTGGGAGGTAGATCCTTTGGCTTTCTAGCAACTAGGATTTGGAACCAATTGCTGCTGGATCTCAGGATGCAGCCCTCAGAAGTGCTGTTCCGCAGGAAACTTAAAACATGGCTGTTTAGGTCATCTCAGGTAGACTGGTGCTAGGTATTTTCTTTTCGGACAGGGGAGACTTAGACTTAGAGGAAGAATTCCTAGCGCGGGGCACTCCATTGGAGTATCCAGGCGCTCTACAAATTACTAATCTAATCTAATGTAGGTACAGGTGACTAGTGATATCACAACTAGAATGTAGTAAGAAAATGTAAAACAGGTTTTTATCAAGGAATGGCAGGATTTCTTTTATTATATATGGATAAAATACCCCTGCTGTACATTATGTGAATATTGAAAGTCACTGGAGACTTCTCCTTCAGGCATCTATCCCGGGCTTGATAAAGAGGGAATCAGCCATCTTCTTCCAGCATAATCTGGGGTCAGTCCCCTTACATATAGTGTGGGTTGCTTTTAAGGCCTGGTTGAGAGGGACGTTAAAGGGGGCAGCTGTGGGTTGGGCTAGAACTGAGAAAAAAGAGACGGCTGACTTAGAGATGCGGTTAGCAGAGGCTGAGGCAGATCTAAAGGCTAGGCGGCCATCTGGAGTAGGGAATGAAAGCCTACTAAGAAGAGTAGAAGATCTCCAGCTGAAGTTTAGACTCAAGCTTGAGGAGGTATTATTTCAAAAGTGGGAGGTAAGCAAAATGAGGGATTTTGATCAGGGTGAGAACTGTGGCAAACTTCTCGCCATGAAGGGTAGAGTTTATAGATCTTGCAATTATATTAGTAAGATTACAGTGGGCACTCAAATTATAGAGGATAAAGGGGATATTGAGCAGGCTTTTGCGGAATTCTTTCTTACGGGGCTATATCGTGAAGATCTTCTGGTTGAGGAAGAGGACATTGATAGGTGGCTTAACGAGAAACAGCTCCCAAAATTAAATTTGGATAGCCAAAAAATCCTCACCCAAGAAATTACAGGGAGTGAGATACTATCCGTCCTAAATAAATCTAAGACAGGGAAAGCGGCAGGACCCGACGCGATCCCAATTGAAGTTTATGTTCTAATGGTGGAAGAAATCATCCCGGTTTGGTTGAAATTGTTTAACGAAATCCTAGGAGGTACTTCCCCTCTGCCCGATTCATGGAGTGAGGCTGTCATTACACTGATTCTGAAGCCCGGGAAGGACTAAACCGAGTGCCAGTCTTACCGACCAATTTCATTATTAAACTCCGATTACAAGATCTTCTCAGGGATTCTGAATGCCCGGCTCTGTAAGATCATAGGGCCGATAATTCATGAAGATCAAAAGGGCTTCCTTCCGGGCAGGCAGATGTCGGACTTGGTGTACACCCTAATTGGTGCAGTTGATCTGGCAACTGCACGGGGCCTCCCTCTTTCAATCACCACCGTCTATGCAGCTAAAGCTTTCGATCGAGTGAATTGGCACTATTTGAGTAGGACCTTGAAGGCTTTTGGTTTTGGCGACGGTTTTAGGGAGGTCCTTAAAAAAATATATAAAGCTCTTCAGGCTCAGATTTTGGTTAATGGCAGCCTTTCCCCTGTGGTCACAATAGAGCGTGGTACTAGGCAGGGATGCCCACTTTCTCCCATACTTTTTGATTTATATATTGAGCCTCTGGCCCAGAGTTTAAGGCAGAATGAAAAGATCATCCCCTTTGTCGCAAATGGGTACACAAGGAAACTAGCATTATATGCTGATGATTTAATTTTACTATCCTCAAATGTTAATACCACATTACCGGAGCGTCTTAATGAAGTCCATGTTTTTTGGGAAACTTTCTGGCTATGAAGTCAACAGCGATAAAACCGTGATCATGGCATGGAACATCATAGATCAAGGGGTAAAGTTTGCTAAGGAGCTTAGATACCTTGGAGTATCAATAACCCAAGATCTCAGAGAGATCCCAAAAATTAACCTGGAAAGAGTTTCTAAGGAGGTGGACTTTTTATTAAAAAGATGGCAGAATATTCTGCTTTCCCACTACGGGCGGGTGAATTTGATAAAATTGTGTGTGCTCCCGAAGTATGCCTATTTGTTTAATAACATTCCCCTGGAGTTTGGTAAAGGTGATCTGCTTAAAATACAGGGCAAGATTTCCTCCTTTATTTGGGCAGGTAAAGGGATCAGGCTGTCGTGGAAGAAATTAAGACGCAAATTCTCACATGGGGGTATGGGCTTATCAGATTTTCAGTTGTACTGCTGGGCCTACCAACTAAAAAACTGTAGGATGCTACTTCTTACTCCAGATAGGCCACTTGATGAGCCTTTTCTACTGTTGACCACCAATATTATCTTGCATGAGGACTTTTTGAGGAATTTCTGACTTAACTTGTATACATGAATATGCTAGTGTTAAGACACACTAGTATAACCAGTATGGTAAACATAATACCACTCAGACTACATTGTTTATGTTATTTTCATGGCCTGACATTGAAATTCAGATAACAAGGCACTTGTCCCTGACTAATGTTGCATTAGGTGTCTTATCATTGTCATTGTCGTCAACCTGTCATGGCCTTCCCTGATTGAGTCTATCTGGACAGCTTATTAGGAATAATACTGTGTACACTCTGGGTACAGTAACACATGATTGCTATCTGAATCAAGGGTATAGGAGTATTTGATAGGAAAGCTGTCTGGAGGCGCTTCACTCTCCATATTTGCTTGAATTGCTTTTAGTATATGTGTATCGATCTTTGTTTGAGATCTGGTTAAGACTGCTTCCTTTTTTGTAAACAAACTTTTATTAGCTTGACAGTCTTTGCGGCTGACTTAGCTTTTGAGCTAAGTCAGCCTCAAAGTTTTCTTTGGAGTGAATCCAGTCACACTGATGGCTCAAAGTGTGTGTCACATGGACCAATGGAATCTTATCTTGTAAGACAGCTACCTTTCCCAAGAGCTGTTTACTCTTTATAGGTTTTCCTTTTGAATCTTTGAATCTATTTGGGAACAAATGATTTAAATCTACAGTGTCATTTTGCATGCAGATGAATGAATCGGACATTATTAGTATGAAAACTGATGGGTCAGACTTCCGTAGTGCAAGTACCAAGGCATGACTTTCATTATTTTGTGTGGTGCTGTCACCTAGGATTTTGGTGTGGGTGTGCTGTGGGTGGAACTCACCATCTTTCACTACGCCCTGCTCTGCTGCAGCAGCAGAAGACTAAATGCAATGGTCTCAAGTTGAAGTCCAGCCATACTATCAATGTCTTCAAATAACAACATGCAAAACTATGTGCTCACTCTCCTCTATATAAAATGTATTTTTTACACTTGGGATGCATCTCAAATTCTTATATGCAAAACAAACATCCCTAATAATCCAGTTTTCCTGATATTGCCTGGATCAATTCTAACCCCACATAGGGCCTCTGCACCATCCTCAATGAATTCATTTTTGGGGCAAAACAAAATAATGCCCCACTAGCTACCATCCAGCTCCCATTCAACAACACAATCCCAATCTTAACATGTCACAATTTTACAAATCATCAACATCAACCAATACTACAAATAGAATTACTGCAACCCAATGAAGTTGGACTGGACAGGCTCCAGAAAATTTAGAATGAGGCAGCTAAACTTTCTACAAGAGTAAAAAGTAGGGGTTGTGCCTAATCTGCAATGTACAAAACCTACCGTTTTTATGTGAATTATAAGATCAAAACTCAAAGATTCTGGGCCTGATTCACAAAGGTAAACATACACTTTTGTGAATGTTTACAATTGTTTACTATTCACGAAGGGATTTATGAGTAGTATCTTTACGAGTGCGGAGTCTTCACACATAAAAAGATAGGAATGTTGCAAAAGTGTATGTTTACCTTTGAGAATCATGCCCTCTGTATGTTATTTTAAAGTGTGTTCTGTTCTCCCTTCACTCCCCCATCTGTGTATAGATTCTATCTATAAATGTATCCCATTCAACAGAAATTAACTGATAAACGAGTGGGCCAGTTTTTTTTCTCTATAATACCTTATTAAGTTATTATTAGAAAATGCCTTATATGCCTGCAAATATAAATTCTGTTGTAAATGTACATTTACAAGCAAGTTTACCTTTTTTACACCTGTCACGAGGGATTCCAGACAGGTGTAATTGAATTTACCAGTGCAGAGAAATGTACATTGGTACACTCCAGGGGTGGGACATTGGCGTTCCAGTTTCTCTAACTCCTCTCCACTTCCTGTCCACTCTGGAAATGACTGGAGTTTTTTTTCCAGAGAAGGGCCAGAGTAACTCCCTTTCCAGGATGGAAAGTGAAATGGATCACCCCAGACTTGCTGGAAAAATGCTTCCCCATAGAGGAATGTTTCCCCATAGTGGACAGTAGCGGTCCGTGGTAGGAGTGCCGGCCGGGCGATGACGTGGGGCGGCGGAGGGGCAGGGTGGGGGGTAGTAAACCACGGATTACGGCCAAGTACAGGTAAGTAAACATTTAAATAAATAAAACGAATTTCGTTGTGAGCGCTGCATCGCCAAATGCGATGCAGTGCGTGCAACGAAATTCGTTTTATTTATTTAAATGTTTACTTACCTGTATTCGGCCGTAATCCGTGGTTTACTACCCCCCACCCTGCCCCTCCCCCGCCCCACGTCACCGCCCGGCCGGCACTCCTACCACGAACCGCTACTAATAGTGGAAACAAGATGTGAATATGCACAGAAGAGAGTCTGTTACCCCTTTGAACAGCTCTCTATCTACTATGGAGAACTCTGAAAAGGGGGAATTTGAGCCTCTGTGAGCAGTTACATTCCATTTCCAGATGTGCACCCGGAACCTGCGCCTGACTCAGCTTTCCAGATGTATTCTGGGAATGTTTTGCAAATATCAAACAAGACATCGGGGTGTGATGGAAAATCGACACCAATAATGTTTATATTTTTGTCAACAGGAGCCCTCGCGGTTTGCAACCGTACAAAATGTACATTTAGGTATGGCAGTCATTGAATAATGCCAACACCTTTGTGTAAAAATAAATTATTTAATTTTGTATCCCCAAGGAAATAATTTTCCTAAAATTATGGTGTTAGATTCCCATACAGGAAAATTATTTACTACTGCCTTTGATAGGATTCATTCTCGGACCATTTCCCAGACGGGAAGGGGTGAAACAGGAGTGTTGACTTTTGAGTGTGCTTGTGTTCCTAAACTTCCCTGGTTAACTATGTCATGGAATATGCACTTCCTAACCCTTGAGTAGGATTTAATTAGGTGCAATATTACGTGTTTGCTGGATAATATTATGCATGAGTAAAACAGTTTTCAAACCGCTGTCTCTGACTATCTTATAGTAAAAAATTGAGCCATTTGCAATTATAAGTCAAAGTAACAAACACAAATGACTTTGAGATGATTAGGTTTGTGGTGATGTTTGTGTGTGGTTTGTGGTGGGCTTTCTAAAAGATGATAAACCAGTAAACATGCAGATATCACATAAGAGTCATATGGAAAAGTAGAGGAATCAGGAGCAATGTGTAACTTTCTCAATTATGATATATGTCATTGGTTAATTAGTTTATCAAACCTTCATGAACTGACACTAACATGTTTCCAATTACGCATTAAAAATAAAATAGAACCCTTTCAAAAGGTTTTCGTTGAAGAATACTTTTAATGCATAATATTTTGTATTACAATTTAATGATGTTTCCGTCTCATTGTAAATACAATGCAGTTATTGGATTATTTTACAAGCTCATATTTGTAAAAGCATAGACTTACATTTAGGGGTAAATGTAATAAGAACAGCACAACACGAAATTATTAAAACATAACAATAGCAGTGATATTAGTGGAGACTCAAGCATTTCTAATGTCACAGATTACTAATGTAAAATGTGGAACTATCCTATTCTCAGCAGGAGCAAATGTAGAAGTACTGCAATTATATCAACCCAATTTCCTTTCCCACGTAGCAATTTATCTTTTGCTTCCAGAATTATTGTCACTTGGTCCATTTTCTATATGTGTGACCTAGTTTGAAAGCCCCATCAGCAGGCAGCAGTTAGCAAACACATGGTGCCATAGAATATTCACTACACATAAAATAGGTAATTTGCAGATTGGCAGAATGCAGGTAAGGTAAGCATGGGCAACCGTAGTCTTTTTTCCATTTCCTAGAGAATACATGTGTCTGAACACACCATAAAGCAAAACCACATCATCTAAGACCATTGTGTAAAATTCCTTAGCTCGTCTCTAAAAAAAAGTAAGCATTTCTTTTATTTACAAATCATTACTCTTCACTCTGTTTAACAAGATTACATTATTCGTGTCCACTAGTGCACATTTAGCAGCTTGAAAATGGCCTTGGATGTCAAAGTAAGGTGTAGGAATCAAATTGTTGGTCTCTACTGCAGCTTTCAACACAACGTCCAAGTCCTTGCAATTTGGAATCGTGGAGACCATAGGTTTAGACTCTTCTCCTAAAACTGCTCTGTGGCCAAGGAATATTTAACACAATTATGCTAAAAACAATTCTGACAAAGACATCTAGGAAGATTGCTCTTTATGAACTGTTAGTAAAAAACAGAAGCAGTCGACTGTGGGGACTAATTGTCCAGGGATTGTCTAAACACAGTGAATACTTAAATTAATCACTGGTGTGTTTATCTATTTAACACAAGCATTAGTTTATTTATGAGTTCATATACGAGTTCAACAGCCCTCGCTCTCTGTACTCATACCTGGGGAAATCATATAAATGAACGTATCACTCCACATACATTAATACATATGCAAAATGAAAATCTTAAAGCAAAATTGTGAACAAAAACAAGGAACTTGACAATGACTACATCCATACATAGACATATAAATACATGAAATCAAATGCAAAACATAAAAACTAGGCACTCGTCTTCAGTCTTCCAGACGTTTAGAGCAAGAGCAGTTACCTCCTCAATTCAATAGACAGTCCATATTGGGAGATAGTCCTTAAAGCAGACAACACAATAAGACGAAAAATTGTTGTCTATTTCGTTTGTGTGTGTCCAAAAAATTACTTTCTAGAGTTCCTACTTAGAGGACTCCTCCAACAGTAGGTGTCAACGCATTTCAGCCCTTTTGAATATGTGCCTCTTCTGGACAGTGGAAGACCAGAAGCACTCAAAGCCAGTCACTAGAAACCTAAAGTATCAAAGGGTACTCAACAAATGATATCCACATCCTTAAAAAGTGGCCAAAACTCGATCATTTGTCCTGAGCAAAGCAGGGCACCGGGAATGCATCTCACCCAGCTCGCATGGCTAGAGTGAATCCAGAAAGTCGTGCATGAACTTACTTGCTTGTACACACTTGATCAATAGAAACCAGCAATTAGCAATGGCTTCCTAAGGGATACAGTCAGAACTCTCTGTGAGAACTCTCCGTGAGTGCTGCCAGACAAGTCAGCATCCATCAGTGCCGAGTCACCTCAGGGGGGGTCTCGGACACTGGTGGCTGCTGACTTGCATGGCAGGACTCACAGAGGGCTCTGACTGTATCCAGAGGAAACCCTTGCTAAATGAGCACTTGCTCATGAATAAACTAATGCTTGTGTTAAATAGATAAACATACTTCTGGTTATTTTGAGCATTCACTGTGTTTAGACGATCCCTGGACATTTAGTTCCTACATTATACCGCTTCTGATTTCTACTTATCTATGCCCAGATATAATGGGGTTATTTGGGCAGACCCCTATCTTTTTGTTAACTTTATGAACAGTTTATCAGACGTCCACCTGTTGTGGCTCTAATTGGCCTCTGACATCTTCAGGATGAAAATGTATGCATATATTCATTGAGCTTGACCTTCCCAATCCATGGGAACAAAGACACCATACCAACTGCAACAGCTGCAATGTGATATACACTATCACATGCCCATGCAACTTGCAATATATTGGGATGATGACAAGGAAAATAAAGATCAGGGTTAACGAACATAGGAGCACCATTAGATGCAAAAGAGGGGCCACCAAACTAACTACAAACTTTTTGGATAAAGGACATACTGATATGGACCTTAAATGGATCATAATAGAAAAAATGGACAATAATAGGGCTCTAACAAAAAGACTACTAACAAAGGAACAACGCTGGGTGTATAAACTGGGGACACACAAACGGGTTTGAATGATGAAATCCTGTGGGGCCAGCTGAGATACTGATGGTAGCCTACCAACGTTGAGTTCTGTATATTTATAGACTGAACACATGTTTACCTATTAACAGTGATAGCTAATACCAACAGCCCATTTGTGTCATATACACTATATGTCCACGCCTTGTTTTAGGGCTCTTCCTCCTGTAGTCCACAGCAGAGGTTATACGATGGGGGCGTCCAGGATCAGACATATGTAGTCTGACTGCACTATGATGAGAGGTTACACAGGTAAAGGCAGAGCAGGTTCTGGTCTCGCTTCTTGTACTATCGTATCTATCTTTTAATCTTTGGATGTTTTACAATTATTGGGCTGTCTTGCACTGTAAACACGCATTGTGGACTCTTTAAATATGACTTAAATTCTCACGCCGTTTTTCTAAAAGAAGTAACAGGGACGTTCCAAGCTGGAAAACACACATAATTTAAATTGCCAATATCTGGTGTATAACTGAATTGTTTTTATACACTCGCTCCTCCTTTGTGTTTGATAAGCCCACACAAAGAACCATCTACACTACATCACCCATGAATCAATGGGTGTTTACGTCTTCTGACATGCACGCTAGACTTTGCACACAGCCCAAGTGACGGGGAAGATGCCCGTGCCCATGAGGAAATAACACGTAAATACCGGCGTCCTCCCGGCACACCTCTACCTGAAGCCGGGAGGACGAAGACAAGTTTAGGTGAATGGCCAGGGAAATCCCTTGATGAAGTAAGTGACGATGTATTCCAGTATGCTCGTCGTCCGGAGTAGGGAGTCTCCTGGAACTCGGGCATGGGGCACTCAATAATGCGATCTTTTGATTACTGATTCTTTCTCCCCCCCTTTTACCTCACCATTTTCTGCCCATAGTGTGTGACTAAAGGGGGCCCCATCCTCGCTCCTGAGATATATGACACCCATCAGTTGTGGGTGAGTATAATTGCACACGCTAAACGATGTATATGTATATAAGCTGGAGGCTATAATTTTTTTAATGTGTGTGGTGTCTGTCTATGTTTGTGGGTCTAGGTATATTTCTCATTTCTCAGAATACGCCTGATATAAATGGATTGAATTAGTGAACAATCACCAATGAGGGCCGCTATATTACTGCCCTAAGATTTATCCACACGAGCCATGTGGGTGTTTTAAAGATTGCTAATGGATAATGAACATTTACTCCATAACTTTAGCAACGTTGGCGCACAGGGAACGAATGCCCTTGCCTCCAGTATGAGGTGGTGTAGTGCACACGCATGCAGTGGGATATGCATGCCTTTTTACTCACAATTGTGGTATATACCGTCACCTATGCAAACACTGATTCAAATCTCTATATAATGTTTGCCATGGATCTTGTTTTACAGGTGATACAACAGAAAAAGAAATAAAGGATGGGCAAGTATTAACACTTCCCATACAAAATTGCATGACATTACTCTGCAATCTATTTACCAGGGAGGTGTTACCTTGATACCCTGATGAAAGCCCCAGACCTTGTTAGGCCTTAGAGTAAGGCTGAAACATGTTAGGTTAACAAAATATAGGGTCATAGTAGGACGATTAAAGTCTACATTACCCTGTACCTTATTTTACCTTTCCCCACCATCTCCACTAATAAAGGGATACCTAGGAGAAGGCGAGGGATTTTTAATCTGTAGGTAAGCCCCCTGGTCACCCTCTATCCTTAAGTGCTCTCTGAAACACGGTCAAGCCCACCCTGACCTTTAAGAGCCAGGGTGAACCCGATGATGAAGCATGACACTACTAGAGTGTGTGAGGGTTATATATAAAAAAGGAATATTTTCCTTCCCTGCACCAGTCATGCGGAGCCAGCATACCCACTAGGGGTGCACCTTACAGCCCCCTCCCCCCCTGCCCGTGTCTTGTATAGTATACACTACTATCCCTGCAATACCTGGCGGGATACTCTATTGTTGTATTGAGTTTACAAGGGAGGACGTATCCCCCCACTCCTCTTCAACTGTTGACGAGGCCTCTCAACCCTCTGGGTCCCACAGGTCACTACCTGTGAGTACCTTGTTTGTTTATCATGCATATTTTATGCACCATTTCAATTGCACAAACCTAGCAAATGGGAGAGGTGCACTGTACAGGGTGAAAGATAAGAATAAAGTCAACAAGTATTACCTTTTTTTTAATGGTTAATGTATTGTGATGTAACATTCTTTAAAGAGTATTGGATTCAAATCATTCCTAAATTAAAGTAGCGTATGGGCAATCTTGGTGAATATAGGGTTGCTATTCCAAATCCTGGGTGCATAGATAGAAAAGGCCTGCTGTGTTATTTTTTTCTTTATTACACTTCTTACTCTGCACTCTGATGATGTCCTGCCTGTGAGTGAGCTCAGAAAAACTAGAGATGGTGAGCTTGCCTGCAAGATCAACAGTGGTGCTGGTCATGATGGCTTTGTAACTTAAATGATGCAGCTGGTTTTGAAGATAGTGTGGCCTGACAAGAGGAGCCAATGGAGTTTCATCAGGATAAGGGTAATGCAATCATATTTCTTAAGGCCATAGATGAGTTGCACAGAGATATGTAGGATGTCTCTAAGGGGTGCCAGTGTTAGGTCTTGTAGGCCATGAAGTAGGGCATTACTACCATCTAGATGCAAGAGACTGAGGGCTTGAACAGTAGTTCTGAAGTCACTTTCTGAAAGAAACTATTTGACTTTCTTTAGAATAGAGAGCTGTCTTTGTTTTTTTGACATTGTGTTCCTTCAGAATGAGGTTGGTGTCCAGGGCATTCAGTGAAAGTTGGGCTTTAAAGTTGTCAAGGTTCATGCCATTATACCAGTTTTGTACTGTATCTTGTTTGTAATTCATGGCAAATTGCAGGAAATCTTTCTTGTTTGGGTTGAGTTCCAGGTAGGGTCTGGACATTCAGGTCTGAATGATGTGTAAGCGCTATATGAGGCTTAGGATATCTGAATCTGAGAAGACTTTCAAGTAAAGCTGTGTTTCATCAGGTATTGGTGAATATTGATGTGAGCAGAGCATTAATCAGCTCCATATAAAGGTTGAAGATGACAAAAGACAGTACTGAACCCTAGGAGACTCCACTGGTGCTAGGGATCTTTTGTGACCTGGAGGTGCCCATATGAAGAAACTGGTGTCGGGAAGGTAGGAGGTGAACCAGAAATGGATGTAGCTGGTGAATTTCATTTAAGACTTCAGAGTACATATGAGGATTGGATGGTCAACAGTGACAGAGACAGTAGAGATGTCCATTAATATCAGGAGGCAGGAGTCATCTTCATCTGTGGTCAAGAGAGCATCGTCTATGATGTGTAAGGTAGCAGTGGTCTCGGTGCTGCAGCGTGATCTGCAACCAGACTGGTAGTTGTGCAAGAGATGGTTAGCTATGATGTGATCTTGGATTTGAACATAGATGGTGTGGAAGAATGTTGCCTGTTTTGAGAGCATCTGGGAAAATGCCTTTAGTAAGGGAGGCATTGTGAATGGTAAGTAGGGGTAAGAGCATTCCAGTAAGAGATTTGATGAATGACGATGGTAAGACATAACCTTCATAAGAAGTGGCTTTGGGGGAGTTGAATATGTCAGTGACAGATGGTTTTGAAGGATTCTACTGGAAGGGATAGGTATAAGAGAGGAAACAGGCTTGGTATCATTGATGTGCTGTCAAATTGTTTGTACTTTTTCACTGAAGGAAAGGTTGATGGCATTGCACTTTTCTGTGAAGTAAGACATCGCTGGGTCCAGAAGGGGGTTGATGCAGTGCTCGATTGTCTTAAACAGTTCTCTGTTACCTCTGGTGGCTATATTGATGGTGTTGATATAGTAGTTTGTTTTGGCTGAAGTGATAAGCTGTCTGTGGGTTGTCCTCAAGAGTTCTGTTTTTTCCCATTTTCTTTCCAGTATGTGGAAAGATCCTCTATTGTCAGGCAAGGTCTTTAGAGTACCAGCGTGCTGAAGGCTGTAACTGGCATGTGTTTGTTATAATTGGGGTGTGGATGTTCATATAGCTTTCCCAAAAAATGTTTAAGCTGTTTCGAAGGGTGCTGGTGTCAGAAGTGGAGTTGAGAGGGTGAGAGATGACTTTTATCTTCAGGATGTCTAAGGAGAAGTCTTTGACGAATCTGAAGGTTTGGTCTATATTTCGTGCTGACCTTGGTTTGTTGGTAGAATGCTGAGCAGGAAGATAGGGATGGCAAATGAGTTGGCCCAGTCCAGGGATATAGAAGGTTTACATTGAATTGTTTGTTGTTTATGTTGAACCATGAAGATTAAAATGTGGCTTTTCAAGAGTGTTGATTGTGTGACATGATGTACCACGTTGAGTATATCAATAAGGTTGAAGAGAGCTTTTCTTGTTTGTTTTTTAGATTGTGTTCTCTAGGAGGATGAAATCACCCAAGAGGGTAATGTGGGCATGTCGGATGAACGAGTTGGTGAAGAGACCTGGTCAACTGGTGTATAACCTAGCAAATGCATTGCTGACTCGGCTGCCTAAATATTGTGCGGCTCCCTTCACAATGGTCCATCACACATCAGCCCATAAGATTTCTAATATAAAAAGATCATGAATGTCTTGAGATAGGCTATCACTTTGCCCATAAGACTGTATGCACCATATACAAAGAGATTCATTTGAACAATCCTCAATATTTATTTACAGATCTTCAGATCTCTGGTAGATATGGAACTTTAAGAAGCCAAGCACTGACCATGCTGGACATCTTAGATTCAAAACCATATACAGGTTGAAGATGACACCCTAAACTATTATACTGTGGAAATAATCCAAGGATTTGGAATGCCATACTAACAAACATCTGACAAGTCACATTGATCTCTGCTTTAAAAACAGACCTCAAACAGTATTTCCTAAAGGAGCTTCCATAGTCTCTACCCATCTAGTGTAATTGATATTCTCGGGTCCTGTACTACAAAGAAAACACCTACTGTTCGAAGACTTTGATTTCATGTTTTCTAAATACATTCTTAGTTTCTCTTACTGTTTTTCCATAGTTTATCTCTGTAAAGTGTTCTACCACTGTGTGTCCTGGGTCTTGACCACTGAAGCCAAATAAAATAAGACATGTCCACAGGAGAAGAAGGGATAAAAGACAGTCTTTGAAAAGGATACCAAAATGTGAAGAAGGGCCCCACAGTATACAGTAGTACACATAGACAAACTGAAAGACCAGATAAGATTGGGAAGAAGTCCAGATTAGACAAGGTAATCAGAGGGCCAACAGGAACACAAGAGGATCCTCACCCAGAGAAAGAAAATGGTAAGTCATCCAGAAGACCAGAAGAGACCCTCAAATAATTTCATCTTAAGGAACATGTTTATGCCCATTCAAAGGGCTAGAGATTTCCTGAGAACTGGGAAAATATCAATGTGACAAACTTGATGTGAGAGTATATAGGAGGGAACACAGTGAAAGCTAGACATAGTCCAAAGAAGGCCTTAATGTCAACACCATTGTTAACAAAAAAAGAACAACAAATCAAGTGAGTTGCACTTCTTGCTGAAGAAATTTCGACCTAGGTGAAACTTATCAGGGTACTATAAAGACACCAAAGAATAAAGGAACAAAAGAAAGATACAGAGGGTGGTTGGGATAGGAACCTTTATGTGCACATCATCTATAAGGTTTCTATAATTTGATACTTCATGGGCCCATTGAAAACAGTGAGTAAGTTGAGAACACCTGTTGGAATGGTCAACATGACCCCAACGTTCCTCTAATAAGTCAGTTTAAAGGTATTATCTTAGGAGTCTCTAACTCAACAACAACTAAGTCAGCAAGGTGAATTTGTAGAGCACTGATTTATACTCCAAATGGTGTCCAGACACTTGCAGAGACTAACGGGTTAACAACTGTACTTATTGGAGGAGGCTAGAGACTGATTTGCATAACTCTGGGTACAAACTGAGGTGGCATGGTGGGCAAAATAACAATGAGTTGGAATACTATCACAGCTGATTGCCACTACCGAGACTTATTGCAAGCATTCCTCTCATCACCTTTGGGGTGTTTGATGTAATGCCCTAAGTGGCCAAGAGTGTGCTCAGATCTGAATCCAGTGCTCAATGTGCCACTGGATCCCATCTACACCCTGCTGAAGAGCACCAGTAAGGATGAAACCGGTCTTGGGTTGCTTACTTTCCAGTTCATTGAGGACCTAGCTGGCAGTTCGGTCTGGCCTGATCTTATTGGAGCAGAGTCGAGACTGACTTGCAAATAGCTGGGCCCAAACTGAGGTGGTATGATGATAAAAAGAATGACAGGTTGGATCACTACCGGAGCCATTGCCAGTGGTTAGACGTTTTTCAAGAATTCCTCCCATTATGTTTTGTATGTTTGAATAAACTAAGGACAGGAAATAATCTGGTATCATTGTCGATCTCAAATTAGTCAATCAAGTCATTATATTTAAGTGTGCAACAAATCATTTAAATTCAATCAGATCTATGTTTGTCATAGATGTGTTGAGTTATAGGGGGTTTAGGTTTCAATCTAGTGTACAACAAAACATTTACATTCCACCAGATTTTCTGGTTTTCTTTCACCTTCTCCTTTGCTAGTGCAAAGACTTTCTTTACCTAATTCCTGGTAAGCCATATGTGATTCTGGAGTGTGATTGACACACTTGCATAGCTGCATAATTTCACTTCTTGAAAATATATTCACATTTTTCCCATTATGGATAGCTTTTCTATGCACGGTGACATTGCAAAGGAGAAAAAGATAGAGGGCCTCAGTCACAAAACCAATTCTACACCTAGTTTCAGCAGACATGATTTTACAGGTCCTATAAGGCACAATAAGAATGCGTGATCGAAGCAAGTATAGTCATGAATTGATAACCGGAGATTTTATTTTCCTTAACACAGGATAAATTGCTTAAGGTCTAAATTGCTGGAGAAGCAGTGCTTAATTTGAGCTGGTGGTTTCCGGTGCTCAGCACTGGCACTTAATTGTCAGCACTGGGGCTTGGGACAGCCTGCCAGAAGGTGGCACTGTCTTGGTAATTTAGAGATGACTACAACAACAGTTAATTATTAATGCTATAGTCATTAAAAATGACTATTACCTACCGCCCCAGCCATTCTTATAGCTTTGGAGGCCTGAAATAGTCTGAAATGTCACACTTGAAGGAGTGTGATGGTCAGTAGTTGTGTTGTTACTATCATTGGTAGCATGGCAGGGGCAGTGTGCGGTGGAAGTTGCAGTGGCCTCCTGACGTGAGCCCTGGCACTTATTTTTTTTACAAATTAAGCACTGGGGAGAAGGTTTTAGATTTGAGCTTCTGGCATGGCAAATTGGAAATCCCTTGATCAGCTGAATATTGCTTCATCTTTGTTCATACAAATTTTAAAAACTCCCTGTGTTTTTGGGCCCAATCAGATATTTCGTCAAGGGAACAGCACACAAACTCACTGAATGCAGTTTCAATTCCTGTTAAGAGATAAATGGCCTTTTTATAGCTGCTGATTTTTGCACTTATACCAATGACACTGCCTGCTGAATCTGACTGATATCTTAGATGGAAATATGTCACAGTCCTCATGTGAGCTGTGGGGGAGCACCCACAGTGTCTACCCAATGGAAAACACATTGATTAAATCAGCTTTGCTATATGGCTCATTGGCTCATTTTTGGAGATTGGGCTGTACAAGAAAGTTAGAAATTTACCCTGGGGATTATAGCTAACTAAACCAGCCAAATAATAATAAAGGTAAACACTCTAAACCAAGTTATATTAAAATGAGAAAGCAGGAGGTTGTTTCCAGTAAGATGATGACCAATGTCTTGGTCAAGAGTGTTTGATTTTGTTCAAGTAGCTCAAACCTTTCCTAAGTCAATGCCACTGGATCTGTTTTGATTTACAATTTTCAAAGTGAATGTTTTGCCTGTAAAACTCAAAGGTTTTACCATGAAAAAGTTTACAACACATTAGAAAAAATAATGCAAAAGTATTCCTCCAAGTTATCTTTATTCTAGTTTCCTCAAGTCCGATTTTAGTGAATTGAGTGCACGTCAGGTTAAGGGGCCTAAAAACTGTATTACTGACCTAAAAAATTATATTATCACAATATTTTTGTATGATGATATTTTATTCCCGATATCTTTGTCTCCCAATATTTACAACTCAATATTGTGTCCAAACACCAACAGGTTTCAATAGCAATAGCAGACTGATAAATCAGACCAACATTACTCAATAACAGATTCATAATTCTAACAAAGTTGGCTACACAGCAGATTGAAAATACTGATTTTTTTCTTCTGCACACTTGAACCCTCGTTTATCATGTCATTTAGGTCTGCAGTGGCTGCACACCATTTGCATTCTTCTATGAACTCGAACATGTTATTATCCATACTTGCACATGGTACATCCCTAAGACAAGCTTTTCATTCGAGATAGATCACTGCTGTAGTTGATGACTTGTGCGCTTGCATACCCTTCTCCATTACTAAAATTGGAGAAAATGTGAGCTTATGATAACCCTGTAGCACTGGGGAAAAATGGGTTGTGAACCTTTGTCTTAGAAATATTTACTGACACAGTGACCAAAAATTTATTTTTGTGAACCTCTTCAGAAGAATTTATGTGACTATTTATAAATTCTCGATCACAGTTAGAACATCATCTCTGGACCTAACCTGAAATAATAGCCAAAATGTTCTTTACAGGTGTGCAATATCATATGTTGGTGGAGATACTGGCACCACTGGCAGACGAACAACAATTGTTGTGCAATTGGAATCTGGCACAATGCCATGATCCTCTTGATATTTAACTACGTATGAGATGTCCACATTTGGTTTACTTGTATATTTGTCCATATCATTGACAGTAATGATTTACAAGTGTGTACTTTATTTGATGGAAAATTATTTTTGTTGTGATAATTTGACATTCCTTACTGGTGTCTGTGGTTTCACAATTTCCAGATGCAGTTGATGAAATCAGTGTTGCATGTGGCTATATCTCTAGAATCCTTTGTCACAATATTGGGCCACTGTCCTGCTATGAGAAGTATTCTGATCACTTAGCATAAAGTCTTCTGTTTAACATGCTGAATGCACAAATATACCACAATCAAGATTTGATTGCACTGTTATATGTATAATTCTGTTGGTTTCATCAATGTGCCTCGTGTATGGTGCAGCACAACACTGACACATGTTATAGCCGACTCAGTGACCAAGACATTTCGAATCTCCAATTCATTCACGTTGGTGGACAACTTCGGAAAGCATAATGTATTTAGTATTTGTTTTCGAGGTTTAAATCTAGGTTATTGCTTCGTAAAAATATGCATGTTTTTCGAGTAATTCTCTTTCTTCTCTAGTATATGAATCACCCATTTCCGTGATTCTGGCAGCGACAATGTTTTCAAAGGGAGTTAAAAAAAAAAAGAGTGCTTTAAATTCCATATCATCCAACTGAAATGTTATATGCAACGATGATTTTTATGAAATGACTGATGCAATGACTGCTGCTTCCTTTTCATATCTATATTCAGCTCAAGGCTTGGTCTTCACTATGGCCCAGGCATCAAGCTGCAGAATACTGGGTTCGTTTTAAAATAGCATGCGATTAAAACCCCCTTGAATGGTCATTAATGTGCAGGACCACTTGTTTCCATCATTAAACGACACAGAATCCTCTGCCTCATATGTTTACCAACTGCCGTCACCAGGTGGTGAATGTATGTAGGTGTAGGTGGTGTGGTGGGGAATGATGGTGGTGGGAGGATGGAAGGAAACGGTTTTTTCTACCAGGAGCAAGCATTGTATGCTTCCTCCTATTAGAAAAAGCTGAATAATTCTTGGTTGCTTGTGCAGGCAAAGAATCGTGTCGGGCAGGTTATTTTACTCCTGTTAAAGTCAGGTTGGAAAAATATCACCAGTAGTAATCAGGCAGAGCGAAAATACCTCATAAGAGCAGGCATACATTTTGTTCTGAACTAATTAGTGTATTTGTTGATGTTACTGAACATCAACAAGTATATCTTCACCTGCCTTATATTGAAATAAAAGAGAAAACGATCTCCTATTCTCTTGAACAATATTTCAACCATTGATATTTTACCAATAACCTTATTGTTATAGTATTTTTGGCACAACATTCACAGCTTCCTGTCACATGTGCCAAACATTCCAACTGCAGCTTTGAGTAGTTAGCCAAAAAACTGCAATTCATCCCTTTAAGCTAAATCTTTCTTCTTCCCATTGAGACAAGCTGAAGTCTTCTCAGTTGCATAAGGTATTTACTAATGCATTTTTTCGAAAAGTAAATACTGTCTTATCTGATCTTTCTTCAGTATGTGTGACCTTCTCAACATTTACCACATTGGGGTTCTACACATCTTTGTCATTCTGTCACAGAGCAGAAAGATTGACATCAAACCTTTTCTGCGTGTTTGCAGTCAAATATTGCCTTGAGGAGTTTAAATGTTGTCAGTTTGTTTAACTGTATCTAGAATAGAAAATATTCTAGATACATGTCACTGATTTCCGAGACAATGTTTTTGAAATATCTGGGAGTCTGACAAGGTTGACTACAAATTGCCATTTTGGATTTTGACTGTAATCTTAACATATAACAACGTGACTATTGCTAAAAAAAGAACATTTGTCATGCTTTTTTACTCTTCCCTTAGTGATATTGGGCCAGATGTACCACCGTTTTTTGTGGTCGCAAACGGGCAATCAGCCCATTTCTGACCGCAAAATTGGTCTGCCATATATACAAACCCTATTTTGCGAGTCGGTAATCTATTACCGACTCGCAAAATATGGTCTGCGACTCGCTATTAGGAATGGGCATGCCAAGGGCTTCCCTTCCTAATAGTGAGTCATACTTCAAGGTATGATTGTATTGCGACCGCAATGGCGGTCGCAAAATACTCACAGTTTACCACCCATTTCAAAAAGTGGTAAGCCACTCGCAAACATGAAGGGGTCCCCAGGGGACCCCTTCCCTTTTGTAACTGACAGCGAAAATATTTTTTAAGAGCAGGCAGTGGTGACCACTTTTTTAAATGCATCCCATTTTCCTTTAAGAAAAACAGGCTGCCATTTTTTTTTTTTAAAACTGCTTTATTTAAAAAGCAGTCACAGACATGGCTGTCTGCTGCCCCCAGCAGGCCACCATCCCTGGGAGTGCTAGCCATCCCGATGGGGTCTCAAATTGCGACCGGCCTCATGAATATTAATGAGGCAGGCAATTTGCGATCCCATTAGTAATCGCAAACAATGTCTGAGACACTGTTGTAAATTCCATTTTGCGAGTCGCAAAATGATGCAATTTGCTACTTGCAAATTGGAAGGGACGTACATCTGGCCCATTGAGACTATTCTGAAACCAAACTGCATGATAAAAAAATACATGACTTTTTCAAGCCTGTTGTAATCCACTTGCAATTTTAGTTATAAAACTTTTTCAGGTAGTTTCCCACATTATAAACGGTGGCAGGAGCACAACTGTTTTTAGATTGAGGATGGGGAGAGTGCCCCCCTGAAATTCGTGGAGGCGTAGGGTAAGTGATTTCACTCCAATGCATTACAATAAATTATTCTGAAATGTCCACTTGTAACATATCAATGTGCATAAATATTTACACTTTTAAGTAGCTCGTGAAAGATTGGATAGTAGGACTTCCTAAGTGTGCTTCTGAAATATTCTGTAAATTCCATTAAAAATTTGCAAATTTTCTCCAAACGTAGAAGTTACCCTAAGGAAGCAAATTTCCGACTTTGTTTTTGATTCAGGCTCATAGTTTCTCCAACATAAAACATAAATCACCTTGAACTGTCCAGTTCACCAACGTATTTCTCCTTAACTCCCACCCCAGACTAGTCCTGCTCAAGGTCTTATAGCGATCATATGTAAATGACTTAATCAGTTACATCACTGATCTCAACACACCTTGCTCGGTATGAGACTTGTAAACAGTAACTCAGCACTAAAATGTAGTTGTGTAGGATGGAGTATAATTTCATTGAGAACACAATTTGAAGAAGATCAAACAGTGGGTATGATTCTATTTTATTGATTTACAATAGCACATCTTTAGCATATCAAATAACTTGCACCACATGTAGACAATCACTCATGTTTTAAAAGAATAAGATAATAAACTGTGGCTCTCAAACTATTGTAAAATTCCTGTTCACCTAAACTCTGATTCTGCGAGTCAAAGTCATAATGTTAATTTCATGCAACACAAAAAAACATGTCTTTTTTTTAAATAAATATTTTTATTGAGTATACCATGATTGGTCATTAAATCATACAGTATCCAACAATTAATTCCTGCATCCGCCATCAGGACATATGCTAAAGAGCTGTAGGATTAGCAATGTCAAACTAATATATTCAACCTTTTGCTAGCTAAATGATTTCATCGACATATAATCACCAATGCCCATACTTCCTCCCCTTATAACAAATTCTGAAAAAGGCAAGTTAACATATTTTATAAATCCAAAGGATAGCAAGAAAGAGAAACAGTCGGGATTCCACTTAGCACCCATCAAGAATATAGAGTACCTGCCTAGCTCGGATTCCCAAAATCTGGAGCAAGCCAGTCACTGCACCCGAAGCGCTCTTTAATCCAAATTGTGATGGGGGACCAAACATGCATCCCCAGCTTTCTTGTGCTCCTCCCCTTACAGTTATACAGAGCTTTCTTCATGCTGTACATGCTCATCAACCGAAAAAATCATTGTTTTACCATATGCGGTTCACAATCGTTCAAGGCAGTCGCTATCAAAAGACGTGCCACAGCTATGAAAAAACACAAAGTAAAGTTACCCAACATCCCCCATGA
Organism: Calotriton arnoldi; assembly: GCA_963921515.1. Taxonomy (NCBI): domain Eukaryota; kingdom Metazoa; phylum Chordata; class Amphibia; order Caudata; family Salamandridae; genus Calotriton; species Calotriton arnoldi. Next base: position 270,427 of record CAWUFW010013261.1, read on the forward strand.
GAGAGGAATCAACCCCATATAACATCAATGATGGCCTTGAATGTATCTCCCTTCTAAAAATCCTCCTCCAACAAACCTCAATACCCTTCCTTAATGGAGCTAACGTTGCACAATCATAAAACATGTGTCCTATATCAGCGGGTGCCTTCCCACCCCAGGACATTTGTCATGAGCCCTTCTTTCCCATTCAAACAATTTGGCCAGTGTGTAATATAAATAAAAAATTGTTTCATAATGTTGAGTTTTCAGGCTTGCAGTCAACGACACTTTTATCCCAACCTCTATTGAGGTCCGGATATCTGAACCCTGAGTCCCCAGTTATTCTGCTCACTTAGCCTCTTGATAATCAAGGTTATCCACTGCCATATTGTTCAGTAGTGCATATATTGCCAGTATCGTGGTCTGACCACTTTTGATTCACTTCTCATTGCACACCTCTAATAAATCTATGCCGATACGGCCACTCACTGAACAACAGGGTAAAGCTGTGCATAGAATCGATCCGGCGGCCTTCAGTCTCGCTTTAGCCGAAACTCATCCGGTGATAACTGCGATTTGAATATAGCACTGGGGAATTTCAATAATTGGTTTGAGAAGGCGGTGGCGCTCCTCACCCCTGAGTCTCGGCCTAGCCGCTGTAAGAAACCCCTCACTAAGCATTGGCTTTCTAGCTCTTTGAAATTGCAGAAACAGCAATGTAAAAGGCTGGAACGGAAATGGAGACAGGACTACTGCCCCATGGCCAGAACCTCCCTCGAAAAGGCACAAAAGAATTACTATGCCGCTATTGCTCAAGCTAAAATCTCACATTATGCGGAGCGTATTGCTCAATCAGGCAATAACGCCAAAGCTATTTTTAATATCGTTCAAAGCTTTGTAGCTCCTAAAGCAGAGACTAGCAGCCTTGCCCCGTCTCTTCCCTGGTGTGAGGTACTCTCTAGCTTTTTTATTAACAAGTTCCAAGCTCTGCAATCCTACTTCGGTGACCGGGATATACGTTCAGTAGCTATGGTTCCTGCCCAGCTGTCGCCTCCTCTCTCCCTTGTTAAACTTTCTGCCATTGAACCCATTTCGATTGTGGACTCGCTTGCTGTCCTTTCCACCCTCAAATCCGGCTCCCCCGCAGATCCATGCCCTGTCAAACTGCTGGCCGGCTCCTCTGCAGTGATTAATCCAATGATGAATTCACTGATTAATGCATCCTTAGCATCTGCCATTGTTCCCCTTTTGTGGAAGCCAGCGATGATTGTCCCTTTATTAAATAAACCATCTCTTGATCCCAATCTTCCTGCCAACTATCATCCTATTTCTGTTATTCCTGCTGTGGCCAAGGTTTGTGAGAAACTGGTCAACAAACAGTTGTCTGCCTTTGTGGAACTGAACGACCTTCTGCACCCAGCACAATCGGGTTTCAGAGCCTCTCACAGTACGGAATCTGCTTTGGTGGAAATCTCGGAGTCCATACGCAAAACTTTAGACTCAGGGGGCAGGGCAGCTTTGGTCCTTTTGGACCTGTCTGCAGCGTTTGACACTGTGTCACACGTCCTGCTCTTGTCTCGCCTTCAGAATATTGGCATAATAGGTTCTGCATGGAAGTGGTTGAAATCCTTCCTTGAGGGTAGAACTCAGCAAGTGTGGATCCCTCGCTTTATGGCCAACCCCCAGAATTTTCTGACCGGGGTTCCGCAGGGGTCGGTCCTGAGCACTCTACTGTTCAACATTTATATGTCTCCCTCATTTGGATGGCAGAAGACTTGCGTGCCAAAGTCATTGCTTATGCTGATGATACTCAGCTTCTTTTCACGTGGAAGAAAAATGAGACATTCTCTTCCCATGTCAAAACCTGTCTGGCAGCAGTGTTTGACTGGCTCACTGCTGCCCAGCTAAAATGTAATGAGGAAAAAACAGAGATTCTCTTTTTCGGCAGTTTTCCTCCTCAGTATTGGCACTCCTTCTGGTCAGATGAGTCCCCCGGCCTATACCACGGGGTCAACCTGTCAAGAATTTAGGGATGTGGTTCGATGGAAAGTTGAGCTTTAGCTCCCAGATCACCAAGTTGACTGGAATGTGCTTTGGCATTCTGTAAACACTGAAAACGTTTCTGCCTTTACTCTCTCTATCGGCAAGGGAAACGGTCACTCGTGCACTCATACTCGTGTATTGACTATGCCAATCCACTGTATACTGGTCTGCCTGCCTATTTTTTGGACAAACTTCAGGTAGTTCAAAATGCCGCAGCCAGAACCCTGCTTAACCTCCCTAAGAGAATCAGCGTCAGGCAGCACCTCCGTAAACTGCACTGGTTACCGGTGAAAGCACGGGTGAAATTTAAGTCCTTGGTTATGGCACACGCTGCCCTCCATGGGCTTGGCCCAATGTATCTTAAAAAAGGCTTTCAGTTCTATGCGCCCACCAGGCAGCTTTGCTCTTCTTCAATGCTGATGGCCTGCATCCCCAGGTTCGGCTTTAAAAGAGTAGGTGGCAGCTCCCTTGCTTACAGGGCACCAATGGCCTGGAATCAACTCCCTCTTGACTTATGCCGTCTGCAGGATCCTAAACATTTTAAGAAGAGACTCAAGACTTTTCTCTTTAATTTAGCAGCTCTTTCTTCTTTTCTCTTCCCTCACTGGGTTCGCGACGGGACACTCTTTGAGTAGCTGTGCGCCTTACAAAACAATATGACATAACATAACATATTTCACCAGTGTCAAATGAACAACACTCAAAAGTATATAGAGATATATATGCATATATATATGTGCAAGCAATAATAACACACTTATAAGTAGGTGTAGATGAGCAAGAGCTGGAGTCCAAGTTTGAGCATGTTCTTTTGGTTTTTGTATTCTATTCAATGTGGTCCTCCACATCTATAGAGCAATGTTAGACCTAACATCCATGGTGTGGTATTCCCCCAAACATTTTGCCTTTACCCCTCATGTTTCTGGATTAGTTTTTGTTGGCATTAGGACTCTGTTCACTTTACCACTGCAAACTAGTGCTAAAGTGCTTGTGGCGTCTCCCTTAATCATCTTAAATTGGGCTTATACCTGATTGGCATATTTAATTTATTTGTAAGTCCCTAGTATATGGTACTACATGTATGCAGGGTTTGTAAATTCCAAGCTCCTAGTGGGCCTGCAGCATTCATTGTGCCATCCACTAAAGTAGCCCTTTAAAACATTTCTCAGGCCTGTCATTGCAGCCTGTAGTGCGGTTTTAAACTGTCATTTTGGCCTGGCAAAATTAACCTTTTGCCAGGCCTAAACCTTCCCTTATAATATTTATAAGTCACCCCTAAGGTTGTCCCTAAAAGCCCATAGGGCAGAGTGCATGGTATCTTCGAAAGTAGGACAAATGCACTTAAGTTTTACATGTACTGGTTGTGCAACAAATTCCTAAAGTTGTTTTTCACTAATGTAAGGTGATCTCTCCCATTAGCTAACACTGGGGTACGTTATTACATTAAATAAGTGCTTACTTTGCATTAGGAGCAGATAGAGATATGATGTTTAGACTCAAAGGAATTGCAATTTAAAATCTGCTTAAATGGTGAAGTCAAATTTTAAATCACAATTCTGAAAATGCCACTTTTGGAAAGTTGGCATTTGATTGCCCTAGAAAAAACAACAAGGTGATGCAAATCAGTCTTGACCCCCCCCCGATCAGCCAGGGTAGCTTTAATGCAGTGGCACAGCGAGCAAGGGACTCATGTCAGGGCATACGCTTGGCCACTTACGGCAAACATAGCAAACACAACAAGACCTCTTGACTGGGGTTGAGTGGTTGAAAGATTTCAGCACTCTGTCCATCATCTTGTTGTGTTTGCTATGTTCAGAAAGCAAAGCAGCACTTGACAAGGCCATTGTGAATGACGGCTGGATGTTTGATTGCCATCAGGATATTTGCATATCCTTTCACTTTTTTACCAGACGCCACTGCTTATAAGACCTGTTTTTTCTGACTTCTTCATATATTGGAGTGTTGCTTTTTAAAATATGGGAATTGTTCCTTTTTTTTATTAATTCCATGACTATTAACCCCCATGCAATTTTGTCAACAGACTGAAGATTCGTCAATATATTACATCATTTGTTACTGTGTTTGGTCCTGATGAAAGTAGTTGTTATATTTGAAATTAGGCACCGAAACATATGTCACTGTTAGCAATACAAGGAGGAAGGAATTTATTATGTCTCCTTGACTTTTGGACTTTGGCTATACAGCAGGAGTCTTGTTTTTAAATTCAATTTTATGGGACTTGGTTGTTGGTTTGAGTAATTTTGGGATACTGTCTGGAGCTTTTTTTGATTGTACTAGTCTGATTTGTTTATGGATTCAATTTAAAATCTTTGAAATATTGAGTGACTTGCTTATTAATAAGATTCATGTCAATAAACATTTGTATTTACTGCAATAAGTATTTTGAAAATAAAATACAATTTCTGTTGGGGTTTAGAAAAGTTGTGTGCTTGCTGTCACGTGATAAGTGGGGCTCTTTTGTCCTTTTAAATTCCACTTCCTTCGATTTTTGCAGTAAAGCTTTACATTGCTGCATCAAGGGAAGTAATACAATTGCAATGCAAGTTTGGCTTACTTTTGCATGAGACATTTTAATGAGTGTACAAGGATATATTTACACTAGGATTTTAATGTGAGCAAATCTGCTCCAAGCAGCAGTCAGATGGTGGGTAACGGCAGTTGAAGGCTTGAATTACCTGTGAATTTGTATACATACACAAATGTAAACATATTATTGTAAGTAATAATACTTACTTTGCAAAAGCCTACTTCACTGATTTGGAATAAGAGAATATTTCAAAGGTGGTGTGGGCGTACTGTAGAAATATACAAAAGTAAGAATCAAATTGTGATGTAAATTATGAGACAAACCTTGATGAAGGCCATAACTTGGATATGTTCTGGAAAAAAAACAATATTTTAGGCCTTATGCTGATACAGTGAAGTTATACATGTGGAAAAACATGATCCTGTTCAGAGCAGATCTAAAATGGAAATTAAACTGAAGAGATATTTATATCTAATGGATTGCAGAGACTATATATCGGGGAGAGGATGTAGCCTAATGGTTAGGGCAGTCGACCTCGAAGCTGGGGAACCGGCTTCGAGACTCAGCAACAACGCTCAACATCCTGTGATTCTGGGCAAATCACTTAATCTCCCCGTGCCTAACAAAAATGTCCTTCTGTAACAAAAATGGTGCTCATGTAAAGCGCTCTGATACCCGATGTCTCTGGTCTAGTTTGCGCTATATAAAACTAAATAAAAACTATATGGAGGGACCTATCCTGAGATTTTTCAAGAAATATGACTCCGTCAGAGAACAATTAAATCAAACAAACAATTAATGCAAGAATTATTGACCATCCTCTTCAGTTTAGGTCGGAGTTCTGATCAGGATTGGCTGCCTGGCATCTTAACAACAGTATCCGAACAAGGACAAGACCACTGACTCATTGTCAGTAAAATTGTTCTCCCTCCCTAGCAGCTCCACCATTAAGTGAGGCCTTCCCCTGAGCCGCTGCACTCTCGAGTGTTGGTGTTCGAGGCCCTCCTCCACCCGCAGGTTTTACCTGCGCCTCATCCCTGGTGGTCCAGTGGACCTCTGTCTCCTTTCTCTCGCTCCGCTTTTTCTCTCCGTTTTCACTCGTTTTTCCCTCATTTCAATCTCCCCCATTCCCTCTCCTTCTATGTCTTTCCTCTGTTTTCACTCGTTTTCCCCTCATTTCAATCTCCCCCTTTCACTCTCCTTCTGTGTCTTTCCTCCGTTTTCATCCGTTTTTCCCTCGTTTCAATCTCCCCCTTTCACTCTCCTTCTGTCTTTCCTCCGTTTTCACTCGCTTTTCCCTCATTTCATTCTCCCCCTTTCACTCTCCTTCTGTGTCTTTTCTCCACTTTTCTTGCACTTTTTCTGCCCTATTCCACTCTTTCCTTTTTTTTTTTGTTTTTCGTCCCTTTTCCCCTCGTTTTTTTCCCCACCGCTGCTGCTCCCGCGGCCCCTCTCCCCTGCACGACCGGCCCATTCCAGTTCCCCTCCCCGCTCCCGCCTCCCAGCTGTCCAGACCTCCCTGACCCCTACTTAATGGCGGCCGCGTGCAGCGGGCGCGCTGCTGGCGTGCCGCTGGCGCGTCAAAGGCAAGCCCGTCTGTGCCCGTCCGCGACTCGACCACAACCAGTGCCAGGAACCCTGGACCTCCGCACCGCCAACACTATGACCCAGCAGCACTCCATGCACTCAACCCAGGCCGCAACAACAACTGCAAGCTAGCGTCACTGGCCGACACCCACGGACCCTTCAGCTGTCACCACTGCCGGCACACCTACAGCACTGCAAGAACACGGACCCAGCACAACCCACCCACAAGAACACAACAGAACTGAAGACCCTGCAATGCATCCTCCTCAACGTCCGATCCCTCCACAAACACGCCACCGAAATCTAGGACCTCCTGGACAGCACCCCCTCCCGGATGTAGCGTTCTTCACCGAAACCTGGACCAACACCACCTCAGGATCGGACATCGCCATCGCCATTCCCCAAGAATACAAGATTTCCAGGAAGGACCGACCCACCCGCCCGGGAGGAGGAATCGCCATTGTTCACAAATCCACCCTCTGCCTGAGCACACTCCCCGACGAGCCCACAGACCTGATGCAACACCTTCACTTCAAGATACTGGCCAGCCTTACCACTACCCTCCGAGGAACCCTCATCTACCGGCCCCCTGGACCCCGTGGACCTTTCGCCAACTCCATCACGGACATCATCTCCCCGCATACCATCACATCCACCAACTACACTCTGCTGGGAGACCTCAACTTCCACCTCGAGAACCAACTGGACCCCAACACCACATCCCTCCTGGACAACCTCCCCAACATTGGACTCCGCCAGATCGTGACTGAACCCACGCACTCAGCAAGACACACCCTCGACCCCCTCTTCACAACAGGAAACTCCATCACCTTCAGCCACACCACCGAACTCCCATGGACTGACCATCGATGCATCCACTTCACCTTCAGAATACCCACCATCCACAGACACCAGCACCTGCTCCCACGAAGAAACTGGACCAGAATCACTGACGACCAGCTCACCTCCTCCCTCAGCAACTCCACCCCAACCATCGCGGAAAACGCAGCGACCCCAACACCGCAGCCCGAACCCTGCACAGATGGATCTCCGACAGCGCCAACACCATAGCCCCCTCAAGAAAAACAACAACACCCACGCCAAGAAAGCCAGATGGTTTACCACCGAACTTCGAGAGTCCAGACGCACTTGCCGCCGCCTAGAAAAGGCCTGGAGGAACACCAAATCAACAGAAGCCCACAACAACTTCAGAGCCGCCACCAACGCCCACCACCAACTCATCAGAAAAACAAGGAAAAAAGCGATTGATGACAGAATCTCCACACACGCGCACAACAGCAAAGAACTCGTCAACATCATCAAGGAGTTCGTCCAACCCACCAGCGAGTCTACTGACATCCCTCCCTCACAAGACCTCTGCAACAAACTCAGCACCTTTTTCCACCACAAAATCAAGAGCATCTACGACAACTTCGACGAAGACAACCAACACACTGAACCCTCACCAACCACCCCCGACACCCTGAAGCCAGCGATTGACAACTGAACAGCCCTCACCACCGAAGACACACTGAAGACAATGAAGTCTATCCACTCCGGGGCCCCCACGGACCCCTGCCCCCACCACATCTTCAACAGAGCCGCTGACACCTTCGCACCCATGCTCTGCCAGACCATCAACCGCTCCCTGGTGACCGCCTCGTTCCCCGATGACTGGAAACACGCTGAGGTCAACCCCCTCCTGAAGAAACCCTCGGCGGACCCCACCGACCTCAAAAACGTCAGACCCATCTCCCTGCTCCTGTTCCCAGCGAAAGTCATCGAGAAAGCCATCAACAGCCAACTCGCCACATTCATCGAAGAGCACAACATCCTCGACTCCTCCCAATCCGGCTTCAGAAAAAACCACAGTACGGAAACCGCCCTCCTCACAGCAACAGACGACATCCGCACCCTACTGGACAAAGGAGAAACAGTAGCACTCATCCTCCTCGACCTCTCAGCGGTGTTCGACACAGTCTCTCACCGCACCCTAATACGCAGACTCCACGATGCAGGGATCCAGGGATCCAAGACAAGGCCCTCGACTGGATCCGCCCCTTCCTCTCCGGCAGAACGCAGTGTGTCAGACTCCCCCCTTTCCTCTCGGACCCTACACCAACCACCTGCGGAGTCCCCCAGGGGTCCTACCTCAGCCCTACGCTCTTCAACGTCTATATGGCTCCGCTCGCCCCCATCGTCAGAACCTACGGACTCAACATTGTGTCATACGCAGACGACACCCAACTCATCCTTTCCCTGTCCAACGAACCCAACACCGCCAGACACAACTTTCGAAAAGGCATGGAAGCCGTCGCCAAATGGATGAAAAACAGCTTCCTACAACTAAACACCAACAAAACAGAAGTACTCATCATGGGCCCAAACCCCGACGCCTGGAACGACACCTGGTGGCCCACCGCCCTCAGAAGCCCGCCCACCCCCACAGACCATGCACGCAACCTGGGAATCATCCTGGACTCGGAGCTCAAAATGGACCACCAGAACAACTCCGTCTCGTCCTCCTGCTTCCACACCCTCCGCCTCCTACGTAAGACCTTCAAATGGATCCCCCTCGAACACAGAAAGACCGCCACTCACGCCCTGGTCATCAGCAGACTCGACTACGGCAACGCACTCTACGCCGGAATAAACAAAAACCTCACCAGCAAGCTACAGAACATCCAGAACGCCCCCGCAAGACTGGTCCTCAACCTGCCAAGACACTGCCACATCTCCCAGCACCTGCGCACACTCCAATGGCTCCCCATCGAGGCTAGAGTCACCTTCAAGATGCTCACCCACGCACACAAGGCCCTCCACGACACCGGACCAGCATACCTGAACAGCCGACTCAAATTCCACGCACCCCAAAGGACCCTACGATCAACCCAGCTCTCCTATGCTGTGGTCCACCCGCACCAGAAAGACCAGATCGGGTGGCCGCTCCTTCTCCTTCCTCGCGGCCAGAGCCTTGAACGCTCTTCCGCTCCACCTCAGACAGACAACATCGCTCCCCATCTTCGCAAGAAACCTCAAAATCTGGCTCTTCGACAGACCCCCTCCTTGATGGACTGGAACCTGCACCCCCCCCCACCCCCAGCGCCTTGAGACCCTTACGGGTGAGTAGTCGCGCTCAACAAACACCTGATTGATTGAGGGCAGTTTTTGGATGAGTTATACCTGCTGAAACAGGCAATACGTCAAAAAGAGGAAGGCCCACAGGAAAATAGGGAAGCAGAAGAAATGCAAAACAAGACAAGATTGCTGAGCAACCAAATGAAGGACACAACTCTATTTAGCAGAATGATACACCAAACTAGTAACCAGAAAAACTAAATGGAAGTAATGTGGTGTTAACTAATGTAAACCTATCTGACCATGTACTAACATTAGCTGAAACACCTGTTATAGAGCTGGCACTGTCTTTCATCATGATACTCAATTTAATTATATAAATGTAAGAACTGGCTTATTTTCCTTTAATTATTCAAAACCAACATGAGGGAACCTCTATTGTGCTTAGCCTATCTCTTTGTACAATGCGGGGGAAGGAGGACCCAAATAGGTTCAGGGCCAGGAAAAGACATTTGCTGAAAGTTTGACTACAATGTCCACCTGCCTCCTTACTCTCATTGAACTCTAAATAGGACACTACTAAAGAAAGGTGAACATAAAGACTTAGGGGTCAATTCCGATCTCGCTTGGAAGGCGTACGAATCGGATTTGGCTTTAACGGATCCGATTCGTAGCCCTTTTTCCCGACCGATTCGTACACTGGTCCGAACGACCAAGTACGATGCGAAGTTTGCGTACGCATGGAGCGAATCGTCTCCCAAGCCCATCCATTCCGTACGACTCATACGCAGACGCTTCGTACAGCTCTATGGACTCTGTTTCCGAGCGAGCAAGTACGATGCACGATTCAGACAGCCTTCACGATTCGGAATGTCCAGATCAAAAAAGCTGCCGGAATCGTTCTTTTGGGACCCGTAGCAGGCCCACCATCACCTGGAGCCCTCCGATATAGACCCGTGGGGGTATCCATGGGTCCCGCTTCCCATGCATGCACAGTGTAGTGGGCACCATGGGGTGCCTGCCACAGGGCTTAAGTTTTCCCCACTCACCCATTTTTGCTATGGGAGCCTGTGCACGCATCCAGTATACAGGATCCCATAGAGTTCAATGGGAGTCCGAGCTAACCGAGTCCGTAAGCATAAGAATGCATCGTACTCGCTCGTTTGGACTCCAGTTGCACGAATCGCTCGTAAAGCCCTACGGATCCCAGTCGTATGGAGTGCTTTACTAGCGAGATCGGAATAGGGCCCTAAATTGGTTGGTATGTATGTGATGTATGAATATGGTGAATGGAAGTTACACAATTGAATGCACACAAATAGGATACTAACTGGATTCTTGTGAGGTCCTGATGATAGCCAACTAGTCTAATGAGGCATTGATGTGTATCATGCTGACCCAAGAATGCAGGGAATACTCATTTCCTTAGTGCATCCCTACCTCTTTTCAACTCAGTCAGGGTGCCCTTTGAAAATAAAATTAACTGTCAGGACACCCTAGACTATTTTACATCTAGGATTCCTCCGAATTACCAAAGAACTTCCTTGGCTACTCTATGATGACTCTATGATGAAGCATGCCACTTGGAACACAAATGGGATAGAGTTCTCTTAGCACCATGGGGTGATCCCGCCCATGGGTACAGTGAGATAGGCTAAGCGTGATAGGGGTCCCATCCTGTTGTTTTTGAATTGTTTGATATTTGGGAAGGTGAGCGAACTCCCTTCTTCTTGGAATAAAATAGTTTTCCTTTAAACATAAATTGAAATTAATGAAAGTACATAAAATGTCTCCTAAAAGGGATGGGGATATATCTGACATGAAGGGAACAACTGGCATCACTGTAGTATATGTAGATGTATTTACTATCTCTTCATGAGTAAGATACTACTACTAACTATACGCGTGACCAAAAAACGACCTTAACACATTTGGGTATGGAAATGTGTCCAGCTCGCAACAGTGGTTTCAATCCCAAGTCCAAATAAGTTCCAATCACCTCACAGGACAGAGATTGATACATTTAATGAGTTAGTGACCAAAGATTTTATAAAATTTAGGAAACACAAACATAATCACTTCAAAAATATTCTGCCCACTGAACTATTGAAAGCTATTCAGGCCTGTTACAAAATATACATGTGTTATTATTAAGCCCTCTGATAAAGGAGAAAATATGATGGCAGTGAACATTAAGGAATTTGCTAATGAGGTGAAAAGACATCTGTACAGTTCAGAATGAAACACAGTTTTTAATGTGTACAAAATATAAATCAACATATAATATGCTACAGTAATCAAAAAAAGGTTCCATTGATTTTGATGAATATAGATTCTTCAATGACAAATCTATAGCACCTTGCTTTTATGTATTACCCTAAATAAATAAAAATGTTACTAACCCACCAGACAGCCCCATAGACTCTTCAAACATGCCCCATGAAAACACAGCTATTTACCTTAATTATTTCATGTTTCTAAGTGTCCTTAATCTTTAATTATATTGCAGAGACACTTCTGATTTCTATTGCTAAGCCAATAAAATGGGAATGTAATTTCATCCTAATTACATTGAATGCAATTTCACTTTACATATGTATTGACTAGGAGCAGGGAATTAAAACCTGTAAACATTATTTAAGAAGCAATCCCATTCTATTCTAGAATCACAAAATGATGCTTTTGGGCATGATGAGATTTTGCCTCCAAAAATATAGTTTTTTTAGGATCTTTACTTCCATCAATTAACTGGTACTGCAATGGGTACCTGTTTTGTCTCTAGCAATCAAAATGTATTCATGGGCTGGTGGGAGGAGAAGGTGGCCATAAATACAGAATTTAATAAAATGTACACGTAGCATTTCAAAATGGCTCAGGTGTAAAGATGATTTGTTTATTGGTTGGAATAGGGACATAATAAAATGCCAAATAATTTCTGTAAAAAAAGCCTCAGAATAACTTGAATGTGACATTTACACTTCATACTAGCAAAACTGAAGTAGATCTTTGGGATACTAAGGTCAAAATTATTCATGTGAGTATAACCTCACACTGTATATGAAATAAAAAGTGGGCAATTAGATTTTTACACACCAAAAACATTTACCATATCACCCTTAAAACCAACATCCCATATGGACAGATGGTAAGCTTCAAGCAAATCTGTAATACAGAGTCTATGTTTGAATGAGAAAAGCAAGCAGCTATTAACGGATTTAGGAGAAGAGATTATTTAGAGAAAATCTTGAAGATTGGCAGTGTGAGAGTGAACCAAAAAATGAACTGAAAAATTAGTTAGTATTAGGCCTGGGCGGTAAATTCCGTTCCGCTCGCGGAATTTGCGGAATTTGGGTAATTTCACGTTTCGCGGAGAACGCGGAATTGCCAAAAATTCCGCGATCCGCGGCTTCGCGGAGTTTTTTGCTTGTTCGCGCTTTCAAAATGCGTGTTCGCGAGATATTTCTCCCCGAGCACGCAAACAGCGTTCGCGAACAGGAAAAAAGCATTGCGAACGGGCGGAACAAGCAATTCCGCCTGTTCGCGGAACTTTTGCTTGCTTGCGGACATTTTTTTACCGTTTCGCAGAGCTTTACGCAGCGCAACTACGCAAATTCCGCCCACCCCTAGTTAGTATTCCCACTGAAGAGGCAAGCTGCCATACTAATGCTGCTAGGTTTTTTACCATATTTAATGTGAAATTACCAGTAAGTCTCAGTGTGGTCTTTCCCCAAACATTTTGCCTTCCGCCCCTTATTTTTGTAGATCTCGTTTTTGCTGGACTTAGGACCCTGCGTACTTCACTACTGCTAGCCAGTGCTAAAGAGTTTGTGCTCGCTCCTATAAACATGGTAGTATTGGTTTATCCCCAATTTGCATATTTAATTTACTTGTACATCCCTAGTACTTTGGTACTCTGTGGACCCAGGGCCTGTAAATTAAATGCTACTTTTGGGCCTACAGCACTGATTGTGCCACCTACTTAGGTAGCCCTTTAAACATGTCTCAATTCTATCATTGCGGCCTACGTGTTTCGTGTTAAACTCTCATTTCGAACTGGCAAAATAAACCCTTTGCCAAGCACCAAACCTTCTTTTTTTAATACATATACGAAACTTCTAAGGTAGGTCCTGAACAGCCCAGAGGGCATGGTAAAGTGTATTTAAAAAGTAGGATATGTACTTTTAAGTTTTACATGGCCTGGTAGTGAAAAATCCTTACATTTGTTTTTCACTACTGCAAGGTCTACCTTATCCAAAGGCTTACATTGAAGTAACCTAATTACACTTAATAAACTGTAACTTCTAAATGGGAGCAGGTAATCATTCATGTTTGGCGTCTTTGGAATTGTAATGAAAAATCCTCTCTCATGGTAATTTCGGATTTTAAATAACAATTTTGGAACTGCCCCTTTCAGAATCAGAACCATTGCAAAGATCCGCATCGCCTTCACAGCCCACACCCTCTTTGTAACTGCCACTGTGCGATGCATCCTCAGTGCATGTCCTTGCATCCCTCGTCTATTGCAGCATCAGCGATGATGCTGGACCTCGCTTCGCAGCCTCACCGTACCTCAGAAATGACACATTGCCTCAGCTGCATGACACATCTTCGACATGGATCCTTGCATCATTCCCCAAAGCAGGAATTAAGGTACTTTGGTAAGCGGGTCTAATTCTGTCCCTGTACCCAGCCCATGGTCCATCGTGGTCAGCCTGAAATTGCGACTTTGTCCTGATCCGTCACAACCAGATACCCACAGTTGGCTCTTCGTGATTTTTAGTGCTATTTTCAATACAATCTTTAAACCTGCATATCTCCGATTCTACTGATTGGATTTCTGTATTTTTGTCCTGTTTTATTTTCTAATCTGGTGTGGGATCCATTTTGTGTGGTGTTTTCACTTCATTACTGTTTGAAGTGTTGCACACATCCTTTACACATTACCCCTAGACTAAGCCTGACTGCTCTGTGCTAAGCTACCAGGGGGTGTTGAGCATATGTTAATTTAGGGTTTGCTAGTGGCTTCATCATGACAAGGATTGTGATTTCTGCTTGAGCAGGGTTTTACCCCTCTCAACCAGCAACCTCATTCCTAACAGGAATGCACACCACTACGTTCAATTCAGAACAGACATTGGAAGGTACTATGAAATGATAAAATCTATGGAAGTGCACTTAGTGTAAGACCGTCTATGACATAGAGAAAGGTAACTTATGTAAGGAAAATACAGGAACATGGCTATTTTAGCAAGAAAGAAAAAAACATCCTGGCTGCCACCTAAAATGGTTTCTTTAAATGTGGACGTTATGAAGCTTTAACGGATATGAAAAATGCCACTCAATATGCATTATCGAATGAGAATAAAAAGAAATTTAGCAGACTTGTGCATCTTATTATTTTGCATACATATTGCAGTGTACAAGTGGCATAAAGTATGTGGGTAGTCTGTCTTTCCCATTCGTAATCAAATTCTTGACCATTTAGGAACAATCAAAAATGTGAATAGTTCATATCCAGTAGCTAGGGATTTTATAAAACTTATTTTTTTTGGCATAGATAGGACACTGAGTCCTTCAGGGACAGAGACCAAGAGAAATTCTTGTGCATACTTGAGTACTACTACATCATACACTTGAATACTAAATTCTCAAATGCATTAAATATGGACGAAGGATAAACAAGGAGTGGCACATTAATATCTAGAAATCTATAATCTTAAAGAACACTTTTTTCTGTTAGTCTCTCACAATATCTGATGGCATGCGTATATATTACCAATTGACAATGTGTATTCCTTAACATTGACAAACTGCTTGTACATCCATGAATTCATTATTAGCCCACTGGGGCTTTTGGGCACAAATACAAAAACCCAACAAACTAGTTCTATTCGCACGGTAGGAGCAACCCAAACACATCACACACTTATCCAGATTATTACGTAGTATTCAACTAGAAGAAGCTGAAAAAGAAATGCATGCATTCTGCTTAGCAATTTTACAACTGTATGAAATTCTAAAGTTACATTATATGGGGAAGTAGATACCACTAACCCTGGGCAAAGCACTACGCTACGCTCGCGTAGTTTGCGAAGCTTGCGCTACTTCGCACAACACGAATTGCACGTAGCACAGTGCAAACACGCGTAGCGTAGCGTAGTGTAGTGCAGCGGTCATTTTTTGCTTGCTCGCGGTCCTCAACGTCAAGTTGGCGACCGCGAGCAAGCAAAATGACATCCCGGCGAGACTTTTTCCTCGTTCGCGATCAGCAACATCAAGTTGCCGATCGCAAGCGTGGAAAATAAACCTCCCGGCGAGATTCTCAACGCGGAGAGGTCAGGTTTCTCATTGCGAGTGGTCGCGTATGCTCGCGACCGCTCGCGATGAGAAACTACCAGTCCGCGTTGAGAAAGCTGCCGCTCGGCAGTAAAAGACAGCTCGCACTGTGCAAGATGCCCTTTTCAATGATTGCACAGTGCGGACAAGCATCCGGCACTGTGCAATCATCGCGAACAGCGCACTACGCAGTTCGCGTAGTGCTACGCGTAGCTCGCGTAGTGCGAACTGACCTTCACGTAGCTTCACGTAGCGCTACTTCGCGAACTACGCCCAGGCTTAGATACCACGCTTAAATACTTTGGGGCCTATTCACAAAGGCAAACTAGCACATAAGAAAATCTTCATGTGAAAGTTTATTCATACACATTGTAGTGAATTAACTACTTTGGGAAAATGCAATGAGAAAAGAAAAGATGCTCGAGGGAATGCTGAATTAATCAAACATTCACTCCCAGTCACAGATCTGGGTTTAATCCATTGTTTTTTTGCACACCATGCCATTCCAGTTTAGACCAAGCCATATGCAAATCAGTCTTGACCCTGTTCCAGGTGGATGGGGCAGAGTGTCTGGGGTTCCGGTGCACTATTTCTCCACACCAATGCATTTCTGGGGCGCTTATATACAGACCACCAGGTGCACCTAGAAATTTCATAAACTCTTTATACAAATGTATCAATGCATTGGCCTTAAGATACAAGCATCTCACTATTTTGGGAGACTTCAACTTACACTGGGATAAGCCCTCTGACCCTCATGTGATGGCCTTGTCTGAAATTATGACGGCATGTAATCTTACGCCATTTGTCATGTGTCCTACCCACAAACTGGGGCACATTTTAGATCAAAGCTGCTGCGACTTGCAGGTGGAGGTGGATCCCCCAACCCCGTTAACATGTTCCGACCACTTTCTTTTGAACTTTAGGATACCCATCACTGGGAAACACATCCCACCAGGGGAGGGAAGGGTGGTACACACCTATAGAGCCCTCCATAAAGTATCTTTGCCATCTCTTCGGAAGGCGCTTGACTCCTCAGCCCCTTCTCTGGTGGGCAGCACCACAGAGGATGCTCACACCATAGAAGCATGGCTGAAGTCAAATATAGATGCAGCCGCCCCCCTGACCGCACGCACATCCAGAAGGCTGTGTCTTTCAGCACCTTGGTTCAATGAATCTCTGAGAGCCAGTAAAAGTAGGTGCAAAGGCCTAGAAAGAAAGTGGCGTAGGGAATATCTTATAGAAGACAAGATCATCTATAAGGAAAATTTCAAATCACATTACAAATCGGCTAAATTGGCCAAAATGAATTATTTGGAGAGTAGGATTGCAATAACTAAGAATAAGGGTAAGGAAATCTTCAATATCGTTAAATCGTTCACAGCTCCTGAAGCAGTAAACAAGGAAGTACCGCTATCAGCTAATCGGATGAACCAGGTATCCGTTTCTTCTATGAAAAGAATACGATAATTCAAAAGTCATTCTCCACGGAGAAGGGGGTAGATACCTCCGCTCCTCACACTCAGGTGGGAAGCATTACTCAACCTCCCCCTCTCATACTTTCACTGGGCCCACCACTGTTACAGTTCCCTGCCATTAAACTTGAGGATTCACTTACGTATCTCTCGGGCCTCAAGTCAGGCTCACCTACAGATGCATGCCCAGCCAAACTGATACTGGCTCTTGCTGCCACTCTAAACGTACCGGTCAATAAGGTACTCAATTCCTCGTTGGGAACAGGATTTGTCCCGCCACTCTGGAAGCAGGCTAAAATTCTGCCGCTCCTGAAAAAACCAAACGCGGACCCTAACATTCCTGCTAATTACAAACCCATCTCTCAGCTTCCAGCTCTCTCCAAAGTTCCAGAGAAACACGTCAACAAAGAACTCCTGGAGTATGCAGAGAAGTACACTCTTCTGCACCCCACGCAATCAGGCTTTAGGGCCAACTACAGCACTGAAACGGCCCTGCTGGAAGTAATGGAACAGCTCAGAGTGGTGCTGGACCATGGGGGCAGAGCAGTGCTTATCTTACTTGATCTGTCGGTGGCTTTTGGCACGGTGCCCCATGGGAGGCTCCTGGACAGACTGAGGAACATGGGCATTGAAGGTAGAGCATTAGCCTGGATCACTTCCTTTTTGGAGGATAGAGGACAGATTGTCTGGACCCCTCCTTTCTCAGCAGCTATGACTAGCATACAGGTGGGAGTCCCACAGGGCTCTTCCTTAAGCCCAACTCTTTTTAATCTGTATATGGCACCACTAGCAGCATTGGCAGAGGCACAGGGTGCCAAGATAATTTTCTATGCTGATGATACACAGCTGATTTTTACATGCAACAAAGACGAAAACTTCAATGGGGAGCCATTAGATCATGCCTCACGGAGGTCTTTAGATGGCTGAAGGAGAACCAGATTAAGTGTAACCCCGACAAACCAGAGATCACCCCACTGAGAACAACTGGCATAAGTGGTGGCCCACTGGGCTCCCCCTCCCAAGTCTGTCCAATCCTCAGTAAAAAAACCTGGGTGTATACATTGATAATGATCTTTCGATGCGTTCCCAGGTGCAGACCCTAGTGGGTACCTGCTTTGGCTTAATGTGAATGCTGGAGAAATTCCTGCTGCTCCTCCCCCTGGATTCCAGGAAAATTGTGGTACAGGCGTTGATAATCTCCAGATTGGATTACACCAATGTCCTTTACCTGGGACTCCCAGACTACCTTCTCCAACGCCTTCAGGTAGTGCAAAACGCAGCAGCAAAGGCTATTCTTAAAATAAAACCCAGGTTGCATATGACCCCTCATCTTAAGTCTTTACACTGGCTGCCAGTGAGGGAACAAATAAAGTTCAGGGCCTTGGTTATGTTCTTTAAAGCCTTCCATGGTATGGGAGCTGCCTACCTCAGGAAAAGAGCACGCCGCTACACACCGGCAAGAGCACTCAGATCCTCCTCCGCTGATCTGGCCTGCATCCCTAAAATACGGCTGGTGCGTAGAGGTGGTAGGCCATTCGGCTTCTTAGGTGCCCATGCCTGGAACAAATAGCTGGCAGCTCTGAGAGCATCAACAGATCTTTCTCGCTTTAAAAAACAGTTGCAGACTTTGCTTTTTAAGAACTAAAACCTTATCAAGATGGCCATCTATGAACTGTCAGCGCCGGGACACTCCAGCTGGAGTAGCTGTTGCGCTCTATAAATTCCGTTCATTCATTCATTCCCCATGGGAACAGTCCAGCCCGAGCTGCCAGGCCAGGTCTTTTCTGGACTAGAAACAAGCATTCTGGGACCAGTTCGGGGTAACACCCTTCATATGCCAGGCTAACTTGAATCTGGTGGTGTAGCGAGCACGGGACCCACCACTGGGCATACCCATCCCACTTAGGGCGACAAATGCAAAAAGAACAGATGATGGCATCCTGGGACCAGTTTTGGGGTAACACCCCTCATCAGCCAGGCTGATAATGTAGAGCCACCTGCAAGTGGAGGAGAGTGGGCAATTCAAATAGAGACTTCAATCCTACTCCAAAGATACTGTCAGTGGCCAGCACTGCTCCATGAGAAGAGGAAGAAAAAGAAGGACCTGGAGGTGGTGGAAAAAGAGGAGGACTGGTGACCTCACATAGAACATCAGCAATAAGCCATCTCACAACTGGGAAGCAGTGCTCCTAAATCCCTCCCAAGGATTGCCAGGCTTCATGCATTAGCTAACCAGCCACAGATGGTTGTTCCACCTACTCAACTACTCAACTCTAGTAAGGGACACAACACCAATGGTGAGTAGCAGGTATTCCGCATACATTATTCTCCCCCTCACCACCCATAAACACCCAGATGACACCCCTCCCCATGCTGGACAATATGCTGGCCATGTCAGATGACCATGCATGGGGGGCTGGCTGCTGTCTGGGAGGATCAGTTTTTCCATCAACATTCTAATGTGTCATGGAATTTGGTCTTCTCTGTGTGCAGTAGCTGCCTCCCTTGAAGGACTCCCTCATATGATTGACCGGCAGACCCATGCCCTTAATAACATTGCAAAATGTTACTAGGCATGGCAAAGATGCACCAACAACATCTAAGATGTTTTTGCCAAAAAAGAGCAAGGCAACATGCTGGCCCATGAAGTTGATTGAGGCAATAAGCAAAAAATGCCAATGTCACCCTTCATGACCAACACCTGCAGGTGATTCTAAAAAGGCAAGAGTATGAGAGAGATACCACCTGCCAACCTCACACCTCTGCCAGCTCCACCAGCACCACATACGCCTATACTATCTCACCCTTCAGCAACTCATCCACACACAGTACAAGCACAATCACAATCATTCTCACTACCAGCATTGCATTTGTGGAGTAGTACAAAAAACCACCCAAAATAATAGTTGTTTTGTCACTAATTCCTTCTGTATCCCTAACTCATTCAAAGCACCCATTTTTATGTTTACCAAACCTGTTGTGTGTGAGTGTGTGTGTGTGTGTGTGTGTGTGTGTGTATACAGAGCTAACTATAACTTACGTCCCTGCCATGCACTGCTTTGACCTCACATATGACATCATTCATGACATGTTCTATAACATCATTTATGGCATCACTGATGATGCCTCAAATGAAATCATGAATGACATCACAGGACTCAGTCCTCATGTCTTGAAGTTAAGAAAAATAAGCTGTTAGGGGGCAGGGTAGAGGTATCCTGACCCACTGACCCATGTGAAAATGTTTTTCATGCTACAGGTCCTGCAGTACTCCTGTGGGACCCAGTGAGGGGCCATGAGATACCGTGGGACTCTCCCAGGACCCATGAGGGCTTGTGAGCTCATGAAAATACAACAGTACCACAAAATAACTTTAAAAATGAGGGGTAAGTGTCCATGACCGTGTTTTGTTACTGTGGGGCTTGCCCACAGGCCCTGTGCCAACCCTCTGTTGTGCACAGCTTTGGATCATTTATGGTGGGGGGGGGGTAGGCCAGACCCTACAGCCAACTTAATGCCAGGCCCAGCTGATGGAGTTGGGGACACCTGTGGGGGCTGGGCACAGGGCATGGCAGCAGCCCAGGCCCTCGGTCAAGCCCTCTACTGCACACAGTCAAAAGGCATGCTCAGTAAGGGATTTGGATGAATATAATAAACTCCAGCAACGTAAACAAAAAGCAGAACTTAATTGAAAAAACGATGGTTAAAGTGACATTACAGTTAGGCATGGTAATTATATCTAACTTTATGTTAAAAAAACCTCCAGAAATGTACTGAAATAAAAAAATTAAAAAAAGATTAAAGTGATCTTATAGTAAGGTCTTGTAATACTTGTAATACTATGAAAATTATTGTTTTAAAACAAATTTCCACTAAATTTCACCATGTATAGTTTACTGACTAACTATAACTTGCACCCCCACCATACACTACTTCTGACCTCACATTTTACCTCATTTGTGATTTGTCAATTGGCATCATTAATAACATCACTGATGACATCTCAAATGGCACGGTTGTACAGATAAAAGCATTTAGGGACCACCCCATTTCATGATGAACCACCCCAAAACTTTCCAGGAAGGAGCCGAAGTGGATGAACTTAAAAAAAAAAAAACTTTTGGCCAATCAGAACCGACCATCTTTTGAAATGTTCGGTATCACAGTAATATAGCGGCACTCTCGAGGTGCCAATTGTCCATTAAATGTATGTAAGGGTGGACCCCTTCATCTCCAACCCAAGCCCCTCTTCAACTACTAATTTCTTTGCTTTCTGAAAAAAGTTCTATCTTTGTTGCAAATTTGGTGTAATCGCAGCCAGCTTTTTTTTGTGTATTGGAGAGTAAAGTTTTCTATGGAAATTTAAATGGGAAATCACACTTTTGGGATCCCCCACCGTTTTCTCTGCTCCCGCTTGATGGATCAGAGCAAAGCTTTCAGTGGACAAGCCAAAGTGGATGTTCTTTTCTTTTTGGGAAGTTTCCTACAGATTTATCAAATGGTCCCAAAGTTATCAGGAAAGCAAAAAGATGGTTTTCCTATGGAAAGGCTGGCCGAATTATAACTAGACTGATGCTAGCGCTGCCTTTGTAACATAGAAATATTTATAATAAATAAAGCATTTTTGTGGTTACAGACATCGATTTGGACTGCTTGAGACTGAACAAATAATTTATCTATTTGACCCTCTGCCATCAGACTCAAAATTGTATCAGAAAAACAATCTATCACATTCTAGAAAACCCTACTGAATTCAGGAGCAGTGACACGTGCAATGATGCCTTGCATCCCAAATAAGGTGAGTCCTGATATAAGTTTGATAAAATTCCAGCGTATCTGTCGGTGTTCTTTTTTGTCATTTTGAACTTCCTAAAAATCTGTCAGACATAGAAATATGTCCTTACTGTTTAAAGAGAAAAGCATTGACTTTAGGTTATATTTGTAAATGTAAAACAGCAATGTTAATATGCATACTTTGAATCTTACAGCTATAAATGAGTTTCTGTTGCTGATGAGGTTTCTTGTGTTCTAAGCTGTCCCAAATTCCCAGGTTGTACAAGGTCCAGAAAAGGGAGACAATCAAAGGCTGCCAAGAAAGAAGCAGTGCACGTAGAGTCGAAGCTTTGAGCAGATCTAAAGGACTCCATCCCTTTAGAGGCCTGTTATCTAAATGACTTTGCTAAACAAGTTGTCTCGTCAAGCATATTTAAAAGCTTTTTCCTCATATGAATAATTTACAAATAGAAGCAATTTGGCAGCAGCAGGAGCAGGGATAAAAACTATGTACCTTGATTTAGCAGAAGAAACAAACACATACTGCATGGCATAATGTTACCCAATATGCTGGTATTTTGCTTTCATTCCTCAAAGACTAATTGCTTCGAAAGGATAGCCTGCTCGTCTACGGGCCAGCAGGAGCTGCACAGAGCCAGTTCTACTTCATTATTTTACCAGCTGTTTCCTCCTCCATCACAATGTAATAAAGATCACTCCCAGAAACAACCCAGGAGCGATGGGGCTCTTTATTGATGGCAGAAAGATGAATCTCTTAAATGCATATTGCACTATCAAGTGTTAGATACCTTCATTACATTCATTAGGACCATATTCTATACAAAGACACACAATATTTATTGTCTGTGATGTTTCGTGGGTACGATTAAAACGTAATCCTATTAAATATAATAAAAGTACATTACACCATAAAAATATTCTGCCTTTTAAAAGCAGATTATTATTTCACTATTTGGCATAATTTGTGTGAGGGAAGAATGAAGAACTGTTTGATTAGTAAATGCGTACCTGTAAATGAGCCTATGTGGAGGATTCCAAAGCAAGTTCAAATCGTGCATGAGCAAATTATTCATCAATATTAAAAGCTTTCATTTGATAAATTGTTAACATGTGTTGCTCAACTAGTATGTCAGGGACACATGCTCTCAGTGTGCTATCCCAGACTATCAGGACCTGGTTCACAAAGGTAAATATTCTTTGCTATTCACAAAGGTATTTTATGAGTAGTATCTTTAGCACTGTGGAATCTCTGCACAAAAAAATACAGGATAGTTCTATCTTATTATGTGTGAAGAGTCCACAGTCTTAAAGACACTAATCGTAAAATACCTTTGTGAATAGCAAAAAAATCATAAACTTCCACAAAAGTGTAAGTTTATCTTTGTGAATCTGTAAAGTCACACCCTACAGCTTCTCTCCATCGCTCCTTCATTGTAGCTAAAACAGTAACAAATATTAGTCTCCTTCATTTGGATAGTCTAGACATGTATAATGGCAAAATGGTTTGGAGCAATTCTAAATATAACTAAGGGGAGATGCACTTTTTACTAGTTGCAATATACTGGTAGCAATTTGTGACCGGTATTTTTGCAACGAGTCAAGAATTTTAAGAATGGACCTATGTATTAAATTATGGGTCACAATCTAACCTACATCATGAATGTTAATTAAGTCATCAGACCACCATGTCTGTGATTGCTTTTAAATAAAGCTAACTTTAAAAAAATGCAGCTTGTTTACTATAAAGGAAAAGGGTTTGCATTTGAAAAAAAAGTTTTAAAGTTTTCTTTTTTTTTTGTTTGTTTAAGAGGTTGCAGTGGTCCTTTAGATCTCTGTCTACTCTCAAACAAAGTTTATTCACGTTCAAAAAGGAGAAGAGTTTCCAAGGGTGCCTCTTCCATTTTGTAAATGCATTAGCACCTCTTTTGAAGTGCTGGTAAAATTTCAATGTTTCTGACTCCTAAAATAGGATTAATATTAAAAAAAACAAGTTTTCAACTATTTCAAATATGAAACACAAAAGGTTTGTAACCCTTAAAATACTTAGCACATTTGGCCCGAAGTGAGCTTGTTCTATATACCATTGCACATTATACATCAGCAGCTACAAAGAGAAATAATGTACAAGTGAAGGCAGCGGAATGGCTTGACTACCACATTTCAGAACGAAAGGTATTTAATCATGAAAACCCAATTATTACGGCGTATTGCTAGAGGCAACATGATGCTTAAAAAATCTATTTCCTTCAAGATGAAAAAATCAAACATCATGTTTGAAAATAAGTTGGAATGCACACACATTTCCTTTCAGGCATATAGTGTTTTATCTCAAATGGTATAGATCACATTAGTAAGAGTTTTAATTTTGGAAAGACATATAAATTCCAGGTAGCTGTGCATTCAAGGTCCACATGCTGTTTGAGCCTGGCATAGCAAGGTAGTGTAAAGAGAACAGTCTATTAGGAAAGTGTATTTGAAGGAAGTGGCCTGATTAGGGTCACCCGGGTCACTCACGACCACCACTCAGCCTTCCATACCAAAATGAAGAGTCGGTCAGACAGTAGAGAATACAAACCAATATCTATTTATGCAGGCACACTCAGAGTGGAGCCCGGTCTGCCCAGTCGCTTAGGAGTGGTGCAGAGGGACTGACTTCAGCAAGCATAGAGATACATTATGTACATTTCAGAACCAATGAAGGCACACCCATAATGGAATTTTCCAAGCAGATGCAGAAAAACAGTGAAATACAAAAAAATAAGTTTCGATTCTGCAGCAGGGCATACACTATCTAGCAGTCAAGGTCATTCTGCCCATGCCCACCACTAGACAAGTGGGAGAAGGCTTCTATCTAGAGGGAAAAGTATGTGTCAATAAGAACAGTGCATTCATTAGTGAAGCCAAACCTAACCTTGGAGAAACAAAACCTAATTGTGGCCTTTTCTCGGAAATAGCAAGACATAAGTTGGGGCAAAATGCAAACGAGAGAATATACAAGTTCCCAGTGTCAGTCAAAGCCTCACTGGTACAGGCTCCTATTATTTATCAAAACGTTGGCGCTCTTGACCACCAGCGGTGGAGCTTGCTCTGTCCTAAGCTCGTATTCCCACGTCGACCAGGATAATATACTCCCAAGGGGATATTTTTGATCTATCCTGTCCAATGTTCAAACAGTGCACAAATCTCTCATCACCCTAAACTAACTCCGTTGGTACCATGACAAAGTACACCCTAACCTACACAGTCCATCCCTAACTAATCTGACTTCTCCTTTGGTGCACTGTCCCCCAGCTGAGGGTGCAAATTGGACCTAGTGACTCCAGGCACAGAGTGATCAACAAAAAGAGGCTCCTGGATAGCCCGTATTTCCAGAGGAACTGTTGCATTCAGCACTTCATCATTTTCCTCATCTGTTCGCATCCAGGTCAGCCTGGCGTCGCTGAAGGGGACAAACGGATGCACCGACTCACTCTCGGAGTCTCCTATTGCATCCCGCACCCACTGATCATAGGGCAGAGGTAGAGGTATTCTGCGACAGTGTGTTGCATGAATCCACTTCTTACGGCCAGCGACCTTTACTGCGGTGCGCATAGCTAGGAGGACCTGCGCTGGCCCTTTCCAACGTGGCTCCAAACTTTTCTTCCATTAAAACTTCTTCAAAAGGATGTAGTCCCCAGGCTGAATGTTGTGTCCAGGCCCCTCGGGTGTAGCTTGCAGGGTTTCCCGGACCTGTTGGTGAATGGAACGCAGACTTTCAGTTAACTGGCAAAGATAGTCATTCAACAACGGGTACTCAATATCAGAAAACCGCCGAGGGCGCGGGACACCCAAGACATTTTCCAGGCGTCCAAACTCGACCTCGTATGGTGACAATCCTGTCCTAGAATGTGCTGTCGTTCTTGTTGACAAAAGGGCTGATGGTAAAGCATCTGGCCATTTTAACCCAGTGGTCTCCCGAATCTTTACCTATTTAAGTTTGAGAGTACCATTGTACTTCTCAACCAAACCTGCTGACTGTGGATGATTGGCAGCATGGAACTTCTGCTTAATACACAGACCATCACAAATCAACTGAATCACTTTTGCATTAAAATGACTTCCGTTATCACTCCAAATCAAATGGGGCAAGCCGAAACAAGGTAAGAACTCCTTCAGGAGTACCTTTCTAGTCGTAATGGCTGTATTGTCTTTAGTGGGATAAGCCTCAACCCATTTACTGAATGCACAGACAACTACCAAGACATACTTCAAATTATTGCACCTTTCTAATTCTATATAATCCATCTGAAGGACCTCAAAAGGGAAAGTGGGTGGTGCAAAATTACCAGGCGTTATGGGGGTACCCTTTCCAGGACTGTGCATCATGCACACCATACAGTACTTCACTAAATGTGCAGCCATTTTCGAAATGCTGTCATTCTGCCATACGGGGTATAACAACTTGCAAATACCCTTAGCACTAATATGGGCTGGGCCATGGGCCATCGTAATGACAGGAAGAACATATGCATCAGGCAAAATCCATCTCTGCTTTCCTGACTTATCAATCCAACATCCCTCATCGTTTAATTGTGCTGTACTTTCCCGCCACTTTGGCAACTCTTCGATTGTGGCTTCACTTTGTATCCCTTTCACATTCTCAAGTGTGTCCTCAAACACAGTAACTTCAGGCACCCACCTAGACTGACCTGCTACAAACATTCTTTTCATTTTAGTCCGGGCCGTTTCTTTAGCTGTCTGACCTGCAAAAGCATTTCCCCTTCCTACATCGTCAATAACTTTCCGGTGGGCACTACACTTCACTATAGCCAATTTCTTAGGATGTGTCAAAGCAGACAAAAGCCTCAATATAAGGTGCCCACACTGGATTTTGGTGCCATGTGAAGTAAGAAATCCTCTCTCGGCCCAGAGTCACCCAAAACTTTGCGCAACCCCAAAGGCATACTGGCTGTCAGTATAAATATTGACAGCCAGTCCCTCACTCAACTCACAAGCTCGTATAAGGGCAACAAGCTCAGCAGCTTGAGCCAACTGATAAGGGACTCGTGATGTCTCTACTACTGTACGCAGTGTAGTAATATCATAAGCAGCAGTGGTGGTGCCATCTGGTAATTTAAAACAAGAGCCATCGACATATAGTTCCCCTTGTGGGCCAGGTAACGGAACATCAGTCAAGTCTATCCGTCCTTTCATCTCTTCTTCCGTATGGAAGATGTAATCATGTTTGTTGACTTCATCACTCTCAGAAGGGAGGGGCAGTAACGTGGCTGGATTCAGAGTGGCACATCTTTTAATCGTGATGTGTTTAGCAAACAACGTTAATTCATAGCCAGTCTGGGTCTTTGGCTTATTCAAAAGTGTATCCACAGCATGGGGTACCATGACTGTGAGATCAGTATCCAGCACAAGTCCGGCCAATTGTCTAATCGAAGTGGCCACGGCCACGATCGCTCTTAGACAACTCGGAAGGGCTCTCGCGACTGGATCAAGAACAGCAGAAAAATAAGCACACGGCCATTGCTTATTTCCAAATTTTTGTGTTAAAACAGAAAGCGTGCAACCAGCCATCTCATGGACGTACAACACAAACGATTTATTATAATCTGGGGTGCCAAGTACTGGATCCGAACAAAGCGCAGTTTTCAATTGCTCAAAAGACTGCTGACAGTCAGGCGTCCAAGGCAAGGACTCATGCACTTCCCTTAGTCATTAGTGCAAGCAAGGGTTTAATTAGTAACGAGTGGTTTGAATCCACTGGCGACAGTAGGAAGGAATACCTATAAAAGCGTGCACATCTTTTTGAGTTTGTGGAACAGGCATTTTAACAATGGTGCTGATGCGCTCAGCAGTCAACCCTCCTTCGACAGTAGGTGACCTAAATAGGTGACCTCCTGTCGACAATACTGAAATTTAGAAAGAGAAACCTTATGTCCATGATGAGCCAAATGCAGCAACAACTTAACTGTACTGTCTCTGCAACCTTGCTCTGAGTCGGAAGCGATAAGGAGATCGTCAACTTACTGCACCAGTACATTGCCTGTAGGAAACGAAAGGGAATCCAATTGACTCTTTAAAGCCTGGCTGTAAATACTTGGACTCTCAGTATAGCCCTGAGGAGCCCGACAGAACCTAAAGCTTCTGCCAGCTAGCGTAAACCCAAACAAGTACCTACTATCCGGATGTATAGGAATACTAAAGAATGCATTTTTCAAATCAATGACAGAAAAGAATGTAGCAGTGGAAGGAATCATTGACAAAAGTGTAGTAATGTCCGGGACCACTGGAAACTGAGGAATTACTATTTTATTAACTTCGCGCAGATCAATCACGAAACGATAAACATCTTCATGATCATCAGGGGAACCTGAGGGTGTCCGTTTAAGGTTTGGAAGAATGGGGCTATTTCAAATATTGGCAGACGTCTCCTCAACCACTCCTCTTTTGATCAAGTCCTGAATAAACCAGCGGGATATGCAGTAATTTCACAGCTGCATCACCAATGGCCCACAAAGTGGATGGTATGTCAGCAAATTCAGCAGGAAGAGGGAGAGACAGGCACTGTCTAGTACTCACATTTGGGCACAACATCATATAAACACCTTCCGGGGAACAATAAATAGTAGCATGCAGTTTCTTCAACAAGTCTAAACCCATCAGATTTTCACCACATTTAGATGTTAACAAAAATGAAGAATCTACAGTGAAAGGACCAATAGTCAATGCAAGGGGTCTTGAAATGGGGCTCACATCCCGTACACCATCAAAACCTACCAAAACATTATTATGGCCAGACAGAGCCGCCCCAGGGACCATATTTAGAGAAACAGAACTTTTTGACGCACCTGTGTCCACCAAAAATTCCTTAGTCGAACCTTGCAGTTCCGCTGTTCCATAAGGACCATGCTGTTCTCCAGGTATCGAAACTGGTCTCCCACTCTGTCCCTGGCTGTCCTAGCCGTAAGACGTTCCTGTCACTTCCTCCATATCATAGTCATCATGGTAGTACTGTCCATGACAAGGGTTGTCAAAATAATTATTATCAGAACGACCCTGTGAGGCTGTAGCACTCTGAGCCCTATCGGCCCCACCAGCTCCACGACCTCGTCCACGAGAACCTCGTCCTCTGATGACCGCTACCTTTTGCAAAAGCACAGGGCACTCGCTACGCCAGTGACCCTCTTTCTTACAGTACGCACACTGATTCAGCCCCAGAGGTGCCTTATTCGGCTGCCTACCAGTACGTGGAAGCTGTCTTGCAGGACCACCACATCCTCTGCCATTCCCTCTAAAAGCCTGTTGCAACAACACTTTTGTCTTAAATATCTTTATGCTTTTTCTCTGACCTTTCTTTCTCCTCATTATCTCGATGCTCAAATTATTGAGCCATATTCAGAATAATGGAATCGAGTCGCAATTTCAGGAAGCAAATTAGAGACAAATCTATTAACAAACAACTGAACACCTCCATCAACAGACAAGTCCTGGCCACTGTAATCCAAAAATGTATCCTCAAACCGAGTGAGAAAATCAGACACACTCTCATCTTTCTTCTGTCTACAAGCTGGCAATTTATCCCAATCCACTTTTCTAGGCGAAATAAGAGAATTCATATACATAATAATGCGACCTGGCAATGCTAAAATTTCCGCTTGGGGCTTATCACCTGGTTTTCTCTCCTGGTCCCATGCTTTAATTTGATCCCAAGTACCACCCAACTTCAGAACGTGATCTTGAGTATGGACCTGCCTCCAAATATCAACCGGAACAAGAAGACCAAAAACATTTCAATATTGGCGAGAGTCATTACCGTTGAGGAAGCAACGTCCGTCAATTCTTTACAATAAGCAGTAGGGTTTTTCCTAGGATCGGGCAAATTAATCTTAAGGGATAAAACCTCACTTCTTTTCCACAGAGTAGAAACCCATTGTTCTTGAAACCTGACCACCACTGCTGCACGAATAACATTACCACGCTGGTCCGTTAACTCCGGTATCTCGGGTGTTATATGGGATGCACCTCTCTCATCAGAAACTGGGACACTGTAGAAGGACTCTTATCATGCAACCTGCCCCAAATGGCGACCAATGTGGTAATGTTACTAAAAACTTGACCTGGGTCCATACCATTAGTATACACACGATCTTTAATATCAAAAAAAAATTGCGGCACAGCATTCCCAAAGTGTTGCTCCCAAAGACCAATTAACGTAGAGGACATGTGCTTAAGAGCATGCTGCTGTATAAAAAGCTCGTAATCTTTCATCACATCCCAGACATCCTCCACACTGTAAATGGGATTACGACCCCACTGCGCGGCCTGATTAGCCACAACCTTCTTCTCTTCATCTCCCACCGCAGACCGTACAAAAGGACCCATATGCTTATGAAATCTTGGTAAGTCTCTATCCTTCAACCCACAAACTGGTGTCTCAGTGCTTACAAATATCGGGGGATGAAGGACCAGAGAAGGAGAAGCAATAGAAGTAACAGGCACAATTGTCACTGGCAGGTGCATCACAGGAGTAAGAGCTGGGGACAGGGATGCTGAGACAATAGGTGTGGCAGGAGTACTAATAGTCACCGTTGCCACAGACGGTAAGGAAGCAGAAGAAAGAGGAGGAGGAGGAGCCGAAGCCACAGCCGTTGAAACAACAGCAGTAGACACAGGAAAAGAGAGAACGGCTGTAACAGGTGGCTGTGATGACACAGGGACAGTGGGATATATCCTTTGCGGAGCATTTGGGGGCGGGGGCCGAGTATCTAACAGTTCTTCCACAAAAGTGTCAGTCTCCTCCTGAGCCAAATACGATTTATCAATATGAAATCGGAACCTCCTATCTTCACATTCAACTCCCTTTTCCTGTTTTTCTCTATCATATGCTACAGCTTTCTGAGTCAGTGTCTCCATTTTCCCTTTACGGGTCTCTTTCTCAGACTGCAATCGTCTCTGACTAGCTGCCTTCTGCCACGTCCTAAGAGAATCAAACATGGACTGTCTACTTTGCCTCTTAAATAACTGTTCCTGTAAATACCCAATCTTTTGTTCATCGAACCGAAAGTGCCAGTTAACGGGCACTGCAACTCGGCATTGTCCCTCGTATATTTGTGCCATAATGTACTAAACATAATAGGGCCAAGACCATGCTTCACATACATATCAAAATTTGGGGTGCCTTCCGGAGGCACCAGCTGAGCTTCTTCCAATCGAGCATCTGTAAAACAACAACGACAACACAAAGAAAACAACTTACTAACTCCAGGCATTTTCAAAAGAAAACAAATCCTCTATTTATGCCTGGCAAAGCAATTGCAAATGCTTTTATGCCAAAGACGGTCTTTAGACCGTACCCAATGCAAACCAAAATGGTACCATATCCACAAAGAACCAAAACAAACTCATCTGATATATGCAGGTCAAAACAAATTAATTCTCCACTGCCGACTCTTCAGACCAAGCGGTCAGATCCAAGGGTTTTGCCGTTTAGGACTCCAGTCGGGATGACCACTGGGCGAGGTACTGTCCGGCAGGACAGAAGGGGCAGCTGCGAGCAATCAATGCTCCTCATACAGGGATCCCTGAACCGTCAGTCCGATCCGAGGATAGCCTCGACCTCCCGCCCGTCCGCGGAAGGGGATGGGTCACTCACCCGAAGGAGTCCCTGTTCGGGCGCCAACTGAAGGAAGTGGCCTGATTAGGGTCACCCGGGTCACTCACGACCACCTCTCAGCCTTCCATACCAAAATGAAGAGTCGGTCAGACAGTAGAGAATACAAAGCAATATCTATTTATTCAGGTACACTCAGAGTGGAGGCCGGTCTGCCCAGTCGCTTAGGAGTGCTGCAGAGGGACTGACATCAGCAAACATAGAGATACATTATGTACATTTCAGAATCAATGAAGGCACGCCCATTATGGAATTTTCCAAGCAGATGCAGAAAAACAGTGAAATACAAAAAATAAGTTTCGATTCTGCAGCTGGGCACACACTATCTAGCAGTCAAGGTCATTCTGCCCGTGCCCGCCACTAGACAAGTGGGAGAAGGCTTCTATCTAGAGGGAAAGGTATGCGTTAATAAGAACAGTGTATTCATTAGTGAAGCCAAACCTAACCTTGGAGAAAGAAAACCTAATTGGGGCCTTTTCTCGGAAATAGCAAGACATAAGTTTCGATTGTAACCCGAAATATTGCCGAAATATAAAATGGTGCAGCGAATGCTAACATACATACAATAATGCATAGGTAGGATTCTTTATATTCTAACATATTCTTTTACACTATGCATTGTGGTCGTGTGTGGCACACTGTTATTGTAAGGGAATGCTATACCCATACTTGTAGGCAATATCTACTCCCTACCAAAAGGCTAGGCAGTTGCTTTGTGTATTCATGTCGCAGCTTAGCCTAACCAGGCTTTTACTGCCAACAGTCTGTGACTTTACATTGACTTTATCCCACCCAAATACATCTCCACCATTGACGGCAGACATTCAGAAGGTGTGTGAGGTAGTTCTTTGTGCCTCCACATTCTTCATAAATAATAATTTGCACAAGTATGACGGATGTTTCCTTATCACATGGAACATGTTCACATATAAATGATGTGTGCCCTATCAGGATTACGCAAAGGCCACACTGAATACTCGAAATACCAGATGCATTTGTATACATAAGCGTGGCTCCTTATCAAACATGAATTGCAATGGGGTAAAACCCTGTCACTGCTCATGAATGCACACTCAATTCATAAATTAGAGACAAAGGTTAGCAGAGTACTTTCTTAATTTCAAAATATTGCCCATAAATGACATTTGCCAAAATGATTCTGCAAAATTCAACACTACCTCATTTTTCATGCACCTTGATGTTCTTAAATAGTCACAACTATTCATATATTCAGGCTGATGTTTGTGAGTTACAAAAGCTCGAACAGTTGTAGAAGGAGGCAAACAGCTGTAAGATAACACCACTGATATGAGGGGAACCAAGACATGTTTGGGCTACCTAAAATGTTATACAAAGACCAAAGTGAATACATGGATATGAAACAGAAAAAACAACCATGGACCTTTCATGTAAACATTTTCTTGCCAGACAGAGACCAGGTCTGGGTGAACTTCAATGACTGAGATACATTTTAAATGTACATTTTAAAAACAGAGAAGTATGTTTTTGAGAGTGAGGCCAGCCACATGAGTCAATACAACTTCAGAACGTCATTCATCACACCATTTTAATTTATCGAAAAACAACACTGAGAGTCACTTTTGCCAGAGACAGTGAACACAATTTAAAATATTTTGGGGTTTCTAAAAAAAACTATTGAAAAAATTGATTTGTTGGGGGGACATAACTTAATGAGACACATTTATAAGACCAATGTGATTAAATGCTATTAATAAAAGAAGGGCATTTACAAGAAAGGCAGGCAAAGACTGTATAATGAGTCAAAACATAAATCAAGACATTTTTCAAAGAGGAAGCCCAGAATTGTGATTGTGATTTCTTCATTTATTTTGGAAAGATGGCAAATTCTCTTCCATGCTTACCTAAAAAAAATGCTTCTCCTTAAACATCATATTTCCTCTCCCTTTCATTTTGTGCTTCTTTTATGAGTTTCTTAATAATACATTGTTTCAATTATAAACCACTGATTTTATCTAGAATAATCAAATTTTAACAAACTGCCTTGCTCTCATGTTTGCCCCTTCACAGTGAGCCTGCTACAATTCAGCCACTGTCATTAGCCGCCAAATTGAGCACCCACCAGTGTCTATGCTCTAAATATTACTGATTCCATTCTCCACTATGCCCCAGCTAACTCATTGATCCTCTGCATATATCTGGATATGTACAGCATACAATTAAGCAGTAAAATTATGGGTGAGGGTCTTTTATGGTTAATTTTGGGTCACAATCCCACACGTATCATGAGATCCCAATTGGTACCTGTTTTAAATCTTACTCTCCTGAGATCACGTGTAAGCCTTTCGGGGCACACTGCTTTTATGCTGTAGTCCATTGCTTAGATCTTTTTTTGCTTTGATTTTCCTAGAACTTCCTCCAGTAAATGGTAACAGGAGAAGTGTTAGGTACTACAGAGGGTCATTGAGGGCCAGATGTATGACCATTGTAAATTGCGCCCCGCAATTTGTGCACGATTGCGAGTCGCAAATTGCGAGACGCAATTTACAATGTACTACAGTGTCAGAGACACTGATTGCGATTCCCAATGGGGTCGCAAAATGCGAGGCTCATGAATATGAGCCACTCGCAATTTGCGACCCCATTGGGAATCGCTGGCCCTCCCAGGGATGGTGGCTTGGTGGGCTCAGCAGACCTCCATGTCTGGGACTGCTTTTCAATAAAGCAGTTTTTTCTTTTTTACATGCAGCCCGTTTTCCTTAAAGGGAAACGGGAAGCATTTAAAAAAAAAAAAAAAAAAACTTTTTTGTTTCATTTTTTAAGGGCAGGTCGTGGTCTCTGGGACCACTGCCTGCCCTTAAAAAATATTTCTGAGCCAGTCACAAAGGGGAAGGGGTCCCCTGGGGACCCCTTCCCATTTGCGAATGCATTACCACCCTCTTGAAGAGGGGTAATTTGCGAGTGTTTTGCAACCGCAATTGTGGTCGCAAAACATTGGTACACGGCTTTGCGGTCGCTATTAGGAAGGGAACGCCCCTTCCTAATAGCGAGTGGCTAAACACTATTTTGCGAGTCGCAATTTATTTGTGACTCACAAAATAGTGTTTGTACATTGGCCACAGGTTTTTAGCATGCGCAAACGGGTCACAAACCAGTTTGCGCATGCTAAATACCGTCGTACATCTGGCCCGAGTGTTCTACTATTCTTTGTCAAGCACAATATTCCCTCAACTGATGAAAATTCAGGTTCAGACTATAGCCACTAAAAGCAGAGGATAAAGCCCTGCAGTATGACTTTACCATTTGACTTTACCCATGTGTTGGTAAAAAAAAACTGAGGGTGTAAAGAATCAAGCTAAGCAATTGTGTGCGAGTTCATATTTCCTCTACAAACAGGATCAGCGTTTAGTGACTGACTGTATCTTGGCATCATCTGTTTCTAACTACTTTACAGTTCATAATTCTCTAGTTCTCCAGGAGTGCATTTTGCAGCACACATAGAAAGAACATGCCTCTAAGAATTATTTTTGTGCTAGAAGGTATCCCTTCCTGCACAAAAATAATCCTGCTCATAACGCAGTCTCCCTTGCATCATGGCACAAGGGAGCCTGAGATTGACGCTAGGCTGCCTGAAGTGCACCAATGCTATGAAATAGCAGAATTGCACCATATTTAGTATATATAGCACATGTCTGCTCTCTCCCTTTCATGAAGCACAGCACAGCAACCCTGCTGGGTTGCAATGCATAAAAAGTTAAGTAACTCTTATAGGCCTGTTGCTAACTGATCAGGGCCTGGGCCCCTGTCATATTTCATATTAACCAAAATCATTTTAAACTCATCTACAAAAAACTGTTCTATTTTTTGAAATAGCGTTAATTGTGGTGGAGAACTTAGCCAGTGTGGCCTTATGGAAATATAAGAGTGATAAATATAATGGGCACACCACTTTTTTTCTTAATTGTCATTACTGGAGAAAGACTAACGTTGTTTTTTCCCCCAAATTACCAAAATCCAGATTTTTCATTTGTCATGCACTTTAACAGTGGAATGTAAAGTTTCCCAGTTCCGATGAAATTCTGTATTCTTTTGTGCAGCTGGTTTCTATATCCCTACCTTGCATTTATTTGGTCAGTCATATCTGATGATCCTAGCCTGGCAATAATAACAGCTGATTTTCCCATACTGTATTCTTAACATTTGATGCAATCAAATGTTGAATCATCAGATTGACGTCTATACTGCTCATATGACTTTCCTCCTAGAAGAGATGATAGTATCTAATCTAGTCCCCTTGTTAGGTGGATATACCCATTAAGCGAAATATTGAGTCAGAGATGATTAGAACACAGTCACTTTTGGGTGTTATTAACACCTGAGAAACCTGAAGTCCACACCAGTTGTCTATAGTTATAGCATTGCCAACTAATGTTTTCCTATTTGCTTGCTTGGTGATATATGGCGTGGTACCAATCTGAATACTCTTGAGTCTCTATGAGATGGGATAGGAATTAGATTTTTCATCTTCAAGATTATTTTGACTGAATTCTTTCTTCAAGGATGTCAATCAATTCCATCTATATGGATTAAAGACTAAGGGGGACATTACGCCACCGTAACGGAGAATGGGACCGTCCGCCATAGGAGCGGCGGTCCTGCCATTGGGATCAGGATGCCACCGACACGGTGGCGGTGGCATTCCGCATATATTGGATTGCGGCGGGCGGTGCTGTAAGCAGCACCCGCCACAATGCAATATATGCAAGTTGTGCTTTTGCATGCACACTGTGACAGGCACCGCGCGGTGCCTGCCACCTTGTCCATCAAATGCAGGGGGGTACCATAGGTACCCCCCATGTGCACCCCCCATCCCCCAACATCTGGGGGGGCCCACAATGGGCCCCCAACAGCAAACACCGTATGCCTTTCCATGGCGGCAACGCCGCCATGGAAAGGCTGCTCTCCGCCACCATATTAGGCACCTTTACCACCCGGTCCGCTGTCAGACCGGCGAAAAACCGGCGGACGGTCTTTCTGTCTGCCGGGGTCCCCCCCGCCATCGTAATATGGCGGGGGGAAATGGCATGCGGGCGGTGAGTAATGGCGGGCCAATCGCCACCGCCATACGGGCGGTGGCGATCCGCCCGTCATTATAATGACCCCCTAAATTTGTGAATTGTTTACTAACCTTAAGGGATGGAGGCTTTTGATTGCCACCAAGATGTGGCACACATAATGCTTTTTACTCCTCTATGTTTGTATCCAGGGCAGATATGGAAAATTATTGGTGCAAGATATTAGAGGTAACCCAAATATGTATGGATTATAATACGCAGTAAATCCGTAGATAATTCAAGCAAATTATAAGATGGTGTTTTACTTGTTGTTAACTGCAAAGTTTTTTATTTCTACATATTGTCTTTGCAAACAACCCCCTTTCCATGAACAGATAAACATATTTATTAAGATAATAGCTAAGAGATCCGTGCATGAATACGCATCAGTGGTATGATGACTTTGGTGAGCATTTTTGGGCAGCCCTGGTTAGTTGCTTTTCTTATGCTAGCAGGGTCTGAGAAGAAAACATGATTAGATTAGATTAGATTTTAGATGATGGCACAAAGACATTCAAATGGAATCCCCTGTTGTGTCTTAAACAATGCATTACTTTATTCATTAAAGACTCTCACACTTCATGCTTAACTGAGGAGAAAATGTGAACCCAAAATAAAAGCATGTTATTTCCCCTTCTCATGATAGGGAAAATATTTTGCCTAGATACATATGTTAGCCTTATGGATGGGCTTTATCATTGAGGTTACTGTATTTGTTTTGCTATACTTTGCCTTGTGGTAAAAATGAAGAGATTTCTGCATCAATTTTACAATGATGTGAAATGTGTGTTTTTTGTGCAATGTACTATTTTTTTCAGCTCTTAGTCTCTAAGGGCCAGATTTACCAAGCTCTTGCATTGGTATTGCATCACACAAGGCGATGCAAGGCAACACAAGGGCTTAAGTGATATTTACTAAGCCACGCAAAGCCACCTTGCGTGACTCCGGATGGCTTAGTAAATCCTGAGTAACACAAAGCAATTCAAATCTCTCTCTGTGTTGGGAAGCGCATTTCAAAAAGACAAGGAAGAACACATGTACTTGGTCCATGCTCCAGGGAGGAGCTAACATGAAAAAGGAAGGTAAGCCTAAAGGGCTAAACAATCGAAAGACTGCAAATGAAAGTGACTACGAAAACAACTGATCATATGCTGTGGGTGGGTTGTAACCCACTAAATTGTAAACAATGTTTCTCATGGCACAGCACTTGCACTGTGTAGGCGAGACCTAAAAATGAGAAAATAGCAATCAGAATGTCAATTGGCATTTTTTATTTAAAACATGAGAAAGTCCCATCATTTACAACATTAATTTGTTTTCATAAAATAACATTTTATCTTGAACCAGCCTACAGTGTAACTAGATTTGCTGTAAGCTTTTCTGATACTGTCGTAAAATATTTCGTTTGAGCAGATAATTGGTGGTAGACTATGTAAAAGATTATATAAGTATCTTCAAAAAATCACCTACCTCAATGTAAAGCAGGATGGCCCTGGTGAGTCTACCAGTGTTATGAACCCATTCAACAATTTTGAAAAAAAACACCCTTGGCTTATTACGCAGGCGTTCAATTCCCATCATGATATTTATTGCAGCCACACTGTTACTGTCACTTACAAGGGCATTTGCAACATTTCCACAATTAGACTGAAGGGTAATGCAACAAAAGGACTCTGTACTGATGACTTGTGAAGGACAAGTTAAACAAGTGCGTCCTTTGATGACACTTTTTTCTCATGTTCTAGCAGCACAATGTCATTATAGGATTTTCAGATAAACAATGTATAAGAGATCTTGTCTCTGGAGCACTGTGCGCTCACACAAACAGAAATAACTATTGTTAATTATGAATATCTTGAAAAAATATGATAACATGTTTTCATTAGTGCATCAATGAATTCAATTGAAAACCTGGCTTGACTCCTCGTGCAAAAATGAAGTTAAAACCAGGACAACATTTTATAAAAGGCTACCTATTTATTTATGCATATGTATTGATTTTTTTATTTGTATATTTATGCTAGGAAGACCACATAACAAGAAGAACTATTGGCATACGACTGAAAAATGCTAAGCCCCTGGTTTCACATTGTGTGTTGTTTACCATATCCAGTAAATACCATTACCCAGGGTTGAGGTATTTACCTAGTGTGACAAATACCTCCTATTCTGAGTTTTCAACTTTGTTTTGTAGTTTATGTAGCATAAACATGACCCTGGAATATTAGAGCTTTATATAAGCATCAGAACACATTACACATGTTATTATGGACACAGAGAGATCAAGTGATTTGCTCAGAATCACTGGATGTTGAGCTGAGGAAGGGATTCACATCTGTTTTCCCAGTTCCAAGGTCAATAGCTCTAGCTGCAAGGCCTCACTCCTCCCATTAAAAATGAGGCATACCATGCAGAATCGACATTTAGCACACTAAGGGCGAGATTTATGAAGCATTTTTTCAAAAATGCTGTTTCTGATGTAACTTGTTACCAAATCACAATTTGGCTTTTGTGATTTGGTATTTGGAAAGGGGCAAGTTGAGGGTGCCCCTTCCTAATACCGAATTGCAGTGTTATCTTTGAATGTTTTGCAGCTGAAATGCGGTGGCAAAACATTGGCAATTTACTGCCAAACCAAGGTGGATGGTAATCCCTTCCCCTTCGAGATTGTTTGAAAAAATATTTTTTAAGTGCAGACAGTGCTCCAGGGGACCACTGCCTACTCCTAAAAATTGAAACTTCAAAGTTTAATTCTTGTCGTTTTAAATGCATCCTGTTTTCCTCTTAGAAAAACCAAACTGCGCTTAAGAAAAAGATTGCTTTATTTAAAAGCAGTCACAGACATGGTGGTCTGCTGACCCCAGCAAGCCACAACCCCTGCGAAAGCTGTGAATCCTAGTGGGTTGCAAATTGCGATCTACCTAATTAATATTCATGAGGTAGGTCTATTTGCGATCCACTTTCAATCGCTAATGAAACTCAAAAGACTTTCATACATTCGGAATAGCGATTTCTGATTTACAATTCATGGGAAATCACAATTAGGAAATCGCTATTCAAATCTACGTACATGTTTTTGCCTTTTTTCTGGGCTTTTTCCACTGATAAATTTCAGCAGGTTGATCTTACCAAAATCTTCCAGGCTCAACCCTGGAATGTGATAATTAACACAAAAATCAGAATCCCGATCCCTGTGTAAACTTTTGTTTGTCCTGGGATTGAATGTAATCCCCAGCTCATAATCAGGGCCTTGGGCCAATACACTCATTTAGGGGCCGATTCCGATCTCGGCCGGTAGGGCTCCGAATCGGATTCGGCTTTACCGGATCCGATTCGGAGCCCTGTTTCCCGACCGAACCGTACGCGGGTCCGGCCGAGCGAGTACGATGCGAAATCGCCGACCGACTCGTCCGGGCGTCCCTACCGCTCCGACCGACTCGCTCCCGGCTCGAACCGCTCCGACCGACTCGCTCGGACTCGACTCGCACCGCGCAATGGAGACGTTTCCCGGCCGGGTAAGTACGATGCGCGCCGCGAGCAGTCCGACCGAGCCGCGCACTCCGGCTCGTAAGAGCTGTCGGAGCCGTACTTTGGGGGTCCGTGTCGGACCCCCTGTACGCATAGCCGCGCGAGTCGCACACAGGGGGACCCATGGGTCCCCCTACCTGTGCGTGTACGGCGCGAATCGCTTCGCCGCGTACCCGCTGTAGGGGCGCCCTTGTCCGACTCGCACCCATTGAGTCAATGGGAGCCCGCGTACGCGTTGTACGACCGGCTCCCATTGACATCAATGGGAGTCCGACCGACTCGAGTCCGATAACATACGGACGCATCGTACTCGTTCGGTCGGACTGCACGGGTCCGATTCGGTCGGAAATCTCTCCGGGTCCGGCTCGGTCGGAGAAGTTTCCGGCCCGAATCGGAATCGACCCCATAGTGTGTCTTGTCAATTCCAGGGCAATACCAACAAGCCTGTGCCTTGCCAGTTCCCAGCAGTGCACCGGCACTGAAAGGACAATGCAAAATGAGTGCAGTTAAAGAAGAAAAGGGGGCTGCAAACTAATGTACAAATATCACATTGGAGCACAATCTACTCATTTTAGGGAGGAGCGGGAAGATTATAGCCCTGAAAAGAAAATATCCTGTCAACAAGAAAAGAAATCTCATTTTATAATCTTGACAGGGCAAATAAAACAAATGTCAGCAACCTCGCTGTAATTCAAAGAGAGTTTGGCTGGAAGTGTTAAACAAACACGAGACACAGAAAATATGAGGGGCTTATAGGTATATCTGTCAACTCACCCTTATTTGGAGAGTTTCACACTCTTTTCAATGATATTCACTTTCCCATAACACAAAATGCTTCTGAGGACATCAATAGGTTCAGCTTCTATCAGAAACCTGCATCTCCCTCCTGGAGTGATTTACCTTTCATTTACTACAGTTGGGTTCTGT
Source organism: Calotriton arnoldi (assembly GCA_963921515.1). Classification (NCBI taxonomy): domain Eukaryota; kingdom Metazoa; phylum Chordata; class Amphibia; order Caudata; family Salamandridae; genus Calotriton; species Calotriton arnoldi. The sequence continues at coordinate 311,479 of CAWUFW010013261.1, forward strand.
CCTAAAATATCGGACTATGTTGTCACTCATGAGGTAACAGGTTGACAAGGACCTCGCAGGCAGGAGTGTCATAAGCCGGCAGATGGGCTACCGAGTTCAGACAAAAGCTCACTTGCATTGGTGCTCAAAATCAAACAGATGCTCATATAATCAAGTGTCACATGGACTCATTTGAAATGGCAGAGACTTACTCAAGGAGTGGGGTTTATAGTGCTAGGCAAAGGGACTGCTCATGCTCTATATGCAGAAGAGACTGTCAGACTGGGTATGGTAGGCTCTGGTGTGAAAGGCTACAGATAAAGGACGTTTTACCCAAGGAAAATAATTTGAATCTTCCTGTGTTTAGCACGGAATGATGTGTAAAATTCCATTCTAATGCTGTTCGGTTGAATGCTAAAATAAGCACAGCATCTCTATAAAGGAAGTGTAAACAAGGACACTGCCTGTGAAAAAAGGTGAAGAAAGCTGAGCCCACATAACGAGAATGACAGGGAATACAACCAAGACAATCAGCTTTATTTTTAAGCATGAAATAAATGAAACAGGTGTTAACTAACCATTTTGAACCTGGTGTTAAATGTGGCACAAGTTAAATAAATCATTATTTTTGAAGTTCGCATTAAAGCACCTTCCAAAAGTTGTCACCTATAACTGAGCTGGCTACTGCGTGATCTTACCATTCCATATTTTGTTCACAATAAAAATTCCAGTCCAGCCTTCTGCATGTGTGCGCTAGTCAGTGAATCTCTACATTCCACAGCCTTAACAGCCATTGGCAGAGGCAATAGTCTGGTCTTGGCTGGCAATCTTTTGGTTTAATCATGGCCATCGAATGAAAAGTGGGACAGGATACTAAAGAACAGAAATACAAATTGAGCTCAAGCAGAGGTCAGAACGCGAGCAGGTAAATAACAAAGAAAATAGAAATGAAGAGATAAGTACTAAAGTGGAACACTACCAGAAGATAGGCGCTGCTCCGTGGGAGGAAACACATGAGCACAATGCGGGACAAAGAGAAAAGATTACCCACTATCAAGCAAGCCTTTTTAAAGGATAATTTGTACATAAAGGGAGCAGCATATAGTGACATCATTCCATTTTTATATTTCAATCTCCTATTCAAGTTGCAGCTATCGTCAAGCATTAGTGGCAATATTCCTATTACATCACAAAATTTGGCACCCCATATTCCCCCCGCCTTTTTGGGGAATCCCCTGCTCTTATAAATCATAAGTTCTGCTTGCCAGCACCAATCCAGATCATTTTCCCACTCCTCCAGTGTCGGGATATCGGCCACCCCCCATTTCTTTGCTACATTACGTTTTGCCACCACTGCTGCTAGTGCCATCTATTGTTTAACGTGCCTCAGCCAGTCATAGTTTCCTGCCGTTACCAGCAGGAACCCTTTGGGTGTGAGTGGTACCTCTATGTCCACTACTGCAGCCATTGCCTCGGCAATCTTCTGCCAGTAGGTCTGCAGGATCGGACATTCCCACAGCAAGTGATAGAAGGTCCAGTCAAGCCCACATCCCCTGTGACAGAGTGTGTGTTCGCACCTACCCATTCGATATAACACTGATGTGGGATAATCTACTCTATGCAGAACCTTCAATTGTATCAGTTGAAATCTAACCCTTATTGCTACCTCTCTCAGACTTTGGAGCACCTCCATCCATTCTTCTTCCTCCAGGGGGCCTACGTCTTGCTTCCAGGTTGTTCTCAGGGTGCTCATAGTGTCTGGGGCATTGTTTGTTATTTTTTTTTGTATAGTAGGGAAATGGCTTTGTTTTGTAGGAGTTCTGTCAGGACCCTGTCTTCAAGCGGTGAGGAGGCTTCCAATGTTTCTCCTTCCCTCAGATGTTCTCTCAGGGTGTGACCCAACTGGGTATATCTGAGCCACTCCCCTTTCCCCAGGTCAAATTCTGCCTGTAAGTCCGCAAATGTGATAAATGCCCTCCCTCTCCATATGTCTCCCAGCTTCTCTAGTCCTAATAGTTCCATTTGGCGAAGCCCCCAAGCTTATTTATTCTTTTCAATCGGTCGCCCGCCCAGAGAGGTGTCATTTCTGTGAGTCTACCCTCCCATCCCAGATATTTTGTCACTGCCAGCCATGCTTTGACCACTGTTTTAGTGTGGTTCGGAGGTGCCTTCCCACCTGTTTGGAGTACAGTAGTGCCCTTGGATCTTTTCCACCCATGGCCAGTCTGTCAACCCTATATGCTGGGTCTGATCTTTCTTCAAACATCCATCCGTTCATGGTCACTAATTGGGCTGCCCAGTAGTAGTTACGTATATCGGGTACCGCTAGGCCCTGGTCTTAGATCCCTCTTTGAAGTTTCGCCAAAGCTATCCACAGGGCTGATTCGCACCACAGCAGTGCACGGAGCTCCGAATTTATTCGTTGAAAGAACGTAGGTGGTACCTCATATGGCGTATTTTGCAGAGCATATAGTAATCTGGGGAGTGTCATCATTTAAACATGGCTGCCCTGCCCATCATGGTTAACGGTAGGGCCCCGTTAATGTTTGACATCTGCTATGAATCTGTCAAACTGTTGGCCCACGTTCTTTTGGTGGAACTCGTGGGCATCCCTTGTTATGTGGATCCCAAGGTATTTAAAACCAGTTTCTTGGATAGGCACTACGCATCTGGATGTGAGGGTGGCATTCCTCCTGATAGGGAATATAGCAATTACTTATCCCAATTAATTCTGTATCCTGAGTATCCCCCGTAAATAAGGAAGATCTGGAGTATTCGGTCTGCCGAGTGTCTCGGTTTCTGCATATACAGGAGGATATCGTCCGCGTAAAGTGAGATCCGGTCTTTCCACTCCTCCCCTAATGGTATCCCCCATATTAAAGGGTCCTGTCGCACCCACGCTGCAAGTGGCTCCAGGGCCAGCGTGAATAGGACCGGGACAGTGGGCATCCCTGCCTAGTTTTCCTTTGTATGGCGAACACTCGGGATACCGTGGCATTGACCCGCACTCTAGCCATTGGCTGTTCAAATAGAAGTTTAACCCATTCTATGAATGTGGGACCTATGCCCAGCCCAGCGAGGACTGCGAAAAAGTAATTCCACTCCACACTGTCAAACGCCATTCTGGCGTCCAAGGACAGAAGGGCTGACTGCTCCTCTGAGTCTTTTTCCATCATATGGAGTGTTCCAAACAGCCTGTAGAGGTTTAACCTGGTGCCCCGATGGGGCATAAACTCAGATTGGTTCAGGTGTACAAGGGTGGCGATCACACCAGCCAAGCGCATAGATATGAGCTTGGCCAACACCTTTACTTCGTAGTTAAGTAGCGAGATCGGTCTATATGACCCACATTCCGTTGGTGGTTTGCCTGTCTTTGGAATTACCGCTTTGACCACCGTCCTCTGATCCAGGGGCAGTATACCCTCCTGCTGTGCCTGTTCGAGCATATTCAGCAGGTGTTCCGCAGTTACATCCAATATCGTTTTATACATTTCTACAGGGAGGCCATTTGGCCCCACTGCTTTCCCGGATTGGAGGGCTCGGGACGTGGATTTTATTTCGTCTACTGTTAAGTCGCCCTCTAGCATTTTCTGTCCTCCTCTGTAAGTCTTGTTAAGGCTATATCCCTTAATAAATCAGCACAGTCCTCTTCTAAGTGTGTCGAGAAGGATGCGTAAATCCCTTCGTTATATTTGGCAAATTCCTCCACTATCTCCGCCCCGGTTTCGCATCTGCCCCCTTCCTTGTCCACCAGTCCAGGGACCCACCCTCCTCTAGTTCGCCTCTTGTCGAGGCAGGCCATTAGTTTGTTTGCCTAATCACCCACACCATAGAGTTGGTGTTGTGTCACTAGTGCCTGCGCTCTAGCGCTATTTTTAAAGAAAATTGGAGTCATGAACAAAAAGGCAATGGATGGGCTGCAAGCCCAAAGTGTGAGTAGAGCATGTCTCAAAGGAACAGCCCATGAGCTGTCTAGACTCAACATAAAAATGGTTTTATTAAGTTACAGCTTCAGGCATGTGAAGAATTATCAGGGATCAGCACTTTGCACTCATACATAAGGAATATTTTTGGGAAATGCCAAGGGCCGGATTCACAAACGCATTTTTGACTGGAAAATGGCTAGATTTTTGTGTAAACAGTCACAAAAGGAATCCTTGTATGTGTAAATCATTTTAAACACTGCAAAATTATATGCAAGAACTTTATGCAACTACGCAATGTTCCACCCTGAAATATGTATGAGACTTGTGCTGTGAAAGCCTGGAATAAATCACCTTCCAGGATGGGAAGGGGAATGGAACCAGGTTTGGGCGGAGTTTGCGGAGTTCCTCTGCGAAGTGGTAAAAAATCTCTGGAAGCTACGCGGAGTTCCGCGAGCCGGCGGAATTGCTTGCCTCACCCGTTCGCATTACGTTTTCTGTCAAACGTAACACGACGTGCATTGTCGTGCGGGAAATCACACACGAATGGCACCATGTGGTTCGCATTGGCATGGCCATCCTGGTTTTTTGCTCTGTTATGGTGCTGGGCCTATTTTTTTATCTCTTCTTAATCTTCTTAATCCCACCCCTCTGAAACCTATCTAACTCTCATTTTTTGCTATAACCTTACCGTGTGTCTTTGTGTTTTTGTATTTTACATTTATTCTAATTTTTTTTGTGTTTTTGCGTGACTTTTGTACTTTTATATTTTTCACTTTACTTTTTTTCTTCCTTCCTTCCTTCTTTTTTCTTTTTCTACTTTCTCCTCTTTCCTGGCCTCACTAGTTTTTTATGTGCAGTCCAACCTCCCCTCTATCCTGGCAGCAGGCGGCAGGCCTGGAAAGGAAGCAACGGTGGGTGCAGGTGCGCCAGGCTGTGCGCCGCTGTACTGGGATCCTGCGCACCCAACAGCTGACACACCGGTGGGCGGTCATACTGGATAGGGACCAGGACCTGTTTGACCTGCTGGGAGTGGAGGTTGCAGGGCTTGGTGAGTAATAATTATTTACTTGTTGTGTTCTAACAATGCTAATATTTTTTTCCCAAATGGCAAGCATGCTGCTCACACTCAGGTAAGTTTAGTTTATGTTACAAATATTATGTGATCATTCTAGAGTAGACAGGCACTACTTAATCCTACTTGCTTGCGCTCGCTTGAACTATTTATTTAAGAAGTCATGCAGAGACTCCTCTCACCTGTCACTGAGATAGTGGTAGTTATTGGTATTAGTGAGATAGCGCATTTTCTCTTATTTGTCTGTGCCTTTATTTTTTGTAGCTCATACATTAGCAACCCCAAGCGATTTCCCAGTAATGTGTAGTAATTAACGAGTAACTCTGCATGCATCAGCATGTATGCATTGAAAGAAAATGCAGACTTAAGTGACCCGTCAAAGGTTTGAAAAATAGCAAATACAGTGAAGCGAACAACACACAAGGTTCTAATGATTATTAAAAGAAAAAATGATACTGTATTGTCAAATTGGGAGTTGCATCTGCATTCTGCTTGGACTCTCTGTCAATCTTGGGTGCCTGGCTGATGCCGTCCAGTAAGGTAAGCATGAGTTATGGTGCTTTTCCAGTTTGGTGCAGGATAATACATAAGAGAAGGTCTGTGGATTGTAAAACAAAAATTATATTGTAGAATGAAGGAAAAGGGCAGAAATAAACTTCATAAGGAGTGCACCAAGAAGACTCAGAGGTAGCGCAAGAGAGAAGAGAATAATAGTCTTTTTTGCAATCATTCATTTTATAACTGATGTGTGATCAATAGGTGAGAATAATTTTACAACAACCAACAATCACACAAAAGGGTCCCCATGTAACTATCGGGCTGATCAAACCCACAACTGTCATGGTCATCAATTCATCATCTTAAACCATAATAATAATATGTATCCTAACAGCACATGCATAATGTGACGATCATTCATGACCACATGTCTGTGTCCAGTTACCTATAACAACAGGCCCCCGACCTAACCACCACATAGTTTCAACTTAGAGCAAGACAGCACTGAGCACACACACCCAGCAACATTGCCTTTTCTAAATCAGGTAAAATCAACCCACTTCTTTCACCACCACTCCACAGAGTTGGTTAGGCCACTTTAAAGTCATCACCAAATTGGTTGGTTGCAGTGAAGTTGATAGCTTCTTTCTTCTGGTGGCAGAAGTTCTTGAAGTAGTCATGCCCTGAGTCCTACCATCATCCTCCTGACTCCGAGTAAGGTGTCCAACTCCGTACTGAATAAGTCCTAACTCAAATGTGATAGATCAACCTGTAGTACAGTGCTGTGTGTTGATGCACAACAAGAGAAACATTGAGCCATTTTTTGTGTAGACTAGAGTTGTGTTTCTTAGCTAAAGGGACTGGTCGGGTCTTTGAGGAGAGTGAAGCAGAAAAAAAAGCAGTGTGGAGTGGACCCGGCTAACAAATCTCGCCAAGTGTCAAAAGGGAAGGAAAAAATCACCTCCAGGAAAAAAATGATCACCCGTTGTTAGGCCACCAACATTGTAAATCATCACAAACACAATAAAGCTTAATAGTTACAGATTAACAAACACCCAGTATCACTGCCTCAGTCTGCCTGCCACCACAAGATTCATCTCAACACACTCACAAACAACAATCACTCAGCGTGCAATGCATGCCATTTACCCACACATTGTTTCATGAAACAGACATGGGCCAGTCTTGTAAATCAAATAATGTGGGGCAACCTGGCTAGGGGAATAAATGGGAAAGGATAGATAGGCACGGGGTGGAGGCAGGCACAAATTTGTATCTCCAATGTCCTTGAGGGAAATGGGTGGGGGGCTTCTTCACTGCATACTGGGGCAACTCCAATCCGGCAATAAAATGTATGTAAGACAGTGGGGCTGCATTAGTCAGCCAGACTCAAACAAATTTGAAAAAAAAATGTTCCCCTAGCTATATCTTTTTTTTTGTCGTCAAAGCAGTTCAGCGATAGAGAGATAATGTTCTCTGGTTGGTGGCCCAGGCCTAGTAGTCAGGGAAGTAGAGTTTGTCTTCAAACTCAGGTGGTTCGCCCAGAAGTAGGTCAGCTAACACACTTCTTCCATGACCTGAGTCTGACCAATCACCATCAACTTCCTCTTGTCTTACTTCAGGTATGGAGTAATTCGGTGGTATAAAGTGCTGATTCATTTTGATCTTAGTTAATTGCTCCAGATTTTGGGGCGACACACTGATCATTCTCACTGTAACAACTGCACCAGCATCACTAAATAAAACACGCTCAGCTGAGATACTGGCTACCGGGCAAGCCAGATAGTTTATTGCCAGCCTGCTGAGCAATCCACCAATGGGTTTTGATCAAGATAGAACTCTGTTGGGTCATCCAGATAGTCCTAGACCATCCGCTTAATGGTCATTGGTGCTCCACCTTGCTCGATCTCTTTTGCCTTTGCCTCTGCACTGGATTTAAACCCTGCCAGTGGAAACCAATCATATGCCGATTTTGGGGCTGATGCTCCTGTTCCTGTTGTTGCTGGTGTTCTTGTTGTTGGTTATGGGTGCTGTGAGCTAAAAGCACTGCCCTCAGGCTCTGAAGTTGAAGGCTGCACTGCAGAACGTGTGCCCTGGAGGAGTGGGCCTCTAATTCCTGCCCATTCTTTTTCTAGCTCACTGGCTTGCTCAGCAATCTATGTTTTGTAGTTTGCAACATCCTTGTCTGAAAAAGGAATGAAAGTGGACAGTAATGGTTTGTACCCTGTATCAAGAATTGTGGCACAGATGTAATGTTTGGATGATACATTGTCTCTTTGCACCCTCGCATTAACAGATAAGCAAAGGATTAAGCTCTCCACCAACTCATACACATCTTTTTTTCCCTCCACAACAGCATAGCTTGGCCCATGGTACTGTCCTCCTTGCTGACTTTCCGGGTGAACACCTCAAAAGAAAGCAGCATCTCTGTCAGGCCTTTGACTAGTCCCTATTCGTCCATCTCAATGATCATGCCTTTCACAGTTGCATTTCCTGTTTGCATGATATATTGAACGGTCTGTACTGCTCAAAAGATGTTGCAACATGTAATAAGTCGAGTTCCAACATGTTGGCAACTCCTGTATAAGTGCTTTAACTGACATTCTGTTATCACAGTGAATGACCGTCAGCTGCTTCCGGGCTTTAAAAGAATGGCTGAAATGAGTGCAGATTCTTCTGCAGGTGGACAGTAAGTTGCAGACTCAGTCTTCTTTTTTGAGAAAGTCCTGTACAATGATGTTGACGCAGTGCGGCAAACACAGGACCCTGAAATATCCATCATCTGCCATGGCCTTAACTATATGACTGCCATTGTCCGTGGCAACAAATCCAATGCTAAGCCCTCTTGGTCACAGCCATTGAAAGACCTTGTTGTTAAAGTCTTCCAAAATGTTTGCAGCAGTATGGGATTTCTCCATGGCAAACATGGCTACTGTCACATGCTTCGGAGCACCATTACAAATCTCAGCAGTTCAACACCTGCAGATATGTTTTCTCTTACCACAAAAGAGATCCACTGTGCAGTGATGTACATGCAATCACTGGCTTGGCAACTGGTCCACATGTCTGTCTACAGGTGGATAGTGTGAACAGCATTCTGATGCAAAGCTTGTCTAAGCAATTCCAGCACACCGTGATGTAGCGCCGGAACAGCAACTTTGGAAAATAGGACCGGCTGAGAACCTTGCATTTTGGGAAGATGGCTGCCATGAATTCTAGAAAATCTACCCCTTTCCTAAAAGAAAAAGGGAGGCGGTCCAGCGCTAACATTTTAGCCAGCTTTGAATTGTATAAACCTGTCGTTGGGTGGTTGCATTCGTACTGCTCCTCCTGCCTAAACATGCCAGGAACAGTAGCCTGTATTTTTTTCTGGTGCCACTGATGCAGGTGATTTCTTGAGAGCAGACAGTGGTATGCTCAATGTGCATCTCAGCAGAACTGCCACTGTACTCTCTTGTCTTGGTGTCTTGTGCCATTGTGATGTTGCTGATGTGGGCGATCCTACTGCACTGCTGGGGACAGGGCTGCTTTGCGTAACGAAAATGTCTTGCTTTTCTTCACCTTCCATTGTGCTAAGATCAGATTTCCTTCTCAGCCTTTCACCCCCTTCACCAACACCACTTGCAGTTTTTGGGCCTCTAAGGTACACCTCCTGTGATTGTGTGGTGTTTTCTCAAATAGGTTGTTTGGCCTCCGGTACCATAGTTTGTACCAAGCCTACCCTGACTAACACTTGCTCTGCAACTGGAGCATATGGCAATGTTCTGCTTCTTCTTGCTAACCGTAAAGAAGTCCCAAACGTGGGAGGTCCACGTTCTGATGCTGGTGCCACTGCCATTGTCAGATGAACTGGCGGAAGGTGTGTGCTTTGCCGTTTGCCTCTCTGTAGTACCTACTTCTACTGAGGTGGTTGTGGATGTACGTCGCTGCCGGGACTTTGCAAATACGGCAGCTGCCGGTGGTGGTATCTGTGGTGCCACATCCCTCACAGCAGGGTGGGATGGAGTAATGTCGGTCTCCATTGGGGCTGGGCTAACATCCATGATGACTGGCCCATTGCCATCCTTCTCCTCTACATCCATAAGCCTAAGGCTTTCAGGAACATTCCTTTCCCCTAGCCTCTCATGGCATGTCTCACTCTCAGACTGAGGCGGGATCCAAGTGGTGTCTAGATCATCAGGAGGGTGGCTTGGAGAAGAAGATGGTGGAGTAACCCTCCTTTTTTTGCTGGAGATCTGAAAGGCAATGGATCTTCTGAAAGAGTTGGTTCTTCTTCTTCGTCAGCATGAAGCTCAATTTCCTGAACTGCTCCTACTTCGGGAGTAACTACTATTGCTGGCTGCGGCTGTTGTCCTCTTATCTGAGTTTCCTGCAACGTCACTGCTCTTCAGGGTTGCATGATTAGAGTGGCTGCCTCTGTGACAGCCATGGTTTTTAGCCGAGGTTGGGGTGGGTCCGCTGATGTGGTCGTGCTGCTCCGGGCTTGCTTATCGGAGGTGGATGCGGCAGGCACAGGTTTTTGTTTCCCGCAAAAGGCCTGGCTTGAACTAGACCACTTTCTTGGTAGCACCTTTCTTTGGGGCCATCTTGAAACTGTCAGTTGGCAGTGGCACTTAGCTTTACAAGTTGAAGGGATGTCCGTGATGTGTGGTCATGCGTCATGTCGTGCACAGGCCTTCTGTCTGGCATAACTATGGGTGATGTTGTCTCTTGTGCATGTAAAAGCAAACAAGCAAGAAGAAGAAAATCAGTGACACTTGACATTATTGAAGTTCAATTAGTACTCATTTAGTGTGGTCACTGTTTACTTAAGTTGTTATAAATCATTAACAATACAGTGTATCCACTATCCATTCATAAAACCACACCTATATAACCTTTCATGGTGTGTACACTCAGGAAGGATAAGAAAGAGCAACAACAGCAACATACAGATGTAGCTGTTTGCTTTATGTGCATCATGTGGGATGTGGCACTCAGGGAGGTGCAGCGGTGAAATGATGACAATGGACTAATCCCCAGACAATGAATGCTGTTGTGCACCTATAGCAGACATGGGGTTGATTCATTGATGCCAGATGGTATAAAAATGGTTTAAAAAAAGTAAAAACTTAAATAAAAAAATGATATATAAGTGAATTTATTCTCAAGCATGTATAATTTATTAAAATGCTATCGCATTTCTCAACCATGCAAGCCTATGGCAAAGGGCCACACTGGCTGGATGCACAAAATGACTGCCAGCCAATGCCGCAAGGTCATCAACAACAACAATACTGAGCAAGAAGGTGTTGGGAACAAAGAAAAGATATGCAGGCCTATTGCTAAAATACACTGGCTGTCTACACAAAATGGCCACTGACCACATGGTCACAACAACCAGCAAGAAGGCATGGCCACAACAAAGAAGACATGCAGGTCTATGGCATAAGTACACAGGCTGGCTATACAAGATGGCCGCCAGCCACATGGTCACAACAAGAAGCAGGAGGCCTGGAAAACAAAGAACTCATGCAGGCCTATGGACACTGCCTGTACAAAATGGCCCTTGGCCACATGGCATGGGGAACAAAGTCAAATGATGGCCTATGGCAAACGCACACACACTGGATAGGGAAATGAGGCACAGTAACACAGAGAACACAGCATTAATTCAGCAATGCCAAAAACAAAAATTAACTTGGCTAACAATGTTTACAACAATGCAAATCCTCCAAAGGCCTTACCCCACCTATACACTGTTTGCAGGGGGAAAACATGAAATACCCTTAAAAAACCATTTTGTATTTTAATCCCATACCATCCATGGCCTAAAAGATGTTTCAATCCAATAGATAACACAGAAACAGTTGTTTCATGCACCCATGACTAATACTGGGCCTTCTGGCTGGAAGGCCCATTGGCAGACTAGGCCACATAGTAAATTAAAAGAATGTTGCACATGCATTAGAAAACAAGGAAAAAATTACTAAACCGTACAACATTTTGCCTGTACGAAATAAGAACAATTACACGCAAAACAACAACCAGCAAGGAGGCATGGCCACAAACAAAGAACAAATGCAAGGCTATGGCACACTGACTGCCTACGCAAAATGGCCTCCAGCCACATGGTCACAACAAAAAGCAGGAGGCCTGGAAAACAAAGAACACACGCAGGCCTATGGAGAAAGCACACTGGCTGGCTGCACAAAATGACCGTCAGCCACATGATCACAGCAACAAGCAAGAATGCCTGGGGAACAAGCTAAGAAGAACACATACAGGCCTACTGGGAAAGCACACTGGCTGGCTACACAAAATGGCCGCCAGCCACATGGTCACAGCAACAGCAACCAGCCAGTTTACATTGAAATAAAAACTGCCTTTCAAACTTCCAAATTAATACCTCTTCTTTCTTCAACCACAGTTCTGAGGAGGATTACTGTTAGAAAAGTGTTATGCTGTGTTGTTCTTCATCGATCATCAGTGTTTAAGTCATCATTCGGCCTACCAGGGGTGAGGTTGTCAAAACGGTCTTCAAAATTCAAATATGATTTATATCTATTTCGAGTAATGGACCACTTGCAAGATCCTCACATTTTATCTTTTTCTGATCTGTGTCTTTACATTAGTTCAGCAGCTGTAGCTAAAATAATTTATTGATTAGATGTAGTGAGTGCAATGCATAATGTCACTTATTTATAGTGCCATACAGTGCAGTTCTGGTGCTTTATTCTACAATCTAATTGATTGGTTTTTCCCCGCTGTTGAAGGATGAAGCTTCATGCAGTACATCGTTACTGTATGAAAGCTGTGAACAACAAAAAAGGGAAACTGATATGCTTAAATTAAATGTATGATTGCTTTACAATGTTGTACATGTGTGATGTTTTATTATTAACATGAATATTTCGATTACAGAAACCTAAACATTGCTATTCAAATTTTATAGCATGTAACAATAACTTATATTTATGTTTCTCTCTTTGACTAATTACATCTTTCCTCTTTATAATACATTCAATAAGGCAGGAAGGCAGACGCTGCATACAGTGATAAACTCAAACAGACACTGATACAGATACTGACACATCCATGCTCACACTGATGGTATACATTGGTATACCCAACCTCACACTTATGTATACACTGACATATCCACACAGAGTGAAACATAGACTTGCACACCCAGTAACATCTGCATGCATACACTCAGATACACACTAATTCATACACTAAGATACCCAGGCACACACTGATGCATATATTAATACATACAGGCACACACTGATGTATACACACATACTTATACATATATCCCTCACACCTATACACACACACTGATACAGTTACTTAGTCACTTACACAATCACTGATGCATACACCCAGACACCCAGGACACACTCATACATATTGTAACACAGCCAAGCAAATACATTGATGCATTCACTAACTCACTCAGACACTCACTGATACGTACACTTAAGCATCCTGGAACATAATCATACATATACATTCTTACCCAAAGACATACTAACACATTCACTGACATACTCACACACTCACTAATATGTAAACTCAGACACCCTGGGTTATAATCATACATATACTGAGACACACACTGATACATCCACTGACATGCTCACACACTAAGTGATACATACACACCCCTCAACACCCTTATACATATACTGACACAGCCAAGCAAATACACTAATGCATTCACTGAATCCCTCAGACAGTCACACATGCATACACTCAGACACCCTGGGACAAACTCATACATAGACTGTGACACCCAAGCACACATTGATGCAATCACTGACTCACTCAGACACTCACTCATACATACACTCAAACTCTGCAGGACACACTCATACATTTACTGGGACAGCCAAGCACACACTGATGCATTCACTGAGTCACTCAGACACTCACTCGTACATAGACTCAAACACCTCAGGACATACTCATACATATACTGGGAAATTTAAGCACACACTGATGCATTCCTTGTCTCACTCAGGCTCTCAGTCCAACATACACTCAGACACCATAGGATACTCTCATACACATACTGACACAACCAAAAACACACTGGTATATTTATTATTTACTGACATACTCAGATGCTCACTCATACATACACACAAACACCACACAACACACTCATACATATACTGAGACACTCAAGCACACACTGATGCATTCACTATCTCGCTCAGACACCCACTCATGCATACACTCAGACTCCTCAGGACACACTCATAAATATAATGACACATCAAAGCAAATATACTAATGCATTCCCTGAATCACATAGACACTCACTCACACATACACTCATACACCACGGAAGACACTCATACATATATTGAGACCCAAGCACACACTGATGCAATAAATGACTCACTCAGACACTCACTCATACATATACTCAAACACGCTCATACATGTATTAGGACAGCCAAAGCACACTGATGCATTCACCTAGTCACTCAGACACTCAGTCATGCATACACTCAAACACCCCAGGACACACTCATCATATACTGACACAGTGAAGAAAATACACTGACGCATTCACTGTATCAGTCACACACACTCATACATACACTCAGACACCACAGGACACACTCATAGATATACTGATACAACCAAATACACACTGATACATTCACTGACATACTCAGACACTCACACATACATAGACACAGAAACCCAAGGACACACTCATACATATACTGACACAGCCATGCAAATAAACTGATGCATTCACTGAGTCACACACACACTCACTCATAGATGCACTCAGACACTCCAGGACACACTCATACATATACTGAGACACCCAAGCACACATTGATGCAATCACTGACTTACTCAGACACTCACTCTCACATACACTCAAACACCTCAGGATACACTTATACATATACTGGGACACTCAGGCACACACTGATGCATTCACAGTCTCACTCAGACACTCACTCATGCATACACTCAGACACTCTGGGATACAATGATACATTTACTAACACACCCATGCACACACTGATGCATTCTCTGACATACTCACTTATACATACACTCAGACACCCTCAGACACACTGATACATACAGTGACACCCCTATGGACACACTGATGCATTCAGTGACACACTCACAGACTCACTTACGCATACACTCAGACACCCTGGTACACACTGATACATACACTGACAAACCCAGGAACATACTGATGTATTCACTGACACACTAATACACTCACTCATACACACACTCAGACACCCCGGGACACACTAATATCTATATTGAGACACCCATGGACACACTGATTTACTCACTGACTCACACACACTCACTCATACATACAATCAGGCACCCTGGGGCACACTGATACATACACTGACACACCCATGGACACACTGTTGCATTCAGTGACTCATTCACACACATTCTCATACATGCAATCAGGCACCCTGGTACACACTGGTACATACACTGACACACCCATGGACACAGTGATGCACTCACCGATTTACTCACACACACACTCATACACACAACCAGACACCCTGTGACATACTGAAACATATACTGACACACCCATGGACACACTGATGCCCTCAATGATTCACTCACACACATACTCATACCGGCAATCAGGCACCCTGGGACACACTGGTATATACACTGACAGACCCATGGACACATTGATGTATTCGCTGACATACTCACACACTCAGATATAGATACAGTCAGACACCATGAGACACACTGGTACAAATACTGACACACCCATGGACACACTGATACACTTACTGACTCACTAAAACACTTCCTCATACCCACACTGAGATACTCTGGGGCTCACTGATACATACACTGACACACCCATTGGCACACTGATGCATTCACCGACACACTTACACACTCACTTATGTATGCACTGAGACACCCTGGGACTCACTGATACATACACTGTTGCACCCATGGACGCACTGATGCATTCACTGATGCACTCACTCATATACACACTGAGACACCCTGGAACTCACTGATACATACACTAACACACACATAGACACAATTATTCATACACTTATCAGCATCCAGGCAAAAATACACAAGTGGTCTCTGCAGGAGTGGCATGGAAGGTGATGATGATCCAACTGCAGCATCTGAGCTTCCTCCTTCCCTCTCCCTGATCATCCACACATATGCCCACTCATGAATTGTGTGGATATATTTCCACATGCTTGATGTGCCATGGCTATATTTGTTTGCAGTGCCACAAGACAATTCCCTTCCTGAGCACTAACATTTTACAATTCTTGCAGATCCTTTCTTTTCACCAATGTGTATGGTGAAGAATTGTGAGACCTCACTCTCCTTTGTCGATGTTGAAGGCAGTTTTTCATCTTCTTCTTCTGGAATTAGCACAGGTTCTGCAGGTGGAGATGTGGCACTCACTTCAGCCATTGTTAAAAGCACAGTTTGTGGAAGATATCCAAAGGGATGTTTCTCCCACAACAGCTAGAAGAAGAATAACTTTTTTTGGGAGGTGGCCCTACTCAAAAATACGTGTGGTCCAATATTAACCAATAAAATGGGAGAATGTTCTTTTGACATGGAGCTGATCTGCGGGTCAGGAGCTGCAGATTCGTGATTCTAAATAAATCAAAATATCATTTATTTATTAAAAACTAAATATACAGGTGGTATTTGGAGCTTTCAAATACATCCAGCCTTATGGTACATTTACAAACAGTGACTCCTATATACTTAAAAAGATTTGTTTTAAATTTGACGCACCACAGATCAGAACCACGGGCCTGTTCCAATCATGTGATCGGAACAAAAACCATAGAGTTTCACCCATCTATGTGTGCGGTGCAGCTGAAGACCCGTGGAAAAATTATTAGTCACCTCTCATCACATCTTATATAGTACTGCTGGCACTAAGGAGCATAAGCTCCTCTCCTATCTTTATCAACAAATGACCTGAGCACCTTTACGCGTATACAAGTCCACAGATTGCTTCAGCAATACTATTAGCCTGAGGCACTCCTTATTTTTCCAAGCATTGCCCCTGACTAAGTGAGTTGGTAAGTGGAATGAAAGTACCATTATTAATGTTCCCGTGTTTGGTCTAGTTGCGAAAGGAAACCATTTGGAGAAGGCTTCCGGTTCCGGTTCATCCGTAGCGCAGTGCTAGCGAGGCGGCGTCGTCAGAGTTCAGGGCTCGGAGCTCAGGACGACTCGCATCGGAGATCGGGCCATTATTGGTTTAGCAGCTGCTGCTTGATCGAGCTTGCAGGTGCAAGCCCCACGACCCCCGTGGAAGCGGCCCGGTGGTTTTTTGGACCAGGTGCGGCTTGCGGTGGGAGGTGCGAGGTGAGAAGTGTGCGGTGCGGTGGCTGCACTGTAGTATCAGCGCAGTGGAGAGGAGATATCGCATCTCTTGGCAAGTGGCAGGTGGCTCAGGGCGGAGGATACGGAGCGGCCGACCAGAGACCACCGAGACCAGCACAGGGTGACAGGGAGTACTCCAGAACTTCCCCGCCATACAGAGATCACCGTGACCAGCGCAGGGTGACAGTCGGAGGCGGTCGAGAACGGTAAGGTGGGTGGAAGTGGGTGGAAGCAGGATCTGGTACAGGGGGGCCTGCAGTATACACCAGCCCCTGGCAGTATACGTATACGCTATACGTAATAGTTATAGTCAAGCCGGACGTAAAAAACATAGAAAAAAAAAACTTCGATCCAGCACAGAAGGTCGTCAAATCTCCTATCCTCCCCCTCTTGCGGAAAAACTGTGCAGCGGGGGTACAGTACAAAGGGGCTCTAGTCAAGGTCCTCACATTCAAGAACACACATTCAAGGGCAATTCAAGAGAAACTCCCTGAGGCTTCATGTAGCTTCCTACCTGCTCACCATAACCCACAGCCAAAAGGTAAAAACGCAATTACAAATACAACTAAACTATATAAGTACTATAACTGTACGATAACAACAACTACAATTACGACAGGAGATTACAACAGGGAGATCGAGAGCCACATAAGGATGAGATCAGGCAAAGTCAGGCGAACCTCAAAGCAGTCTCTAAAAACCCAGAAGTCCCAGAAAATCAGTGGCACTAATCAAGGGGAAAAAGGGCAAAACACAAAACAGCCAGTAAAAGGAACAGAAGCAAACCTAAAAAGCCCACTAATTTCACCAATGTTGACATTGTTTAGGAACCGGGAAACCAGAGGCGCAATGGAAAAAAGCTCAGGCTTCTCCTTCCTTAAAAACCCAGGGGCTGTAATTTTGTCAACCCCCAGGGACCTACCAGGTCTTCCAGCACCACTAACTCCACAAAGGGTGGCACACAATGGAGGAACAGAAGAGAAGCCAATCGCTTTGACATCTTCGACATCCATAGTTCACATACTGGACCAAACAGACCCAAGTAGCCAAGCCTCAAGCAAAAACTTGGGCCAGAAAGATAAGGAAAAGGGCAGACCGAAGGAAGAAATTAACATGACATGCGAGACAAGAGAGGCAACATCTATGCCTGATGACCACCACCTTGAGAAACTCTCAGAGGGCCAAACAAAACACAGTACCATTGGGTGTTATCCCAAGGCCACAGACGAGCTTAGGCCTGGCAATGGAATAGAGCGAAGCAATGTAAGAAGGACGCGTACTGCAAAAGCCAGCTTATCAGATCCAAGCACAAGCTCGAACATCATGCGCTACCTTAATATCTACAACCCCTATAGTACCTGTAAGGCCACACAAGTTTACACAGGGTCTCAGAACGGAGGCTCAGATTCACCAGACAAATTCAGACGAAGTAAACGATTTGGAAGATCTAGAAAACTCATGGTTGAGACTCATGAGTCTAACATCTAACAAGGAGTCGCTACAAGAATTAACCACAAAGGAGGGATCAGACAGAGAGGATTACACCGCCACAGCGCAAAATGAAGGGGGAATACCTGGACGGGAAAAAAAGAAATTGCGATTGCACCTTTTCAGACATCGCAGAATAATAGCCACCTATCAACCACCAATCATTTGTCAAACGCAGAACCAAACTCTGGTACTAAGCAGACATCTCCACAAGGAAAACGACCCAACGACACAAGTAGTCACCTGGAGCTCTTTAGGTCTTTACTAGACACAATTCAATCCTCAGTAAAGGCACTTAATTTGCAATCGGATAGGTTGGATATCCAAATAGACCTAATGAATATTACAGCGCTACATATAGCAGGGATAAACACCAAACTGGATAAACTTAATAAGTTAATAACAACAGCGCAATCCAAATATACGCTGTGGCCCAATCATCGATAAATTGAGTCTCCTTCCAACCCTCCTAGAACAAATAATAGCTCTTAGACAGAAAAATATGCCATGCACCAAGCCCGCAAGAGCTGATAACAAAACACAATCAGTTGCCTCCAAACCGGTGGATAAGAAAGAAGAAGAAAAATCTATAAAAATACTAGCCGAGACAGGAGCTACTCCTATTCCAAAATTGGAAGGGTGTACCTTAATTAAACAAACAAGAAGACAAAAAAAACCATGAAAGGAAGGCAAGAAACAAACTATCAATAAGAAACACTGAGCAAAGAATTAAAATGTACCCAATATTTAGTGCAACTAGAGAAACAAATGACATATTCAATGCTACAAGGTCTTCTGAGGGAACAACTGATACCCCAACTGAGAATCACAAGGAGTGGTCCCTGGCATCGGCAGTCATGGAGGAAGAAGAGACCAAGGAACAAAGAGATAATAACTCCAGCAGTACAGCGGAGCCCGGACAAAGTGAAAAAACAGCAGCACACAATGGGGGGGGGGGCGTAGACCCCCAAGCACGAAAAGGGCTAACAACAGGTGCACAGAGGAGTGATCCAACTAAGAGGGACTCTGAATCAAGCACTAGAAAAGGCAACACGGGAAAGTTACAAAGAAGAGATCAATCCAAGGAGACACAGGCACACAGGAAGAAACAACAAGGGAAAAAGGAAGGACAAGCAGTGAATTTGACATCACAACTGTTTGTAAACAGCATCACACACCCGAAGCGGTAGTACTGGACAAAAGGAATAACTAATGAGAAAGAAGGATTTAACCCACAACAGAGCAAGGACTTAAGGATTAAGGATGAGACCCTGTTTGAATGGATGGGAAAAGCCCAAGGTAAAATGGCAAACCACGAGCCAGGGACTGGTGATGACGCAGAAACATCCCTTCAAGAAAAGGATTGTAAGACCACTTTAATCCAGCTTTCTAAGTTCTCATCTCCCAGACCTACAACAAGGGGCATCCAGCTATATGAAAATCTCAGATTTAACATACACAACATGGAGAATGCAATCACCCTGGAAGCAATCAGGGGAACTGGCCAAGAGGTATGGAGAATAACCAGAGCAAAATGTCATCGCTAGCTACCTCAGTACAAGATGCTAAAAAGAGCACTAAGCCCAGCGATGGTAACCTTGGAACACAAATATCTATTGCGGTGGGAAAAGATCAAGAAGTCGATAATAGTACCAACTCTCATCAGCATGGACAACTACCACAACAAATGTTACTAACACCAGAGTACGAGTCCCAGGGGCAGCATGATATCCTAAACAGGGGCAATATATTAAAATTGCTAGCAACCATCCCCGGTCTAAAACATCTAAACTCAACCCACCTACTGACGGTGGAATTTTGTCAGAAGGGAAATGGAAACCCTAACGAACAAACACTCACAACATGGGAAACAGCGGAGGCTGCCCAACTCATCATGAGTCAAAACCAACAATGTGACACATGGGGCATAAGGCTTGCCAAACCCGGAAAACCATGTTATCCAGGCCCATTAGGGGAAAAATCCACCCAGAAGGAAGACGCTGGGCATAGCCTGACAACAAATAAACAGGCCTACTCAGTCCTCTGGCAAGCAAAAGGAAATAGCCCAATAACAATAAGACATAATGAGATCATCGCAGAAAAAAAGGCAACCACAGAGCCGGATATCGACCATTGGAGTTGGCTCCTGGGAATCCTGAATAAAGTGAAAGCCAACTGACCACCAGGTAAACAGGCGACGAACTATCATGAAGGGACCTTCCACCTTATCTCATGGAATATAGCCGGAGCGAAGAAATGGCTAGAAGATGGCAGGCGTCTACAAGACTGGGCGACTTGCGACAAAATTGCCCTTCAGAAGACGTGGGCACTAGAGGAGTTGCCTCTTGCAGGATTTATACATTTCAGTACACCAGCTGAGAAACACAGGAGGCATGGACGTCCAAAAGGTGGGCTAGCAGATTATGTGTCAACAGCAATCAACATTCAATCAGAGCAAATAGCTCCTTATGAACCAAATGTGCAACTAATAAAATTTTCATTACCAGTTAAAAAGGAATCTAGAGTTGTACTGCTAATCAATAACCTATGCACACCCATCGGCAAAAGAGAAAAAAGCTCATATTGCCTTGCTAACAACCATAATCACCGACACACGAAACACCAATCCATTCTGGGATATCATCGTAACAGGAGATTTCAACTCAAATTTAATTTACACACCAGAAGAGGATGAGAAACTTGCAGTAGACAACAAGTCCTGGAATATACAACCTCAATATCAGTTCAAGTCGGCTCGCTCCGATCCAGTAGGGCAACAACTGGTGAAAACACTTGAATACCTGGGCATGAGAATAATAAATGGTAGAACATCAGAAGACTACCCACCAATGTACACTTACTTTGGAGGGAAATCGCAATCAAGGCTTGATTACACAGCAATATCACTACCATTAATGCCCTTTCTTACCTGGTTTGTCATCTAATTTACCACCAAAAGCGACCACTCGTACCAACATATTCACTTTAGTTTAAACCTACCAAAGCATCAGATCAACAAGACAACAGTAGAAAGCATATACTCAATTGACTTGAAACGATTGAAATGGACAACGGAGAATATCGACGAACTTCAAGCCAAATTACAGGAGTTCAAAATGGAAAGTGAAAGTAGTGATCTAAACAAGATACAAGAGTGGGTAAGCTTCACGGATAAAGTAATAACAATTATGACTGGCAAATCAAACCAGGCCCCGAGACTTAAAAACAACATTCCAAGCTTGACTGATGCTCTCAAACTCAAATGAGAACTAAAAAAATCTCTTAGGAAACTAAAAAAACTGAGCGGAGCCCCATAGGTTGGGAAGCCATATGTAACCTTAGGAAAGAATACAAAAATAAGATATGGGAACATAAAAGAATATGCAAGGATAATTTCTGGGCTAAATTATTACACAATGCGAAAAAAACCAATTCAAGCACATTCTGGGAAACAATAAATACGTTGAATCGGCCCGTCAATTCTTTTGCCTCAAGTGTACAAGAACAAGACTGGGCCACACTTCTAACAGAAAGATTTACAGATACCAAACTCCCGAATTTTCTAGCAGGCAAGGAGAAGGAGCACGTAAATGTCCAAGACCAAGTGGAACAAAAGAACAATGACATGACCTCTATACTAAAAATAAACAGCACCAAGTCTCGATACCCGACCACTGCGTCAAAAGCAGAAGAAGCACAAAGGAAAGGAGTTGTGATGAGCGCCGGTGGCTTAGGGGCCATACCTGAAAGTCCAGTCTATCAACTAGTAGATGTAAAAAGAATAATCTTGAAGGGACAAGGAAACGGGGCTCCAGGACCAAATGGTATCCCCCCACTAATCTTCAAACTTGCACCAGATTTTTGGGGTGGGAGATTAAAAAATGTGTTCGAAGAAGTGGAGAATATAAAGCAAATCCCGCCGAGCTGGCATGGATCAGTAATCTCACTGATCTATAAAGGGGGTGATAGAACGTCCCCGTCAAATTACAGGCTAATGGCACTACTAGATGTAGACGCAAAGTACTACGCTTCGTTGATACTGGGAGATCTGATTACCTGGTCAGACATGCTAAAACTGATACCGGTTAATCAGACAGGCTTCAGAAAAGTAATCGGGACAATTACAAATATCTTATCGCTCTCGTTGATCGCCGACAAATATAAACGGAGGAAACAACAACTGCACCTCTGTTTTGTCGATCTAAAGGCAGCTTTCGACAGTGTGGATCGTTACATCTTATGGAAAAAGCTGCGAGCTTGGAATATCCCCGAAAAAATATTTAGAGGAATACTGCTTCTCTACTCTAATACTTGGATGAGAGTAAAACTGGGAGATGGCTCAAGATTATCAAGGAAGGTTACCACCAAAAAAGGGCTAAAACAAGGGTGTGTGCTGGCACAGCACCTCTTTAATCTCTTTATGGTGGACCTGGCACACAAGCTCAACAATATTAACTCCCACCCACCGCAATTGGGCACTCTGTCATTATCTCACCTATCATATGCGGACGATGTAGTCCTGATGAGCCTAACCAAGATTGGCCTCCGCCGGTCGCTCACAGGTATGCTGGAATACTTAGCTGATAATAAGCTAGAGATAAATACATCGAAAAGCAAGACAATGCTAATTAGTAGATACCCGTCGGCCAAACAGAATTTTCAACTAGAGGGCGAAAAATTAGAGGAAGTCTCTAATTATAAGTACCTGGGTTTTTACATCGACAGCAGGCAGAACCATAGAGAGCAAAAAGCATATAAGATGCAGAGAACAAACGCCCTATCGTTTGCCTTCAGGACCCTAGCAAAAAAACTGAAGGGGCCATTGTTTAAACCCTTATTAGCAGCAGTTACGGCTAAAATGCTACTGACGCTATGATATTGCAGTATTGCACTACATGGGAAAGATGCCGACCTGCTAAACAAACTGCAAGTTTCAACATATAAAAGGATCTTTCAAATCCATCAGTCCGCATCGCCTGCACAGGTGAGATTAGAATTTGGCGTAATCAACGAAACACTGCGGAGGATGTACGCAACCATTAATTAATGGTACAGATTGAAACAAAACACAGCACAGAATCAGAACTGAATAAAGCTCTGTGGGAGGATATAGAGAAGGAAAAAAAGTCTACCTACAACCAATATCTACAAAAAGCTTTATTAGCAACCTGTACAGGTGAGCTTTGGAATACCAACATGTCCTACTCATCCTTCAAACAAGCCATAAATAAATCTGCAAAACTCCACTCTCTGCTAGTAGATAAAAACACCTTCAGCAAGAGAAAGCATGCCTGGATGGTAATTACCAACTATAAGACCCTTACCCCAGCACCATACCTAAATATTACACTCTCGGTCCACCGTAAGCTACAACTGATGGCCCTGTGATTAGGCACCCTACCCTCCATCGCGGATCAGCCAACATGGGTCCATAAAGGGCCGAAAGAATGTAGAGTATGCAGCAGTATCAAAGAGGAGTTCGTTCATTTAGTCTGTATATGTCCTAAACTTTTAAAAGCACGCGTCACCTTAGTAAAAATGCAATGAACACCAGAAGAATAAGGACGTGCAGATCTGCCATCATAGCTGGGTTGGATCCAACTGATACTTTAATGAACTGTCAATTGACAAATGTCCTCACTTCACATGAGCAGGTACTAAAAACTGGATCTCCAGTCACTGCCCAGTAATGTTGAAAAGGGATGGCTGGATCATGAGAGAGACCACTCGTCAATTTAGAATTATGTCTGGAAAGCATCCTTTTAACTGTATAGTGGCACATGGACTAATTATTGCTTTGATCCATTAATTATTTATCATACATTCTTTTTTTTTTGTTCTATTTTTTTTGTCCTCATTAGCCTCAGATTCACCTTCCACAGCACATTCGTCCGAATGCCTTGCCCTTGTGCCGGGACAGGAGCTTCTGTTACTATCCCCACCTCCGAAACCAACCAGATGCACTATAATGCAATTCTCCCTTCCATTCAGCTCTCCCAGCTATAATCCAAGAGGAACGAGACCAAGAGGGAAAAGAAAGCGAGAGAGCGGGAGTAGCATGTGTTTATTCTGAGGTCTAGTTAGGCATAATCATCGGACAGTCCCTTCCTATCCCTATCCCTGTCTTTTCAGCCATTCTACTACAAGGAGCCAAAAGGTGTACCTCTTCCTCTCTAGAGAAACTGCATCCAACCTGCAAGTGTATTTCATGGACACCCACCACTCGATGTACGTAGGGGAGTTTGGGCTAGTCCACTTCTTACATAGTTCTCTTTGTGCCAACAATACTGCGTAGAAAATTAATTTTAACTTGTCCTTATCAGATTCCCTTACTTCCAAAGCCACACCAAAGAGGAGAGGGCTTACCTGGAACTGTATATTCAAAATATCGGTCAAGGCCTTGTTCACCTCACCCCAGAATACCTGAATCTTTGGACACTCCACAAACATATGTAGATCATCCGCCATTCTCTGACTGCATTTAGGGCATGCCACCACTCCTCTGTTCCCAAATTTTGATAGCTTGTGTGAGGTCCAGTACACTCTGTAGATTGAAAAAAGATGTTTCTCCTTAAATAGGCGGGTTTAATCACTTGGAAAAGCATAGAAAAGGATACTTGCCATAACTTCTCCAGCGTTGCTCCCGGCAAGCATCTCCCCCATAGTTCTTGCGGCAAAGTAAACTTCCCATCCACTTCTTCCAACATCCGCCAGTACCAGTGTGATGTTTCCTTCTTCTTAGGTCCATCCACAGTCAAAGTTTCGTCAAGCTCGTTCGAACCACCTATCCTGTTGTCCGATGGCTGGAACCAACTCTGGATTTGTAGATATTTGAACCTTGAAACTTGATGATTGGTTTTACGTTGAAGTACTTCCCATGAAATCAGTTGTTCTCCCTCTAGTAGGTCCTCCCATCTTTCAATGCCAGCTTCCTTAACGGCCCTGCCAATTTAACCTTTGTCCAATCCGGCGATCCTGGTGAATCCCAAATTGGAGCCAGATTACTGTAGTATGGCAGTTTTAGTTTCCTTCTGATCCTGTACCAGGTTTCTGCCATGCCTTGGAGGATTTTTAACCTCACCTTTTTGAAGTATCTTGGCTCTGCAAATTTCATCATAAAACCCAACCCATCTAGATCTACTCCCTTTAGCATTCCTGAAAATAGCCTCCCTATTTCCGAGCACGCGGATCTGCCCAGGAGCATCCTACCATTTCTAAGCAAAAACACCCACGCATAAAATTGCAAGTCCGGAAGAGCTAACCCCCCTTTTTCTCTCATCCTCAATTTCTTCCATGAAATCCGCTGCCCTTTTGCTGCCCATATAAAAGAGGAAATCTTGCCCTGTAGTTTCATGAGCCATCCTTCTTTGAAAGGCAGGGGTATAGCGTTAAAGAGAAAAATGAACTTCGGGAGTATAACCATTTTCACTAAATTTACTCTTCGAAAGATCGTTAAAGGAAGGTGCGCCGAGTTTGCCATTAAATCACACACCTCTTTCTTTACCCTATTAAAATTTGTTTCCGCAAGTTTTGTGATATCTTTTGTCACTCTAACTCCCAAATATCTCATCTCAGTTGTAGTTCTCTCTGCACCTCCATCCAAATTCCAAATCATGATTTCCGTCTTCCCCCTATTTATCTCATATCCTGAGACTCTTCCAAAATCTTTAGCCATACTAACTACCTGAGTCATTGTCTTCTGTAAATATGCCATATATATCATTAAATCGTCAGCGTACAACGCCAGTTTCTTTACCCACCCTTGGCATTGAAAAGGTACTATCCTCTGCTCTGCCCTCAGTTTTCTCACCAGAGGTTCCATATACAAATCGAATAATAACGGGGATAAAGGGCACCCTCATAATCTTGAATGCTGATGTTAATATGCCATTCACAGAAACATTTGCCCTTGGTGCCTTATAGATTTCCGCTATTGCTCTGCAGAATCTATCGCCCATTTTAGCAGCTTTCAAAACAGATTGCAAGAAGGCCCAGTTCGCTCGATCAAAAGCTTTGTCGATCTGTCCAACATGCTATCGAGTACCTCATTAAAATCACCTGCCCAGATAATCGGGTCGGAAAAGCAAGGTAGCTCCACCAATAATTCTTTCAGAGGTGTTGTATCATCTAAATTTGGCCCATAATACCCTACCAATGTAAAACCTTGTCCCCCGACTTTTAATTTTGCTACAACCCATCTACCTCTGCTATCTGAGATGCTGTCTGTGATAGCAATCTTTGCATCTCGTTTTACCAGAATCGCCACCCCTTTGGTTACTAGTGTATGCTTAGTACATATCAATTGCTGCACCCACCTTTGAGACTTAAATACCTCCTTACACTCTTTCTCTGTCAGGGTGTCTCCTGCAAAATAATGACCTGGGCAGGGAAATCTTTAATATATTGTAGGATCCGTGCCCTCCTTGCCCTCCTTGCCCTCACCCTTAACCCATTTACAATCCAAGACAGAATTTTAAGATTTAGCTTCTGCCCCTCTCCCATACTCTTTTCTTGCTACTCTTTTCTAATGGCAAATCGGCGGCTCCTGAGGAATGTTTTCTAGTTTTTTCCCTAAATGCTCCCCACCCAGTGACCCCTTCCCCCCCCCATGGTTAACCTACCCCCCTTCATAATGGCCTTAGCCTGTGGGAAACCCTCCAAGTGTGCCTTACTCCCCAAAAAAAAAAATGAATACACTTTAGGAGGACTATTCTTAAACACTGTGCTGGCTTACATTATATTCGATCTACCTATTTACAGGACTTTATAAAATTGTCAACTTCGTTCACTGCTCTAAAATTATGCATCTTGTTGTTCATCTCCACTTTTAACATTGCTGGAAATTTCATCTGTACAGAGGCCCCTAACTCCTTCAGTTGGTCCATTCTCTTCCCCAACTCCCATTGCCTATTGGAAGTGATGTAGGAAATATCAGACCTGATTTCACAGGAGAGCCCATCTACCTTAACTACTTTCATTTTCAATGCTCGGGACAAAGCCTTCTCTTTCATGGAGTATGTAAGAAAATTCTTCAGGGTCTTTCTTGGTTTACTTCTATTTGGATTTAGCCTAAACGGGTCCCTATGCACTCTCTGTATATCTCTGCCAATCTCCTGATCTGACTCTACCAGATGCAACCCTGTTTTGATCAGCCTAACTACAAAGCTTTTCAGGTCATCCCCCTCCGCCCCTTCAGGCACATTTAAGATCCATAAATTGTTTCTCCTTTGATTGTTTTCCATCCTTTCCTCCCACTCCTGATGCCCATGCTCTTTCAACTTTAAGGTTTTTATATCCTCTTTGTTCATATGCACCTCAGCCTTAAGCTCCTCCACTGTCGCCTCTAGGACTGTTGTTCTCCCTGCCAGGTCGTCGATCTTTTTTTCTAACACCTCGCAAGCCGACTTGATCTCTTTCTGATTCTCCTCAGAGACTTTAAACCTACTCCTTATCGCCATGGTGAGAGCTGCTAACAATTCTCCCAGGACTGCACCCCCTGGGTTAGCTTCTACTTGCTCGCTCTGTATCCCGTCCTTCCTCCCTTCCATGGTCAAGCCATGTTGCGAACCAGACTTTCCAGCCGCCCCGTTCTCCAAGGCCTCCCCCACCTCTGGTTCTGGATCTGATTGAGGGGCGCTACTGCCATTTAAGTTATCTGAATTTTCCGGCTTCTCCAAAACATCTGGGTCATCTGCGTCATCTACCCGTAATGGCTCAAACCTGTTGGGGCTACAGACACTCCCCCACTCCGCCAGTACCTCCGCCGGTATCTCATCAACCGGGAGATCTGGCTGTCCCTCTCCGCCCTTACCTCCTTTCACCTCCACTTTCTGGGATATGTTCATACGCTTCTTTACCAGCCCTTCTAATTTATCTGGTCTCTGTTTTATTACCACAGGTTTACTTACTACTGGGGCTCTCTCTCCTGCCCTCTCTCCCTTTACCCTTTCACCTATGTGGCCCCTTCCCACTGGGCCTTGTTCAAACAGGGCTTTTCCCTTCCTCGTACTCCTCAACGTGTATCTCCCTACTTACTGCTGATCGAGCTCGCTTATGTTTTTACTCCTGAACTCAGTTGAATTGCCCTGACCCTCTTTAGACTTCTTTTTCCATGCTCCTGTAACCTTTGATCCCTGCTGCACCTCCTGACACCATACAGCGTTTCTCTCTGTGTCCTCTGAATCCCCCACGTCAGACCTTGGCGAAACTCTGAGGCTGTCCCCGCCTCTTCCCCGAGAGGAGATCCTCGAAGCAGCCTTCCTCCCTCTCCTCACCCCCAGCGCGGCTCTCGACCAGCGCTGCTCGCTACCTTCCACATCCGCCGTGGCTGCTGCTTACTTTCTCTCCCCGGCCGCTGCTTCACAGATGTTAAAAAAAATAATAAAAAAAGGAAAAACAAAAAAGTCTGCAGAGCCACTCGAACCACTCGAGCCATCAATAGCTCGACCCTGCGACCCCCGCGAAGAACCTCGGCCCGGCGCCCGGGATTTGAAACCGGAATCACCAAACTACTCCGCCCCGCTGAGAAGACGCCATACGATCTCCTCGCATCCGTCCACAATCCACGTCCCGCGTTCGAGGTATGTTGCGGTCAGCCTCTTTATTTTCCAATGCAGTTTCCTTAACTCAAGAGAACTGACTCGTTATATTGCAGCAGTCCTGCTTTCTTCACCTGCTTAAACGATGCAGCATTGTAGCCCGCATTTCCACGATCACAGTAATTATTGCTTTGATCCATTAATTATTTATCATACATTCTTGTACATGCTTAATATTATTATTTGATTCATTAATTGTTTACCATATATCCTTGTACATACTTGAATAATAATAAGTGACAACAAAAGGTTTTTATGGTTTTAAGCAATTAACAAAATTTTACTGTTGACTTCTTTTATATAAGGGATACATTGTTATGGTTTTAACTAACTGAAACAATAAAACATTTGATTGATTGATAGATAGTGGCAGTCGCAATAATGTAGCACAGAGGGTTAATGCACCTGCTGCAAAGAACGTATACCATCCATAATATGTGAATAGCTCAGTAGGTTACTGCTGTAAAGAGATCAGAGTTTTGAGCACTGACAGTTTTGACTCCCCATAAAGTATCACAGAGGCCTTATTATGCCTGCAAGAAAGAAAGTGTACCAGCATAACACATCAATGTATTTAATGTGGATAAGTCTGTAGGCTACTGCTTTTATCACAGCACAGTAGTTTAGTGTTGATGCATTTCAGCTGCTTTACGACAGGTTCAAGATTTTGTTGCAGTTTGTTGATGTTCAAAATGTGTCATTTTTATATGCATCTATTTGAATTGACTTCATTGCTTGGTTTTGCTGACAAGAAACTGTAACTATAAGTGTCACAAATTGTTCTTAAATGTTACTTATGAATACACTTAAACCACAAATATATCACACATAAGTAATTTGAAATCATGACAGCTATACCACTTAAAAACACAAAAGAAGGGGTGAGGGACGGTACGGACTCACCTACCCCGAACCCCCTCTCAATACTTAGTCCACCAGAAGGAGTAGGGAGTAAATAAAAAACGTATTGTATCTCATGATGGCGCGTGCTGTGTGTGCTAATACTGCCCTCACTCACACAAATGTGTGACATGCTTCATCATCGGGCTGCTTACAATACACCCCGGCGTAGCCACGCACAGGGTGGAGCAATAGGGTGGGGGAAGACAATACAACACAGAGAGAGATAATTTCTATCACAGTGGCTGGGAACGACGGTAGTGAAAGTGCAGTAGTGTGTGAGTTAAAACTAGCTCGGAAGTGTCGCTATGCCTAAGACTTTATTCATGGACCCTCCGGCCAGGGTTAAAAATGTGAAGGATGGTGGTGATTGGGAGATGCAATGTGCTCCTAACACCTCTCCTTTACTGCCAGGTGGTCGACATGTTTCGACCGTGTGCATGTGCCCCACATATAGGGTCACGCCGGCCTTCCCCAGGACGCTACCTGTCCCAGTGGTTTAATACTCTCACCTCCTGTTGAGATGAGAGGATGCCTAGAAACCTGTAGTTCCGTGTCGAGGAATTTCCTCTACATTGGTAGTGGGATTACTAAAAGAGAAGAAAAAGGGAACAACAGTGTAATAAGAGAGAAAAGAGAAGAAAACAAGCAGTTAGGAGTAATCTTCTCCTTAGTACTTCACATATTATGTGTATAGTAAACTTATCTACACATAAGTATACTCTAGTGTATCAATCAGTCCCCACCAGAGATCTATTGTTAAAATATCGGCGTTGCATACATCATGCTGTAGTCAAAATCGCCACATCCACTACCCAGTAGGGGTCCGGTGCGTGCCTACTCACCGAGTTACACCCTATCTCGAGTTTGAACTGGCGGTGGGCAAGGAGAGACCCCCTCTAGTCACACTCTTTATTGCGGGAAAAAAAGGAAATCATAGGGAGAGAGATCATTATGTTAATAATCATCACATGTCAAGATATGGTACATGAACACAGTCAGGAGAGGCCAAATGTGTTAGCCAATAGTTGCCCCATAGTGCGCCCAAAGTATATACACGGGTGTCACTGTTGGCCTAACAGATCTCATAGTAGTATTAATCAAGATAGCTCTTGGGGGGGCTATAGGTTCCACCTATTTCACGCAGAGTGCTTTACTATGACCGACTCAAGTAACAGGTACCAGATCAAAGGTTGAAGGGCACAGGCCTAGTGCAGTAAGCCACAGACGCCCTGCTCCACATAGCCGATCACTGTGGACTATTAAAGCCGACAAGGCATAAGAAATAATCGTGTCGCAAAGCCCCCAACGTGACTACATAACAAAGTTATAACGGAATGGTAGCCAGAAGAATTGACAAAAAATGTGCACCCAATGCCCCCCCCAACTCCTTACTACTCCAAGGGTGGTGCTCCCCTAAGACTGCTCGCCTCCGTCCGCCATGTAGAATAGTGGCGGTGAAAGCTAGCACTGTGCGTTTTATCCATGTTGTTCGGGATACCAGTTGTTCTGGTCATGTGATGCGTGTGGAACGTGTGATGACGTGTGGAGGCGTACGGCCGGCCATGATGGCCTATGTCACATGTCATGTGACTATCGCGTAGGGTCACGATAGTCACATGACATGTGACGTAGGCCATCACGGCTGGCCGTACGCCTCCACACATCATCACGCGTTCCACACACGTCACATGACCGGAACGACTGGTATCGCAAACAACACAGCTAAAACACACAGTGCTAGCCTTCACCGCCACTATTCTACACGGCGGACGGAGGCGAGCAGTCTTAGAGGAGCACCACCCTTGGAGCAGTAAGGAGTGGGGGGGAGCATTGGGTGCACATTTTTTGTCAATTCTTCTGGCTACCATTCCGTTATTACTTTGTTATGTAGTCACGTTGGGGGCTTTGCGACACGATTATTTCTTATGCCTTGTCGGCATTAATAGACCACAGTGATCGGCTATGTGGAGCAGGGAGTCTGTGGCTTACTGCACTAGGCCTGTGCCCTTCAACCTTTGATCTGGTACCTGTTACCTGAGTCGGTCATAGTAAAGCACTCTGCGCAAAATAGGCGGAACCTATAGCCTCCCCAAGAGCTATCTTGATTAATACTACTATGAGATTTGTTAGGCCAACAGTGACACCCGTGTATATACTATGGGCGCACTATGGGGCAACTATTGGCTAACACATTTGGCCTCTCCTGACTGTGTTCATGTACCATATCTTGACATGTGATGATTATTAACATAATGATCTCTCTCCTTATGATTTCCTTTTTTTCCCTCAATAAAGAGTGTGACTAGAGGGGGTCTCTCCTTGCCCACAGCCAGTTCAAACTCGAGATAGGTGTAACTCGGTGAGTAGGCACGCACCGGACCCTGCTGGGTAGTGGATGTGGCGATTTTGACTACAGCATGATGTATGCAACGCCGATATTTTAACAATAGATCTCTGGTGAGGACTGATTGATACACTAGAGTATACTTATGTGTAGATAAGTTTACTATACACATAATATGTGAAGTACTAAGGAGAAGATTACTCCTAACTGCTTGTTTTCTTCTCTTTCTCTCTTATTACACTGTTGTTCCCTTTTCTTCTCTTTAGTAATCCCACTACCAATGTAGAGGAAATTCCTCGACACGGAACTACAGGTTTCTAGGCATCCTCTCATCTCAACAGGAGGTGAGAGTATTAAACCACTGGGACAGGTAGCGTCCTGGGAAGGCCAGAGTGACCTATATGTGGGGCACATGCACACGGCCGAACATGTTGACCACCTGGCAGTAAAGGAGAGGTGTTAGGAGCACATTGCATCTCCCAATCACCACCATCCTTCACATTTTTAACCCTGGCCAGAGGTTCCATGAATAAAGTCTTAGGCATAGTGACACTTAACTCACACACTACTGCACTTTCACTACCGTCGTTCCCAGCCACTGTGATAGAAATTATCTCTCTCTGTGTTGTATTGTCTTCCCCCACCCTATTGCTCCAGCCTGTGCATGGCTACGCCGGGGTGTATTGTAAGCAGCCCGATGATGAAGCATGTCACACATTTGTGTGAGTGAGGGCAGTATTAGCACACACAGCACGCGCCATCACGAGATACAATACGTTTTTTATTTACTCCCTACTCCTTCTGGTGGACTAGCTATACCACTAAAACAAGTATACAGCTGCTGTTGCATTCACTCACACACCCACACAGCCACTCACACGCTCATATACAGTCGCGGCTCCTGGAGGGAGTGCTGCAGGGTAGTGGGGCATGGCAGGGGAGGGGCAGGGTGGGGGGTAGTAAACTCCAGCGTACGGCCGAACGGAGGTAAGTACATAAATAAATAAATAAAACGAATTACATTGCGCGCGCCGCATCGCCATTTGGCGATGGGGCGCGCGCAATGTAATTTGCACCACCCTCTTCCGCAAGACCACATCATGTAACAGCATTCTACAAGCAAACAGTGCACACTCAAAAGCCCTGAAGTGGAGCATTCGGTATGGAGAGTTCCTGCGGGCTCGCAGGAACTGCTCTGAGGAAGTGGAGTTTGAAAAACACGTGACCACAATGCTTGATCGTTTCCGGAGGAGAGGATATCCATTGACAGACCTAGAAAATGCATGTGAAAGAGCCACCAATGCCAAGAGAGAGGATTTATTGTTACCTAAGAACACTAGAATGTCATTTGATTCAAATGGGGAACCAATGAGATTTATTACGGATTTTAACAGCTCAAATAAGAAGGTGAAACAGGTAATCAATAAACATTGGAGTGTTCTTAAAAAAGATCAGGAATTGAAACCTTTTATTAAAGAACATGCTAACATCACTTATAGAAAAGTACCGTCTTTGGGTGATTTATTGACACAAAGTTACTTCTCCAGTAAGAGTGTACAGCAAAAAACAACGAGGGCTTTGTGAAATGCATAAAATGTAAAGCCTGTAATTATGGCCGCAATATGTCAGAAATAACTACGATTCAAGGTTCAAAAAAAGTAATCAAGGGGAGGATCACATGTGAATCCACACATGTGGTCTACCTGTTGGAGTGCAGATGCGGCCAAAGGTACATCGGCAGCACGGTAAACAAACTCAAATTGCGCATCCTCCAACATTTGCGGGCCATATCAAATAAAGACTTTACATATGTGATGGCTAAACATATCTGGAGAGAGCATGAAGGGATTTTAGACAAGAACACACTCTGGTACTGTGGCATTGAATATATAACGGCCAATATCAGAGGAGGAGATAGAGAGTTAACTCTAAGACGTGCAGAATCTAGATGGATTGTCAATTTGGGTACAGGGATGCCCGGGGGTCTAAATACAGATGCAGAACTATACACCTTTCTGTAAATCTTCTCCTCTAGAAGAATGTGATGAAGCAACATGAATCTGTTATAATGAGTAGTGGATAGTTCTATAACCTTGCATGGGACTGTCTGTTGATGAATATTTTTAGCTAGCAAAGAATTTTCTTTGTCTAAGTCTTCTCTTTGTTCAAAAATAATTGTTCTCTTTTTTTCTTTTTGATCATTTTTCTCCCTGTGTTGGAAATAATAAGTCTCATTCTGTTGTGTATAGGAATGTTAAATTAATTGGTCCTAACTAGTGATTTTAAATATTCTTTTTGAATCATCTATTGAGAACATGAAACCAATGCATTGGACATTTTTGACATAGAGAGTAAGTTGGGTATTGATGACTATTTTTGTGCGAAAATATTTAGGAAGTGCATTGAGTATGTAGTGTTTACATTGGCATAAATCATCGATGGTGGTGGATTTTACTTTATAAAGGTTAGAAAGTATGTATAAGAGTTATAATGTAAAATGAATTTATAGTAATTGATGTTTGCTATCGTATGGGTTTGAGCCAAGTTGACATTATACAATACATAATGAGGCTTTCATAGACAGGAACAAAGCACTTTAAACACACGCCGGAAAGCATAAAGCACTTTGACATATATTGGAGAGCCTAATTATATAGTTAGGTTTGTCGGTCTATTAAGTATCAGTTATTGTAGAATGGACCAAATATAAACAGTTTCCGTTCTTTCCATATAAAGAATACAGAGATACCAGCATTACTGAGGATTATACATCTATTGGGTATAATCTGTCCGGAAACTCCTCTCCTCTTTGTACTTTTGTCCCTTACTTGAGGGAGTAAGCACTTGGCACTATGCACTTTTTAGAAGTATAAGGCTCCTTATGATAAGTAACATTTAATATCCTTTATACATCTTACCCTGCAGTTTAGAGAATAAGCACAATGCACTTTTTGGAAGTACAAGTCACTTTAATTAGTGAACTATGTATTCTAAAAAAGAAAATATATAACTAATCGCAACAATAGTTATCATAGAAACACTAGACAGACAGTTGTAGAGTTTGCCTCATAGGGGTAGAGACACATATTAGACAACAATTTCAGAGATTTGTATAGCATAATATGAGATTCTGTGGTTAGGGAGATTTTAAATAATCAAAAGAATATCGTATTACAAAATTGATGAATTTTCTGATTTTATTTGAATTCTCAGTAGTATATTAACAAAAGTTGTCTTTTAGATAAGTTGAAGAGGATTGTCTTCCGTTTACTTCCTTTTCTCTTGTGTACTTTACAAGTGTATATATATATTTTTGAAAAGTTCTGTCACTGTAAAAGAAGCAACCAATAATCATGTTTCTATTATTCAATCATATATGAAACAAACATTGAAATGTGTCTCCTTTAATTAACTGGCATTGTTTTTAATTGGTGGTGGGGGGAAATGAACCATGCTTCCCCTTTAAATAGACACTCTTACTAGCACATTTTGACCCAGTAGGAGGCGCAAGCCAAAACGCGTAGGTCATTCGCTTTGTATGCACCCCTGCACTTTGCTGTTGCTGGCTTCATAACAATGAGGCTTGCTGTAATAACTAAATAAAGCCCTTCGTTGCCAGGACCTGTTTGTGCCGTCCTTCTGTATTGCCCTGGGATTGTGTGGAAGTTTTGAGTAAAGGGCAGTTATGGGAAGCCTGTGTTGACATATATATATATATATATATATATATATATATATATATATATATATATATATATATATTCACTGAAAAAACCATAGGTTTTAGGGACAGTTATAGTTAGTTGGACATTGCACTCGTACAAAACCCGTGAAATTCCCCTGTTATAGTTAGTTCAGCTAACTATAACTCGCGCCCCGCAATGCACTGCTGATGACGTCACATATTACATCACTCATGACATGGTCAGTGACATCACTGATGACATCACTGATGACATCTCAAATGACATCACTGATGACATCACTGATGACATCATCCAGTGACTGTGTGTTTCTGTAAAGTTTAAATATGTTTAATATATATAGGGAAAGGCGTATTGAAGAATGAGTGGGTGTATAAGTGTCTGAATGGATGATTTAGTACGTGAGTGACTGACTCTACAAGTGAGTGATTAAACGTATCTTACTGAATGCATGGGTTAGTGACTAAACTGTGTGAATGTCTGTATCCGTCTGTTTGTTGGTGTGTAAGTGGATGCATGGATTTGCGAATAGCTACATGAGTGTCTATATGGGTTATTGATTGGTTCTCTGAGTATCTGTATGGCTGCCTGAGTGTTTGTGTGGGTGGGGTGTGTGTGACTCTATACATAGATGTGTGAGTGGGTGATTCACTGGGTGCATGATTTCAAGAGTGCATCTGTGATGGACTGCTTGGGTGGGTGAGTGTGTGTATGGGTGTGTTAGTGAGTGAATGTATATCTCAGTGGTACATGTGCGAGTAACTACATATGTAAAAGGCAGTATATATGTGTGTTAGAGTATTTAAATGGCTATAAGTGAGAGTGTGTTATTGTAAGAGTGGCTGTATGGATGCGTGTGTGCTTGTATCAGTTATTGTATAAGAGCGTAAGAATGTGCTAGTATTTGTATGAGTAAGTGAGCTGGTGTGTGTATAACTGTATAAGTGAGTAAATGGGTGTGTGATTAATTTTTTGCATGACTGACTAGGTGTGTGAGTACCTCTATGGATGAGTGGCGGTGTGTGAGTGTTTATATAGGTGTATGAGTGCATATGATAGTCCTGTACTGAGTGACTGTAAGTATGAGTGACTGTACAGGTGAGTGAGTGGATGTGTGTGTAGACCTAAGAATCAGTGAGTGGGTATGTAGTTTTTGGTGTTGGAGTGTCTATGGTTTTGAGAATGGCAGTCTGTAATTTAGAGTGGGTGTATCAAAAGTTATATTAGGGTGTGAGAAGATGCATGAAATTATCACATGGATGATGTCATCAGTGATGTCATTTGAGATGTCATCAGTGATGTCACTGACCATGTCATGAGTGATGTAATATGTGACGTCATCAGCAGTGCATTGCGGGGCGTGAGTTATAGTTAGCTGAACTAACTATAACAGGGGAATTTCACGGGTTTTGTACGAGTGCAATGTCCAACTAACTATAACTGTCCCTAAAACCTATGGTTTTTTCAGTGAATTTCAAAGGTTTTTTAAATGCTAATTTCTAACTATAACGTGTCTGAAACCTATGGTTTTTTCAGTGAATTTCAAAGGTTTTTAAATGCTAATTTCTAACTATAACGTGCCTGAAACCTATGGTCTTTTCAGTGAATTTCAAAGGTTTTTTAAATGCTAATTTCTAACTATAACGTGCCTGAAAACTATGATTTTTTAAGTGAATTTCAAAGGTTTTTAAAATGCTAGTTTCTAACTATGCCAACAGAGGTAGGACATGTGAAGAAAGAAGAAAAAACGCACAGAAAGAAGCAAAAGATGTGCAGAAAGAACCAACAGAGGAGCAGAAAGAGGCCTTGTTGCAAAATCATCCTGTGCCCACAACTTTTTCAGACGGGTACTGGTGGTAACTGACTCTGACTAACCAGAGCCAGTGCGCGTTTGCACAGTGGTGAATGGAGGGGGGGCCTGAGGTGACATGTGTGCAAACGCGCCCCGTGGCGCGTTTTAAGTTGCGGGATTAAGTCCCCTTGAATCCTGAGGGTCCCTGGGGCCCAACTAGCCCCCAGGTACCTACAGTTAGGACCACAGAGCTGAGTTGCAGAGAGGCGTCCCGAGGCCACGCACCTTTTTTCACCTCTCTGCAACGCACCTCTGTTGTGCTTACTGAAGGTACCTGGTGGGCTAGTTGGCCCCCAGGATTCAAAGGGAATTAACTCCCCAACTTAAAACGCACCACAGGGCGTGTTTGCGCACATGTCACCTGAGGCCCCGCCCCCTCCCTTCACCACTGTGCAAACGCGCCCTGTGGCGCGTTTTAAGTTGGGGGATTAGGTCACCTTGAATCCTGAGAGTCCCTGGGGCCCAACCAGCCCACCAGGTACTTCCAGTAAGCACCACAGGCCTGCGTTGCAACGCCTGTAACAAATTGTGCAGTTGTGTTTAGGTAGTGAAGAGGGTCGTGCTGGGGGTAGTGTTTTAGGGTTTAGGGTAGTGCAGTGGCGTTTGTGTAGTGTAGGGGGTCATGCTGGGGGTAGATTTAGGGTTTAGGGTAGTGCAGTGGTGTTTGGGTAGTGTAGGGAGTTGTGCTGGGGGAGTGTTTTAGGGTTTAGGGTAGTACAGTGGTGTTTGGGTAGTGTAGGGGGTCGTGCTGGGGTTAGTGTTTTAGGGTTTAGGGTAGTGCAGTGGTGTTTGGGTAGTGTAGGGGTCGTGCTGGGGTTAGTGTTTTAGGGTTTAGGGTAGTGCAGTGGTGTTTGGGTAGTGTAGGGGATACTGCTGGGGGTAGTGTTTTAGGGTTTAGGGTAGTGCAATGGTGTTTGGGTAGTGTAGGGGGTACTGCTGGGGGTAGTGTTTTAGGGTTTAGGGTAGTGCAGTGGTGTTTGGGTAGCATAGGGGGTACTGCTGGGGGTAGTGTTTTATGGTTTAGGGTAGTGCAGTGGTGTTTGGGTAGTGTAGGGGTTCGTGCTGGGAGTAGTTTTTAGGGTTTAGGGTAGTGCAGTGGTGTTTGTGTAGTGTAGGAGGTCGTGTTTTAGGGTTTAGGGTAGTGCAGTGGTCTTTGGGTAGTGTAGGGAGTCGTGCGGGGGTATTGTTTTTGAGTTTAGGGTAGTGCAGTGGTCTTTGGGTAGTGTAGGGGGTTGTGCGGGGTAGTGTTTTAGGGATTAGGGTAGTGCATTGGTATTTGGGTAGTGTAGGGGGTCATGCGGGGGTAGTGTTTTAGGGTTTAGGGCAGTGCAGTGGTGTTTAGGTAGTGTAGGGGGTCATGCTGGGGGAGTGTTTTAGGGTTTAGGGCAGTGCAGTGGTGTTCGGGTAGTGTAGGGGGTCGTGCTGGGGGAGTGTTTTAGGGTTTAGGGCAGTGCAGTCGTGTTCGGGTAGTGTAGGGGGTCGTGCTGGGGGAGTATTTTAGGGTTTAGGGTAGTGCAGTGGTGTTCGGGTAGTGTAGGGGGTCATGCTGGGGGTAGTGTTCTAGGGTTTAGGGCAGTGCAGTGGTGTTCGGGCAGTGTAGGGGGTCGTGCTGGGGGTGGTGTTTCAGGGTTTAGGGCAGTGCAGTGGTGTTCGGGCAGTGTAGGGGGTCATGCAGGGGGTGGTGTTTCAGGGTTTAGGGCAGTGCAGTGGTGTTCGGGCAGTGTAGGGGGTCGTGCAGGGGTGGTGTTTCAGGGTTTAGGGCAGTGGTGTTCGGGCAGTGTAGGGGGTCATGCTGGGGGTGGTGTTTCAGGGTTTGGGGCAGTGCAGTGGTGTTCGAGCAGTAAAGGGGGTCATGCTGGGGGTGGTGTTTCAGGGTTTAGGGCAGTGCAGTGGTGTTCGGGCAGTGTAGGGGGCGGTGCAGGGGGTGGTGTTTCAGGGTTTAGGGCAGTGCAGTGGTGTTCGGGCAGTGTAGGGGGTGGTGCAAGGGGTGGTGTTTCAGGGTTTAGGGCAGTGCAGTGGTGTTCGGGCAGTGTAGGGGGCGGTGCAGGGGGTGGTGTTTCAGGGTTTAGGGCAGTACAGTGGTGTTCGGGCATTGTATGGGGTGGTGCTGGGGCTGGTGTTTCAGGGTTTAGGGCAGTGCAGTGGTGTTCGGGCAGTGTAGGGGGTCGTGCTGGGGCTGGTGTTTCAGGGTTTAGGGCAGTGCAGTGGTGTTCGGGCAGTGTAGGGGGTCGTGCTGGGGCTGGTGTTTCAGGGTTTAGGGCAGTGCAGTGGTGTTCGGGCAGTGTAGGGGGTCATTCTGGGGCTGGTGTTTCAGGGTTTAGGGCAGTGCAGTGGTGTTTGGGCAGTGTAGGGGGTCTTGCTGGGGCTGGTGTTTCAGAGTCTAGGGCAATGCAGTGGTGTTCGGGCAGTGTAGGTGGTCTTGCTGGGGCTGGTGTTTCAGGGTTTAGGGCAGTGCAGTGGTGTTCGGGCAGTGTAGGGGGTCGTGCTGGGGCTAGTGTTTCAGGGTTTAGGGCAGAGCAATGGTGCTCAGGCAGTGTAGGGGGTTGTGCTGGGGCTGGTGTTTCAGGGTTTAGGGCAGTGCAGTGGTGTTCAGGCAGTGTAGGGGGTCGTGCTGGGGGTGGTGTTTCAGGGTTTAGGGCAGTGCAGTGGTGTTCGGGCAGTGTAGGGGGTCGTGCTGGGGCTAGTGTTTCAGGGTTTAGGGCAGAGCAATGGTGCTCAGGCAGTGTAGGGGGTTGTGCTGGGGGTGATGTTTCAGGGTTTAGGGCAGTGCAGTGGTGTTAGGGCAGTGTAGGGGGTCGTGCAGGGGGTGGTGTTTCAGGGTTTAGTGCAGTGGTGTTCGGGCAGTGTAGGGGGTCGTGCTGGGGTGGTGTTTCAGGGTTTAGGGCAGTGCAGTGGTGTTCGGGCAGTGTAGGGTGTCATGCTGAGGGGTGGTGTTTCAGGGTTTAGGGCAGTGCAGTAGTGTTTG
This sequence comes from Calotriton arnoldi, assembly GCA_963921515.1. Classification (NCBI taxonomy): domain Eukaryota; kingdom Metazoa; phylum Chordata; class Amphibia; order Caudata; family Salamandridae; genus Calotriton; species Calotriton arnoldi. Next base: position 352,208 of record CAWUFW010013261.1, read on the forward strand.
GGCAGTGTAGGGGGTCGTGCAGGGGGTGGTGTTTCAGGATTTAGGGCAGTGCAGTGGTGTTCGGCCAGTGTAGGTAGTCTTGCTGGGGGTGGTGTTTCAGGGTTTAGGGCAGTGCAGTAGTTTTCGGGCAGTGTAGGCGGTCGTGCTGGGGCTGGTGTTTCAGGGTTTAGGGCAGTGCAGTGGTGTTCAGGCAGTGTACAGGGTTGTGCTGGGGCTGGTGTTTCAGGGTTTAGGGCAGTGCAGTGGTGTGCCGGCAGTGTACGGGGTCGTGCTGGGGCTGGTGTTTCAGGGTTTAGGGCAGTGCAGTGGTGTTCGGGCAGTGTAGGGGGTCGTGCTGAGGGTGGTGTTTCAGGGTTTAGGGCAGTGCAGTGGTGTTCGGGCAGTGTAGGGGGTCGTGCTGGGGCTGGTGTTTCAGGGTTTAGGGCAGTGCAGTGGTGTTCGGGCAGTGTAGGGGGTCGTGCTGGGGCTGGTGTTTCAGGGTTTAGGGCAGAGCAGTGGTGTTCGGGCAGTGAAGGGGGTCTTGCTGGGGGTGGTGTTTCAGGGTTTAGGGCAGTGGTGTTCGGGCAGTGTAGGGGTCTTGCTGGGGGTAGTGTTTCAGGGTTTAGGGCGGTGCAGTGGTGTTCGTGCAGTGTAGGGGGTCGTGCTGGGGGTGGTGTTTCAGGGTTTAGGGCAGTGCAGTAGTGTTCGGGCAGTGTAGGGGGTCATGCAGGGGGTGGTGTTTCAGGGTTTAGGGCAGTGCAGTGGTGTTCTGGCAGTCTAGGGGGTCATGCTGGGGGTGGGGTTTCAGGGTTTAGGGCAGTACAGTGGTGTTCGGGCAGTGTAGGGGGTCTTGCTGGGGGTGATGTTTCAGGGTTTAGGGCAGTGCAGTGGTGTTCGGGCAGTGTAGGGGGTCTTGCTGGGGGTAGTGTTTCAGGGTTTAGGGCAGTGCAGTGGTGTTCGTGCAGTATAGGGGGTCGTGCTGGGGATGGTGTTTCTGGGTTTAGGGCACTGCAGTAGTGTTCGAGCAGTGTAGGGTGTTGTGCAGGGGGTGGTGTTTCAGGGTTTAGTGCAGTGGTGTTCGGGCAGTGTAGGGGGTCGTGCTGGGGGTGGTGTTTCAGGGTTTAGGGCAGTGCAGTGGTGTTCGGGCAGTGTAGGGTGTTGTGCTGGGGCTGGTGTTTCAGGGTTCAGGGCAGTGCAGTGGTGTTCAGGCAGTGTAGGGGGTCGTGCTGAGGCTGGTGTTTCACGGTTTAGGGCAGTGCAGTGGTGTTCGGGCAGTGCAGGGGGTCGTGCTGGGGCTGGTGTTTCAGGGTTTAGGGCAGTGCAGTGGTGTTCGGGCAGTGTAGGCGGTCGTGCTGGGGCTGGTGTTTCAGGGTTTAGGGCAGTGCAGTGGTGTTCGGGCAGTGTAGGGGGTCATGCTGGGGCTGGTGTTTCAGGGTTTAGTGCAGTGCAGTGGTGCTCGGGCAGTGTAGGGGGTCGTGCTGGGGGTGATGTTTCAGGGTTTAGGGTAGTGCAGTGGTGTTCGGGCAGTGTAGGGGGTCGTGCAGGGGCTGGTGTTTCAAGGTTTAGGGCAGTGCAGTGGTGTTCGGGCAGTGTAGGGGGTCGTGCTGGGGCTGGTGTTTCAGGGTTTTGGGCAGAGCAGTGGTGTTCGGGCAGTGTAGGGGGTCATGCTGGGGGTAGTGTTTCAGGGTTTAGGGCAGTGCAGTGGTGTTCGGGCAGTGTAGGGGGTCGTGCTGGGTGTGGTGTTTCAGGGTTTAGGTCAGTGGTGTTCGGGCAGTGTAGGGGGTCTTGCTGGGGGTGATGTTTCAGGGTTTAGGGCAGTGCAGTGGTGTTCGGGCAGTGTAGGGGGTCATGCTGGGGGTGGTGTTTCAGGGTTTAGGGCAGTGCAGTGGTGTTCGGGTAGTGTAGGGGGTCGTGAAGGGGTGGTGTTTCAGGGTTTAGGGCAGTGCAGTGGTGTTCGGGCAGTGTAGGGGGTCGTGCTAGGGGTGGTGTTTCAGGGTTTAGGGCAGTGCAGTGGTGTTCGGGCAGTGTAGGGGGTCATGCAGGGGCTGGTGTTTCAGGGTTTAGGGCAGTGCAGTGGTGTTCGGGCAGTGTAGGGGGTCGTGCTGGGGGTAGTGTTTTAGGGTTTAGGGTAGTGCAGTGGTGTTTGTGTAGTGTAGGGGGTCATGTTTTAGGGTAGTGCAGTGGTGTTTGGGTAGTGTAGGGGGTCGTGCTGGGGGTAGTGTTTTAGGGTTTAGGGTAGTGCAGTGGTGTTTGTGTAGTGTAGGGGGTCGTGCTGGGGGTAGTGTTTTAGGGTTTAGGGTAGTGCAGTGGTGCTTGTGTAGTGTAGGAGGTCGTGCTGGGGATAGTGTTTTAGGGTTTAGGGTAGTGCAGTGGTGTTTGTGTAGTGTAGGGGGTCATGTTTTAGGGTAGTGCAGTGGTGTTCGGGCAGTGTAGGGGGTCGTGCTGGGGGTGGTGTTTCAGGGTTTAGGGCAGTGCAGTGGTGTTCGGGCAGTGTAGGGTGTTGTGCTGGGGCTGGTGTTTCAGGGTTCAGGGCAGTGCAGTGGTGTTCAGGCAGTGTAGGGGGTCGTGCTGAGGCTGGTGTTTCACGGTTTAGGGCAGTGCAGTGGTGTTCGGGCAGTGCAGGGGGTCGTGCTGGGGCTGGTGTTTCAGGGTTTAGGGCAGTGCAGTGGTGTTCGGGCAGTGTAGGGGGTCGTGCTGGGGGTAGTGTTTTAGGGTTTAGGGTAGTGCAGTGGTGCTTGTGTAGTGTAGGAGGTCGTGCTGGGGGTAGTGTTTTAGGGTTTAGGGTAGTGCAGTGGTGTTTTTGTAGTGTAGGGGGGTCATGTTTTAAGATGCAATGCTCCAATACCTGACCAGTCTGCACTACATAAAACTGCAAAAAAACTAAAAATAAAAAGTGTTTTGCACACTTTTGTCATTGGGCTATATGTGGGCTACATCTTGGTAATATTTGTGCTACATTTGGGCTCTTTTTTCACTGGTGGCCATCTTGGAAGACTTCTTTGTTATGAAGTTTCCTAATTTCTTCATTTACTGCAGTCTCCTCAGTAGGAAATGCTTTCAGTTTTTACTTTGATTCCATCAAGAAGGCATTCAGATGTGTCTCACATCTGCCATAAATTCAGAATGTTAGCACTCTAGTTGCTCATTAGATCACTGGAGTAAAGCTACTGCTCACCAGGGAGTTAACTGGTAGTCTGCTGCTGGTATTGAAAGTGATTGTTTCAGTCTGCATGTCAGAATTTTCTAATGAAATAGAAGAGGATTTGAGATCTCACTTAAAACATGCCCTAATTTTTCTTTCTGCAGCACTAACCATAATTTCTATTTCAAAAGAACCCCTCATTTTGTTCCTTTTTAAATTAAATGTTTTAAGTGTTACTGGTTTATTCCAATCAAGATGGCTTCAGGTGTGCCATACATTTGTCATAAGTAAGGCTGTTAGCGCTGTAGTTGTTCTTTAGAACACTCTGGGAAGCTGCAGTAGAACACAAAGGCATCAACTGGCAGGCTGCTCCTGTTGAAATATAACAGGAAGATATTTGAGATCACACTTGAAATATGTCCTAATTTTTCTTTCTACAGCACTAACCATAATTTCTATGACAAAATTAACCCCATCATTTTGTTCCTTTTTAAATTAAATGTTTTAAGTGTTACCAGTTTATTCCAATCAAGATGGCTTCAGGTGTGCCATACTTTTGTCATAAGTAAGGCTGTTAGCGCTCTAGTTGTTCTTTAGAACACTCTGGGAAGCTGCAGTAGAACACAAAGGCATCAACTGGCAGGCTGCTCCTGTTGAAATATAACAGGAAGATATTTGAGATCACACTTGAAACATGTCCTAATTTTTCTTTCTACAGCACTAACCATAATTTCTATGACAAAATGAACCCCATCATTTTGTTCCTTTTTAAATTAAATTGTTTAAGTGTTACCAGTTTATTCCAATCAAGATGGCTTCAGGTGTGCCATACTTTTGTCATAAGTAAGGCTGTTAGCACTCTAGTTGTTCTTTAGAACACTCTGGGAAGCTGCAGTAGAACACAAAGGAATCAACTGACAGTCTCTGCCCTTGTTGGATGTACATGTTTTACTGAGATTGTCAGACTTCATTCTCACATGAGTGAGAAAGATAATGTGAATTTACAGAAAATATGCTCTCATTTTAGCTTCTGGAGCACCTTCCAAACCTCCATGGGACAAGCATGAGAAAATAGTGTTCTCTCAAACATGATTCATGATTTCCCAGCAGAAGGTTTTTCACATGGTAAAATCACCTTAGAATACACCACAATTCCTAAAATTAGTATGGTACCATCAACAAATAAATTCTAATGTAACTAAAGCCTGTTATCACCCTTTATAGTTCTCCTTTTGGTGACCCTCAAAATCTTCTATTCACTACAATGCATTTCAATGAGGTACTATCATTTATATTGGTCCCAAGATGGCTGCCAGCAATTCCAGGATGAAGTGCTGACAGCCAATCAGATCTCACGATGACATGTGTGGTTAGGCTCCGCCCAGATATATATGTGAATTTACTTTTGATTTTCTCAGGAACTACTGAACGGATTTACACCATTGAAGCAAAAGGCACGACACTGAACCAAGGGCTACCTCTTTGCCAAATTTGGTGTAATTCCGTTCAGCAGTTCGGGCTGTAGCTGCGACTAAAGGTTCCTATGGAAAAATGAATGGGGAAAACGCGTTTAGGGACCCCCCTTTTTTCTCGGCCCTCGCTTGACGTATCACCCCGCGACTTTCAGGATAGGAGCGGACCGGAGCGCCCCAACAAGTTGGAAACTTTCGCGAAGATTCGTCAACCGGCGCCAACGTTATTTCAAATAGAATGTCGCGGATTTCCTATGGATAATAGGTTTTAACTATAACTATCTACTGGCGACCGCCAGTAGATAATATATATATATATATATATATATATATATATATATATATATATATATATATATATATATATATATATATGTGTGTGTGTGTGTGTGTGTGTGTGTACGTATATATATATGTATATATATATAAAAATATATATATAATATTTATATATATGTGGGAGCCTGTTTCCCGTAAACTGCTCATTCAATCCAGCAACCATCTAAGGATGAGCCACACGAAGACGGCACAGACATAGGTTTCAAGAAATTTTGCTGCAATATTTATTAAACATTTTTTCTTCTTGCAAAGTGCATGTGTGGCAGAAAGTAAAAAATAGACCTACGCTTTTTGGCTTAAGCCTTCAACTGGGTCATAGAGTCAGTGTAGAGAGTATCACATTTAAAGGGAAACAGCCCTATATACCACCACCTCGTTAAAATTAAATTCACATTTCAAGGAGACTAGACCGCATATTTCATTTCAATTTTGATAAACCAAGGGTTTTGAACTTAGGAATATATATTCAACATGAAGTTTGGTGCTTATATAACTGTAAAGTACTGTAAAGTACACAATTGCATAATCACCAAATATTTACAGTGTCACAATCCCAGCAAGTCAAATTCAAATTCAACGATTTCTTTTGCTGTATTAGGACACATATTTGCATTCGAGAAAATGCATGATTTGATTTAAATACCTGTACAGGAACATAACCAACAACATTGACCCACAAGATGCTTTATCACGGGCCAAAGAAAGTGCAAGATATCTATATCAGTACAATACCCATTAGTAAAGTGCATGATATACATAGCAATACAGTACCGGAATAATGTACAAACTTCACAAATTCATTTTGAATTATCATGATGGCCATCCTTTGTCACATACATGATCATGGGCCAGAGAAAGTGCAAGATACATATATATATATGTCCGTTTCTCATTGTGGTGCCTGCATGCATCTATGAGCGTTAATTGATGTTCATCTGGAAAAATCGGCTTGGTTTTCCTCCAACGGACCCCTCGCTCACAAGAGGCTGACCATTGTTCTTCAGGACGGCACGGATTGGTAGCTTCGTTGAAGCTTTCTCGTGGACAGCCCCCTGCACGACCGTTACTGAGAATTAGCCCGTTTGCAGTTTCATGTGTGACCCCGGACGGTCGGAGGACTTGCGGAGACACCTAGAAACATGCAGTAAGTCGGGAAAATATAGTGTCACACGTTGCAGGTGGGGAGGGGCTGTAATCTGCTTGAACGTTTCAAATCCATGAAGGATTTTGAACCAGTATTTGATTAAGTTAAATAACAAAAGGTGCAATGTCGGATGAAGCATTGCGGGAAAGAAAAAAGGTAGCGGAAGAACTTTTCACTAATTTGCCTGTCATTTCTGACAACCGTAACCAGATATCTACACAATCGGAACAAAGCCCAGATGTCAAAAGTTTACTTAAAGCTTTAGAAAAAAACAGTCGAAGCGAGCTCATGAAGTGGTGGGAAATAAAGTCCTTAGAAAAATACCACGAGGTTGGCCGGGTGCCGAGAGGTTTGCGTATAATGCTTGCCCCCAGTTTCGAGAGTCCTAACCCACTCCTTCTTAAAGAATGGGCAGAAAACAACCTTGATGCTTCCATGCGACTCGTTTGTTTGTTGGTTAAATATGCGAGGGTCGATAAGGAAGTCAACATTAAAGAGGTAGCACGCATTACAAATTAACTTGAGCTTCTTACCACTGTTAACAATAAGGACTACATTGACAAATGTATTAAAGAAATGAACGACAGAATTAAAAAACAAGAGGATGTCATAAAAGCTAGAAAAGTATGGAAGTTTGCTCGGGACAAGAACGATTATGAGCAGGGGCAAGTATTCATGTTTGCACGAAAATATGATCATGTAAAAAAACAGAAAGTGCTTACACAGTCCCACAGCCAGCAGGTTCATGTGAATACTTGTGATAATGCCACTGCCTCTACCTCGGATATAAGCATGATATCTAGTGACACAGAGTCCGATCTCAGCAACAATACAGAGGGCAATGCCAGACCAAGATTGGGCCCTTTGTCATATGCAGAGGAAATGGATTTTATCCGGGAGCAAAGAAAACAATCTTACGACCGAGAAACATGCCTGCACAACAAACAAAGAAACAAATCGTCGAAGGCGCGAAAGGCGCAAGTGTTGTAAACACAAGAGGCAGGGGCCAGCAGAAAAAGAAAAACTGGCATTCACGACAACATCAGTAAATCACACAATTGTTAATCTAACAGACATTCAACTTAACGACGCCGAAAAACAACTTTTGGCTCTTGGTTTAAATTTCTGCCCAGAAAGCAACTTCAACTATGTGCAGACAAGAGTTGATGTCTATAAATTTATTCGGAAGCTGAAACTGAAGAAATTTTTTACGATCAAAAATCATGGAAAAACGAAACAAGTCTCGCATATTCGAATGCCCGGCAGTGGCCTCACAGCTGGGGAAATACCTTTGTTAACCACACTACATGCTTTACGAGATGAAGCCACAGGAACAAGTGGTGGTGAGTTCAATACACAAGACATTGCTTTAGCAGAGGATATCAACATTTCGTCTCCTGGCCAAAGTCCATTCAAAGCACCGTCTTCCTTTGTGCCGATTATGCCGCGAGATGCTCTGGATATTTTCCATGATCGGATTACAGACGAATTGAAAACACTATACCGGAAATCCATCAGGTACAGAAACAATTCTAGTAAAAAGACCAACGAATACTTTCAACTTATGGACAAGTTAAAGAACAATGCTACTGTGGTCATCAATAATTCAGATAAGGGAGGCAACATTGTTTTGTGGGACAAGCATCTATATAGAGCAGAAGCCTATCGGCATATCAACAACACTGAATACTATGAGCAAACGAATGCTTCTCTTGTCAGGAAAATGAACAGAGATTTCAAGGATGAGCTCACTGCATGGCAGAGGGAAGGTCTCATCTCCAAAGATAAATCCAAATATCTGTACAAGGAATTTCCGACCTTGCCTACATTTTATTTAATTCCCAAGGTTCACAAGGGTACAAACCCCATGCCAGGAAGACTGATAATCTCAGCCAAAAACAGTACATTTGAATGCACCTAGAGCTATGTAGACTTTTATCTCCAAGATCATGTGGTTAATTTGCCTTCCTATCTACGTGACTCAAATGATTTTTTATTGAAATTGAATTCAGTGCAATGGTCTAATGAATATTTGCTCCTAACATTAGATATTACCGCTCTGTATACGAGTATTAGACATAGCGATGGAATAAATGCTGTAGATTATTATTTACAACATAGATGCATTTCAATGTATAAGCACAATGCAATGTTGATAAAAATGATACGCTGGTGTCTATACAATAATATTTTTATGTTTGATGGTAAGATTTTCAAACAAAAACAGGGCGTGGTCATGGGGGCATGCTTCTCCCCCAGCTATGCGTGTCTTCACGTAGGTTGGTGGGAGGAGCATGTCCTCAAGGTCGAACACAGAGCACTATTTGACAAGCATGTGGTTAACATGTGGAGATACATTGATGATGTTTTCATTGTGTGGAAGGGAACACATGCTGAAGCCTGTAATTTCATTGATGTCATCAACAAGAATGATTATAACCTTAACTTTACGGCACATATTGATCCTACAACCATCAATTTTTTGGATATCACAGTGTATATTGAGAAGGGTGTTATTGAAACTTGTTTATATAGGAAACCGACAGCAGGCAATACATTATTGCATGCTTCAAGTTTCCACCCTCAGCACACCATTTCCAGTCTCCCCTACGGTGAATTTTTGTGTATCCGTAGGGCATGCAGTTCCAATACTACTCTAGTGATAGCACCGCAGGCCGCTAAAGAAAGGTTAATGGAGAGAGGCTATGATTCCATAAAACTGGACATAGCCATAAAAAAAGCCAATGGCAAAGATAGACAAGAGCTATTGAAACCTGCCATTAAGTTAAACAATGTAGCCATGTCTCCATATTCAGGTTTTGATGATACAGAAGATGATGGTAAGTCGAGTGATGTATCTTGTAGGTTCATCTCGACTTATAGTAAACAGGCCAATGCCATTAAAGGCATCATCAATTCCCAATGGCCTATAGTGCTTACCGATGCTACACTTCAACAGATTCTTCCCAGCAAACCAAATTTTACATATCGTAAAGCTTACTCTATGCGCAATGATTTAGTTAAAACTAGCCCTGAGCTAGATACTAAAAGCAGTTGGCTCACCCCGAAAAAAGTTTTTTTTAAGTGCAGTACATGTTGTGCTTGCAAGTTCGGGGTGAATACCACTTCCTATTCCACTGCTTTTTCAGATATTCCCATCATGCTCAATGGACATTTCACATGTCGCACAGAGTTCGCTGTCTATGTTTTAAAATGTATCTGTGGGTTACGTTACGTCGGAAGCACCAAACTACAAGTTTTCACACGCATATTGCAACACCTCCGGGCAACTGTCAATTCAGATCCTACGTATCCCGTAGCGAGACACATCAAATTGGAGCATAACAATAATCTTAATGTGCGCCAGTATTTTGTCATTGACAGTGTGCCCATCAACAAAAGAGGAGGGAATCGGGAGAAGAGGCTCAGACAGTTGGAAACCCAGTACATTATCGAACTCGATACTAAAGCCCCCCGAGGTCTGAACATTTGTGAGGATCTGCATTATTATCTGTAGTTGCCTAGTTGTATAGCCACTAACTTAGCAGTTTTAACCTTTGTAGTTTGAACTTTGCAGTTTATTCAATCCAATTTTATGACTTTCAATCATTAATTTAGGTGTGTTAATATGAATTATTTGGTGTTAGGTGATTTATGAATGTATTGGCATTGATTGAATATTGATCATGTTATAAAGCCAGTTTCAATGCTTTACATTGAACACCAAGCTAAAATTTCAGCAGTAACTTCTACTTAATGATTTGATATTATGTTAAATGACATTATGGGTCTATTTTAATGGGGGGCTCCCCAGATTGTAGTAGACTCCATAGTGTATACAGTTGTTGCAGAATGACAGACAGTACATAACCAAATTTAGGGTTTATAAGGATTTTATGTACGTTTAGTATCATATATGCTGCTTTTTCCACCTGATTTTTAAGTTTTAACTTCTATTTTTCACCAGAAGTATCTTTGCACTATTTTTGCACTTTACACTTTGTTATTGTGAATGTCAGCATTTTACACTTTAGAACGGCCAAATGTTTTATCATTCATGCATTAAGTAGAAATGGAAAACTTTGAGTGCATTTTCTTGTTGCTGACTATCATAAGTATTTGTACCTGTCATATTTGCACATATTTATATACGTACCAGGTAGTTTTAGAATTTTTAAACAGTACTTGTTTTTAGATTCAGTGGTAACATCTTCATGTATTTGACTTTTACTTAATTTATTACTGCATTTGTGTATTTACTATCTTAAAGTCCTATAGGCTGGCTGATTTCAGATTTAATACCCATGATTACATATTTTATGTCATGGCAAATATAGCCAATTCCCTGAAAAAACCTTTGAAAAAACAACTGAAAAAAAGAAAAAAACATTTGAAAAACATTTGAAGATATATTTGCTTCTACTTTACCTGGGTTAATCATTTGATTACGAACTACAATTGTTGGCGTAAGTGAACATTTCTTTCAAATGCATTCTTTGTTTATAGCCATTAACATACAAAGTATTTTTACTGTGTCTATGGTGTCAGCTGACAGTCTATCACGGGGTACACTGGTATCCAATAAAGTTGTTTCACTCACCCGTCATGCGCTCATGTGATCAAGGCCACTGCGTTGGCCGAAATGCGTAATGACCGCTTTGCACCGCTAATACTTTACGAAATAAAAACGAAATCTCAACAAGCAGAATCAGCTCATTGGAGTGTCCGTTTCTCGTTGTGGTGCCTGCATGTATCTATGAGCGTTAATTGATATATATATATATATATATATATATATATATATATATATATATATATATATATATATATATATATATATATATATATATATATATATATATATATATATATATCGGTTGCCAGTAGGTAAATTTGCCGCCGCTTGACGAATCTTTTTCACACAATTTTCACAAATCTTCCGCTTTTTGGTTCAGCTGCTGTGTTGAATGTTTTGGCGTTTTCCGTCAAGCAAAGGTCGAGAAAAAAGGGAGGTCCAAAAAAGAGTTTTTCCCATATTATGTCTACGGGGATTTTTAATTTTTAAACACGACTACAGCCTGAACCACTGAACGGAATTACACCAAATTTGGCAGAAAGCTAGATGTTGGTCCAGAAAGCGTGCTTTTTGTGACTTGTTGTAAATCCATTCAGTGGTTTTAGACATATATAAGGTTAAAAAAATATAGCTATCTAGGGATGCGAGATCTTGCAGTGGGCTCATGAATCCTACTAAAACTTGATTGGCTGCCAACACTTCAACCAGACTTGAAGCCAAGTCCCACAAAAAAAGATTTAAAAAAATTGCTAAGAGGCCTTTGTGGCCCGCCCCCTCTTCCCTGCCACTCTGGAAACACGCCTCCTTGTGCACTACTAGTTGAGAGATTAAGTCCCCTTGGCTGCTGAGGGTCCTTTTGGGCAAACAACTCCTCCTGTTACCTCCAGTAAGGCCCATACAACAGGATTGCTGAGATGACTTTGGAGGCCTTGTCCCCTTACTCCACCACTCTGCAAAAGAGCCTCTTGGTGCATGTTAGAAATGGGGGTCTCTAGTTGGCAGAGGTAGGTACCTTTGTCCAAGTAGGGACCCTTCTTCCTAGTCAGGGTAAGGGGGATACACTTCTAAAATAACCCCTGCTCACCCCCTTGGTAGCTTGGCACGAGCAGACAGGCTTATCTCAGAGTCAGTGTGTAAAGCATTTGTGCATGCATACCGTAACACAGTGAAAACACTACAAATGGATACCACACCAGGCTAGAAAAATATGCAAAACTTCATCTAAACTAACAAGACCAAAAACGACAAAAATCCAACATACAATACTGTAAAAATAGTCACTGTGCAAAATAATCTTTAAATTGCAGGAATAACACAAAAGTCCAGTTCCTCCGACACTGTAGCTCCGTTCGGGGCTATTGCAATACTGAACACAAAAGAGTCTAGCAATTCCAGCCAGCCGCATTGGTACGGGTCAGCTAAAGCATCAACAGACTCTGAGAAAGTACCTTTCTTGTTGCAGCCAACACGCCAATGCTAGTCGGTCAGGGCAACCGTCGTGGTTGCGATGTGAGATGGAAGCGTTACAGCGTGCGGTGTCCTCATGGCTCGGTGCAGGCAGTGGCTTGTTGACGGAGTCGGTGAGACCAAGGCTTGCATTCCAGGGTGAGCCGGTGCTCGATGCGGTGCTGGCAGGTCATGGTGTGGTGACTGAGCCAGTGATGTTTGAGTCAGGCAGCGACAGAGTCGGTGACGTCTGTGCAGCGTGTAGCAAAGCGGTGCGGAGTTCGGTGCCCACAGGACACGGTGCAAGCAGTGGCTCGTTGAGGGAGTCTGTGAGTCCAGGGTTGCGTTGCGAAGCGAGGCGTTGCTCTCTGCGGTGCCTTGAGGACACAGAATCCTGCGACGGACTCAGTGACAGAGTCGGTTGCCCTTTCTTCTGCGGCGACTGAAACCAGCAGTTCCAGAGACGGTGCCCAGAAGGATGGAGAGGTCTTTGCTGTCCCTGAGACCTCTTGAACGGGGGGCAAGCTCCACTTAAAGCCTTTGGAGACACTTTGCAAGCAGGATACACACACAGTTCCTCTCCTTGGCAGAAACAGTCACTGCAGCCAACCCAGATGCACGCAGCAAAGGGGCAGTACTCCTCCTCCAGTTTCTTCCAGTTCTTTTCCTTGGCAGAGGTTCCTCTTGATTTCCAGAAATAGTCTAAAGTTCTGGGGTCTGGGCCTCAATATTTATACAGCAAAATCCTTTGTTCTCTGGTGGCAGGGAAGCCCTGTGCCCAGTCAAAACAAGTTCTGTCCTCTCTGGGGCAGCTTCCTGGCAGGAGGTGGAGACAGCATTGTCCTTGGCAGCCCAGGCCCTTTCAGGTGTGAAAGGAATCTCTTCCCCCTGCTCTAAATGCAGCCCAGGTCTATTCAGCCCAGCCCTGACTCACCCTGGAAAGGCAGGACATACCTCAACCCCCCAAGTGGCTGTCTGAACAGAATGCACATCCCCAGCCCCTGTCACTTCAAAGCCAGACAGTCAATACACAACCTAGCAGAGGCACACTGGATGGTTAGGCAACAAAATAACTACTTTCTAAAAGTGGTATTTTCAAACCCAGAATGTAAAAATCACCCTCAATAAAAGATGCAATTTAACATGTTGAGTTCAGGCAAACTTTATTTTCCTATCTTGTTCCCATGGGCAGTAATACTCGTAAGATGTTATGAGTAAACTCCCCATTCTATCCTATGGGGACAGATAGCCTTACAAAAGTGAAAAACTAAATTGACAGTATTTCACTATCAGGACATGCCACACACATCAGGACATGTCCTACCTTTCAAATACACTAGACCCTGCCCACAGGGGTACCTTGAGCCTACCTTAGGGGTGACTAATATGTAAGAAAATGGACGGTTACGGCCTGGCAAGTGGGTGCACTTGCCAGGTCGACATGGCAGTACCAGACTGCACACAGGCTCTGCAATGGCAGGCCTGAGCTTCATTTACAGGCTGCTTATCTGGGTGACACAATCAGTGCTGCAGGCCCACTAGCAGCAATTGATTTACAGGCCCTGGGCACACACAGTGCACTGTACTAGGGACTGACTAGTAAATCAAATATGCCAATCAAGGAATCACCATCCACAATAACAATTGACAAAGGGAGCACTTGCACTTTGGCACTGAACAGCAGTGGCAAAGTGCCCAAAGCATCTAGACCAGCAAAACAAAGTCCAACACACAGCAAAAACACAGGAGGCAAAGGCAAAAAACACATGGGAAACACACGCCAATGATGCCAGGCCTAACAGTGCATTGCTAGCTGGGGGATAAAGTCCCCTTGGCTCCAAAGGGACCTTGGGGGCTAGGAAGCCCTCCTTGTACTCCAGTAAGTCCCACACAGTGCAATTGCTGATAGGTAGTCAGAGGCCCAGATCCCTTTCTCCACCGCTCAGCAAATGGGACTACTAATACAAAACCATAGAAATTCTCTGAAAAAAACAAAGGTTACAAGGATGTTATATTTAGGAATTCACATTTAAAAAAACATAGAAATTCACTGAAAAAAACTAAGGTTACATGGAAGTTATAGTTAGGTCAGGTTTTATTCATACAAAACCAGTCAAATTCAGCAGGTATAGTTAGCTGAGCTCATCCATAGAATCCCTGACACATCCAATCCCACCCCCATAGAACCTTTCATATACCCACTCCCACTCTCACACAACCATTCACAAACCCACTCACAGACCCATATCACTACTTACACATCCATTTACTGATTCATAGATCTAAACACACACATCCACTCAATCACCCATACAACCATTCATACAACCACTCAGTCACTAATACAGCCACTGACATATCCACTCATATACCCATACAGCCACTCATACACTGAGTCAGTTACACATAGAGCTACTCACACACCTAGTCACTCTCACATACAGTCAATCACAAAGCCACTTAATTCACCCATACAGATACACACACACACACACACACTCACTTACTCATACATATACTAACACATACTCACCCATCTATACAGTCACTGACCCATACAGCCACTCTCACATTCACTCACTCACCCATACAGTCACTCATATAACCCATAAATCACCTATACTGCCTTTCACATATCCAGTTACTCACCGATATATCACTGACACATCTACTTACTCACCCACACAGCCATACCCATACCCACTAACCCATACAGCACCTCACATATACACTCACTAACCCATTCAGCCACTGACTCACCCACTGACTCATCCATGCAGGCAGTCACACAGACCCTCACACCCTCAACCACCTACACAGACATTCAGGCAACCATACAGGTACTCAGACAACCAATCACTCACCAATACAGCCAATCATATACCCACTCACACATCCATAGAGCCACTTAGAAATCAAACTGACTGAAACAGACATTCACACAACCAGTCGCTCATCCATACATTCACTGAGACACCTAATCACTCACTTATACAGCCAGTCATGCAGCCACTGAATCATCCATACAGACACTCATACACTCACTGGTTCACCAATACATCTTGGTATATATATTTAATACTAATAAAGTTTTTAAAAACACTCCCAGTCACTGGATGATGTCATCAGTGATATCATTTGAGATGTCATCAGTCATGTCATCAGTGATGTCACTGACCAAGTCATCAGTGATGTAATATGTGAGGTCATAAGCACTGCATTTCATGGGCATGAGTTATACTAAGCTCGGCTAATTATAACTGCTGAATTTTATTGGTTGTGTAGGAGTGAAACCTGAACCTAACTACAATATCCCTGTAACCTGTGGTCTTTTTTAGTGAATTTCTACATCTTTTCAAATTCTTTTCCTAACTATAACGGTCCTGTAACCTTTGCTTTTTTCTGTGAATTTCTAGGGATTTTTAAATACTAATTCCTAACTATAACGTCCTTGTAACTTTGTTTTTTTTGTGAAGTTCTGTGGTTTTTTAGTAGTAATGGTGTTTGCACAGTGGTGGAGAAAGGGGGCAGGACTCTGACCAGCTGTCAGGAATCCCACTGCGTGGGACTAACTTAAAGTACCAGGAGGGTTTCTTGGCCCCCAAGGTCCCTCAGCATCCAAGAGGACTTCATTTCCCAACCAGTAGTGTACCAGGAGACGTGTTTGCAGAATGGTGGAGAAAGGGGGCAAGGCCTCTGAAGACAGGAGGGGTTCCTGGACCCCAAGGACTCTCAGCATCGAAGGGGACTTCATCCCACAACCACCACTGCTTCAAGAGGAGCGTTTGCAGAGTGGTGGTGAAGGGGGCATGGCCTCCGGCGAATTGCCGGAGGTTTTTAAAAAAAGAAAATGTCTTAAGGGAGGGGGGCTTCATGGTTCCCCCTCCATAGGCTGATTTTGGCCCTTTGGATCCCGTCCCCTAGGGCCCGACTGTTTCTTTTTATATTTTCCTTCTTATGTAAAGGAAGGAGGGCAGAGCATCCACCCTCCCGGGCCATTTTCGGCCCCAGGGACCCTATCCCCCAAGGCATGCCTCTATTTTTATTTGTATTTTTTGTTTTTTAAAGGGAGGGGGCTGCGCAGCCCCCTCAAGGGCCGATTTAGCCCTGGAGAGCCCAGGACCCAGCCTGTAGTGTGGGTGCACTGGTCCCACCCAGGGCACCCACTGCCTTCGATGGGGACTGCCGGGGAGCCTGAATGCCCCCACGCTCCCTGCCGGCTCCTCGTGTCCTGCGGGAGCGAGCATTGTTTTTACACCAAGGGAGCTGCTAACATGCAGTGTGTAAAAGCAAATTGTGCTCTGCTTTGAGCAAGTGAAAGCAAAATGCTCCTGCTTGCTCAAAGTGGAGCACTGTTTGCTATGGCATGGCAGGTGCAGTGCTCCCGTCATGCCATAGCAAACTGCAATGTCCCAGGGGTGGGCAATCCGGGACATTGCTGTAGCAAAGTGGCCTGGAGGCAGTGCTCTCTCATGCCGGCGCAGCGCTGGGGGCAAAAGACCATGAACCCCCTAATATCACAAGCACAAATGTGGACTCTGCACTCCCAGAGTTCGCCTTTAGTAGCATACATTTATTAAAACAGTATATATCAGGCAGAGCACCATGACGCATTTTGACGTTCTATCTTTTTCAAGTGGTGATAATTGATGGTTCCATTTGCCATCCTATTTGTCCATGAATTAAGTGGTATGGAAATATACTGCATGGATTGCAACAAAATAGTCACTGTTGGAGAGCAGTCCATTGGAGCTATCCGTAGCGCAGCAAAGCAGCACTAATGCAAAACATTTTTTGAGATCCTAGTTTTTGCAGTGTATTTGCGCTGCTTGTTCTAATTTTTCCTCCCCTTGTTGCCATTTTGCTTGCACAAAAAACACCCAAAAAAGATAAAATGTTCCAAAAACACCAAAAATAATTAAATAAAAAAATCAAAACCGAAAAAGGTTCTTGAACCGCTTTTTATGGTTAAAAAAGATAAAGTATGCTGCATGAGTGACTGACTAGCTATCTGAATGACAGTACTGGTGAATCAGTGGTAACATGAGTAGTTCTGTGAATGAGTGAATGGGTGTGTGCTTAACAGCATAGGTGAATGGTGCCTGAGTGATTATATAAGTGCTTAAGTGGTGTACAGATGATTGAATGATTGCATAAGACGTGCATGAATGAATGAGTGGATGAGTGGTTCATGGATGATTGAATGAGTGCATGAGTGGTGCATGGATGAGTCGATGAGTGCATGAGTGGTGCATGAATGATTGAATGAGTGTATGAGTAGTGCATGGATGTTAGAATGAGTGAATGAGTGGTGTTTGGATGATTGAATGAGCACATCAGTGGTGTATGAATGATTACATTAGTACATGAGTGTTGCATGGACAATTGAATGAGTGCATTGGTAATGCATGGATGACTGAATGAGTGCTTGAGCGGTGCATAGATAATTCAATGAGTGCATGAGTGGTGTATTGATGATTGAAGGAGTGCATGAGTGGAGCATGGATGATTGAATTAGTGCATCAGTGGTGCATGGATGATTGAATTAGTGCAAATGTGATGCATGGATAATTGAATCAGTGCATGAGTGGCCATTGGGTGATTGATTAGAGTGCATGAGTGGTGCATGGATGATTGAATAAGTATATGAGTAGTGTATGAATAATTGAATGAGTGCACAAGTGGTGCATAGATAATTGAATGAGTGCATCAGTGGTGTTTACATTATTGAATGAGTGCATGAGTGGTACATGGATGATTGAATGAGTACATGAGTGAACCTTGGATGATTGATTAGAATTCATGAGTGGTACATGGACAATTGAATGTGTGCATCAGGGGTGCATAGATGATTGAATGAGTGCATGAAAGGTACCTGGATGATTGAATGAGTGTATGAGTAGTGTGTGAATGATTGAAGGAGTGCATGAGTGATGCATGGATGATTGAATGAGTGCATGAGAGGTGCATAGATAATTGAACAAGTGCATCAGTGGTGCATAGATAATTGAATGAGTGCATCAGTGGTACAAGGATGTTAGAATGAGTGCATGAGTGGTGCATGGATGTTAGAAAGAGTGCATGAGTAGTACATGAATGACTGGGTGAATGAACGAGTGGTACATGGATCGTTGAATGAGTGTATGAGTGGTACATGCATGATTGAATGAGTGGATGAGGGGTGCATTGATGATTGAATGAGTGTATCAATGGTGAAAGGACGATTGAATGAATGCATTAGTGATGTATGGATGATTGGAGGAGTAGTGCATGAATGGTAGAATGAGTGCACGAGTGGTGCATGAATGATAGGGTGAGTGAATGAGTGGTACATGGATCATTGAATGAGTACATGAGTGGTGAATACATGATTGAATTTGTGGATGAGTGGTGCATGGGTGATTGAATGAGGGCATCAGTGGAGAACGGGCGATTGAATGAATGCATGAGGGGTTCATGGTTGATAGAATGAGTGGATGAGTAGTGCATGAATGGTAGAATGAGTGCATGAGTGGTATGTAGATAATTGAATGAGTGCATGAGTGGGGTACAGATGATTGAATGAGTGCATGAGTGGTGCATGCATGATTGAATGAGTGCATATATTATTGAATGAGTGCATGAGTGGTTCATGGATGATTGAATGAGTGGATGAGTCACGCATGAATGGTAGAATGAATAAAGGAGTGGTGCATAGATGATTGAATGAATGCAGAAGTGGTACATGGATGATTGAATGAGTGCATGAGTGGTGCATGAATGACTGAATGAGTGCATAGATGATTGAATGAGTGCATGAGTGGTGCATGGATGATTGAATGAGTGCATGAGTTACGTATGGATGATAGAATGTGTGCATGAGTGGTGCATAGATATTAGAATGAATGCATGAGTGGTGCATGGATGTTAAAAGGAGTGCATGAGTAGTGCACAGATAATTGAATGAGTGCCCGAGTGATACATGGGTGATTGAATGAGTGTATGAGTGGTGCATGGATGATTGAATGAGTGCATGAGTGGTGCATGAATGATTGAATGAGTGCATAGATGATTGAATGAGTGCATGAGTGGTTCATGGATGATTGAATGAGTGTATCAGTGGTGCATGGATGATTGAATCAGTTCATGAGTTATGTATGGATGATAGAATGTGTGCATGAGTGGTACATAGATATTAGAATGAATGCATGAGTGATGCAAGGATTTTAAAAGTAGTGCATGAGTAGTGCACAGATCATTGAATGAGTGCCCGAGTAGTACATGGGTGATTGAATGAGTATATGAGTGGTGCATGGATGATTGAATGAGTGCATGAGTGATCCATGGGTGATTGAATGGGTACATGAATGGTGCATAGATGGTAGAATGAATGCATGAGTGGTGCATGGAGGATTGAATGAGGGTATCAGTGGTGCGTGGGTAATTGAATGAATGCATAAGTGATGCATGAAGGATTGATTGAGTGCATGAGTTGTGCATGGATATTAGAATGTGTGCATGAGTGGTGCATGGCTGATTGAATAAGTACATCATTGACGCATGGGTGTGTATGAGTGATTGAGTGAGCGTACAAGTAGCTGTATGGGTGAGTCAGTGTAAGTGGCTTGATGAATGCCTCAGTAGGTATGTAAGTAGTTGTATGTGTATATAAATGGGGTGTGAGTACCTGTAAGACTGAGTGAGTGACTGTATAAGTAGCTATATGAGTGACTATGTGGATGTGTGAGCAGTCTTACAAAGGAGTGACTGCTTGTGTGAGTCGTAATATGGGTGACTCAATCATTGTGTGAGTCCCTGTTTGAGAGAGTCAGTGACTGTATGACTGACTGAATGGGTGAGTAAGTCTTACTGTCAGTGGCTGCATGGGTGGGTGATAGCTAGTGTAAGTTGCTCTATGAGTGAGTTAGTGGTTGTGTAAATGGCTGTATGGATGAGTGAGTGGAAGTGTGCGTAATTTATCAGTGGCTCAACGGGTGTGCCACTGGCTGTTTTAGTAAATGAGTGCAGGTGTGATCTAGTCTATAAGTAAAATAGAAGCTTTATCAGTGACTCTATCTCTGAGTCACTGCTTCTATGACACACTGTATAGGTAAGTGAATGGATGTCTTAGTGCCTGCATAAATAAATGCCTGAATAATTGACTAAGTTGTTGTGTGACAACCTAGAAATGTGCTGTATTGCACTGAAACCTTTAATTAGGAAATTGAGAAAAAACTAATGGAAAATTATGGCAAGTACACTTTATGTTTAAAAACAGTCTCCATGGATGTCAGAAAGCAATATGTGTGTGATAGAAGAGGTTTTTTTAGACATCTAACAACATTCAACTGCAGCCACTATTGAAAAAGAAATAAAAGATAAAGATGTGTTAGTATTTAATCTTCAAAATTACACAAACATAACAATACACATTGTTTATACTGTAAGACTATATTACAATATTGTAAAAATACAATTTTCCCTTTTTAATGTTCTCAGTGTTCATACTTCTTTACTCTAAACGATGGTTTGTATGAAGCATCATCCTCAAACAGTGGGGAAAAAAACAATCAATGGATTGTAAAAAAGAACCAAAGCTGCACAGTAGATCACTACAAATAAGTGATACTATGCATTTTACTTAGTACAATTTTATTAATTAGTGGCTTTTTCTACAGTTACTACAGTGATCTGAGAAAGGGTATTTTAAAAATGTTT
The DNA here is from genome assembly GCA_963921515.1 of Calotriton arnoldi. NCBI lineage: Eukaryota > Metazoa > Chordata > Amphibia > Caudata > Salamandridae > Calotriton > Calotriton arnoldi. Next base: position 373,003 of record CAWUFW010013261.1, read on the forward strand.
CTCATATCATTATATCTGGTACAATATGAGAAATAAATGTGAAATTGTCTTTAATTTTGGAGATCCTTTTGAAAGCATCACCCCTGGTAGGCCAAATGATGTGTAAACTACTGATGATCCACGTAGACCAAATCCCATACAGCACTTTTTTTGCAGGCAGTGTTTGGATTCATCTTAAAGCTGCAGTAATTCGAATCTGTCCATCCACTTTCAGATTTTAATTACAGTGTTGTGTTTAGTTGTTGTATTAACTCCATTCTTTTTGAAAATATTGCCCTCAATAGACGGAATAATCCCACACAATAGTGTGTAGAAGTTGTTGCTGGAGAAACAAAACGGGTAATTATTTTAGTTTTGAAAACCCTTTTTAGTTCCAACTTAAGGCTGCTGTAATTGGAGTGTATCCATTCTGTTTTTAACTGTAATTACAGAATGAAGTGTTTAGATGTTATATAACCTCCTCTGTCAAAGGTAAAAGGTATCTTGCATTTAGAACAACTTTTGGAAGACATCGATCAATCAGGATTTATAAAGTGTGGATAATCACCCAGTAGGGTATCCGGACGTTGCCATGTACTGGAGGCTTAGTCGAACAGCTGGGTCTTGAGGGCCATTCGGAATTCTGGATGTGAGGTGATGGTCCAGAGGTGTGTGGGGAGGGTTTTCTAGATCTTTGCTGCGATGTGGTAGAAGAAGCATCCTCCACTTCTGCTTTGGTAGATGCGGGGAGTACTGGCAAGTGAAAGGGAGGCAGAGCGTAGTCTTCATGACGGTTGGTAGAAGTTCAGGCGGTGGTTAATGTATGCGGGTCCTTGGTTGTGTAGAGCCTTGTGTGCTTCTGTCAGCAGCTTAAATTGGCATCTCTTCTATACGGGGAGCCAGTGGAGTTGCCTGGGGTAAGGTGTGATGTAGGTTCATAGGGGAAGGCTGGGGATGAGTCTGGCTGCGGCATTCTATATGGTCTGAAATCTCTATAGGAGGTGTGCAGCGATTCTTATGTAGAAGGCATTGCCATAGTCCAGTCGGCTAGTGATGAGGGCCTATGTCAGGGTTCACCACTTTTGTAATGGTAGCCACTTGAAGATCTTACGTAGCATGCGCAGAGTGAGGAAGCAGGTGGAGGAGATGGCATTGATCTGTGATTAAATGGTGAGCTCCTAGGTCTGATGGCCACCAGGAGTCATTCCATGTGTTGCTGCTGTTGCCAAAGATCAGCACTTCCGTCTTGTCTGTGTTCAGCTGCAGGCAGTCGGTCTTCATCCAGTCGGCAACATTTGTCACGCATTTGTGGTAGTTGGTTCTGGTGGTGGTGGTGTCATCGGTTAGTGAGAGGATGAGTTGGATGTCGTTGGCGTAGGAAATTATGTTCAGACTGTAGGATATGATGATGTTGGCCAGCGGGGTCATATACACGTTCAAGAGCATGGGGCTGAGAGATGAGTCCTAGGGACACCGCAGGTGATCTCCTTGGGTTCAGAGGTGAAAGGTGGGAGGGGATTCTCTGGGTTTTTTCCGGTGGGGAAGAAGGTGAGACGTCTTGGATGCCAATGTGGTGGAGTCTCTCGATAAGCATATGGTGGGATATGGTGTTGAAGGCTGCTGAGAGGTCGAGGAGGATCAAATCTGCTGTTTCTCCTCAGTTAAGGAGGGTTCAGATGTCATTGGTGGTTGCGATCAGGGTGGTTTCGGTGATGTGATTGCTGTGGCAGCCGGATTGGGAGGTGTCAAGTAGCTGGTTCTGCTCCAGGTGTGTCATGAGTTGCTTATTGATGATCTTTTTCTGCAACTTTGCTGGGAATTTGAACAGGTAGATTGGCCGGTAGGTTTTGAGTTCGCTGGGGTCAGCGGAGGGTTTTTTGAATAGTGGTCTGACTTCGGCATGTATCCAGGCATCGGGAAACGTTGCAATGGTCATAAAGGTGTTGAGTAGTGTAGCGAGTTCCTGACCGATCCTTTAGTTTCCAAGGTTGATGCTGATGTGGTGTGGACATGGGTCTGTAGGAGCTCTCGAGTGGATAGATTTCATGGCGGAGGTGGTGTCCTGGGTAGAGAGGATGTTCCAGGTTTTCAGTGTGTGGTTCGTGTCACTTACCCTGGTGGTGTATCTGTTGATAAAGTCCGTAGGTGTGGGTTCAATGTTTCTGTATATGGTTGTGACCTTGTCATGAAAGAAGGGGGCAAGGCTGTCACACAGCTCCTGTGAGGGTATGATGTTGTTTATGCTGGCAGTCGAGTTGGAGAATTCCTTCATGATGTTGAAAATTTCCTCGGTGTTGTTGGCACTGGTTTTGATGCATGCGGCAAGGGCTGTCTTCTTTGTTGCCCTCAGCAGGTGGTGGAAAAGGTTGAGGGGGTCTTGAAAGCTGCCCTGTCGGAAGTGTCCTTGCTGATGTGCCATCTCCTCTCCAACTGTTTGGAATCCAGTTTTGCTGTTCCGAGTTCTTGGGTGTACCACCTGGCCTTTTTGGGGGTATTTTCTCTGTATGTTGATCTTGATGGGGATGATGCTGTCTGCACAATTGGTGATCCAGGCATTGATGTTTTTCACTTCCTGCTCAAGGTTGGTCGCTGTAGCAGAGTTGGAGATGTTGAGGGTGTTCGCCCAGCTGGCCTCTGAGATTTTCTTCCACCTCTGGTGGGGGGCATTGGTCATCTTGGGGGTGTTAATGTGGGGGCTGGAGATGCTGAAGTGGACGATGGTGTGTCAGTCCATGTGTGTTCTGTGATATGGCTCTATTTGAGGTGGTTGCTGGAGGTCTAATTTGGGTCCAGTGTGTGTCCTGTGGTATGTGTAGGGTCATGGATGATCTGGGTCAATCTGAGGCTGCTCATACTGTTGAGGAGGTGTTCAGTGTTTTTATTGTTGGAGTCGTCAAATTGGACATTTAGGTCACTGAGGAAGATGTAGTCCTTTGAGTCTAAGGCTAGGGGCACAATGAAGTCTGCGATGGTGTTGCAGAAGCTGGAGTGCAGGCCTGGGGGTCGGTAGTGAGGGTGCCTCTGATGGTTGTCTTGTTGTCCATGTAGAGCTTGAAGTTGGAATGTTCCATGGGTGTGATGGTGTTTTCGGTGGTGATGGTGGTACACTGTTTGGTCTCTTTGTGGATAATGGCTGTTCCTTCTCCCAGCTTGTTGGTGAAGTCCTGGTGAGTGATTTAGTATCCGTCGGGGATCGCTGTGGCATTGTCTGGGATGGATGTGTGGTTGAGCCAGGTCTCAGTGACAAAGATGATGTCAGGTGCCAGAGTGGCAATGAGGTCCAATAATCCAATGGAATGCTTGCATAGTGAGCTTGTGTTAAGAAGGGCGCATGCGAGTTGGTGTTTTTGTTCAGGTGGTGTCTGTGGTGTGTTTGGGGTGGGGCTGGTCGGTAGGCTGATGTGTGTGCAGTGACAGGTGGAGTGGCAGTGGATCCAGGTGAAAGGTCCTACCATGGAATGTGGGTCAGCGTGGTGGCAGTGTTTGTTGTGGCGTCAAGGGTCTAGAGCTCGGCGATGGTGTATTTTCGGGGGCAAGAGGGCCAGGGGTCATGGTGCTTTGGTGTGCCAGTGGTGCGCCTGCTGCATGCATCTGCTGCGTGGCACACTACAGCCTAAATTAAGTTGGTCATGGGGTGGGTGGGGCCTTTCGTTGGCAGGAAGAGCGGTGAGTGAGGAAACAAGGCCGGGTAAAGCCCAGCGGGAAAACCCAGGCAGTTGCTGTGTCACTGGATCAGTCTGGAACAAGCAGGAACTGGAGGTCACAGGCAAGTGGCAAGCTAGGTGTTCAGGTGCTCACCCCCAACAGGCTGAATAATGTCTAATAAAAAGATAACTCAGGTAATATAAACAGTGTATATCACTTTTTCCTCCAGAGATTGTCCTCAGAACTTTGGTTGAAGAAAGAAGAGATATAAAGTTTGGTAATCTCCTGAGTAGTCTATGTTTGGATGGTAGATTAATGTCATTGCATTCTGTCCATCCAGATTGGCATCTTAAATAGACAGTGCAGTGTCCAGAGGTTGTATTAACACCTTAACGAAAGATGATAGCCAAAGTAATAAAACTGCTTCCCGAAATTGATATTTGCCCATCTACAAAGCTTGTAATTTCAGTTTCCAATTTTGAACCACCTGCTCTGCATCTTTGTAACATCAGTATAAGGTATTTCCCAGTTGTTTCTAGAAACAGCGTAGACATGACATCTGATCTGCAGTTTGGACAGGTCATATTTTGGTTGGAATTTTTCAACAATTTCTCAAAAGGCACGGTTTTAGTATCTGGTAATGTCAAGTAGAGGAATTGTTCAGAATTAATTACAATGCTGGAGGTGAATCCACAATCTTCACAGTCATGATTCTATTTGTAACTCAATCCAAATAATTAATTAATATTTGCCTCTTGCTGCTGTATTACTCCCAGCATTACCATAATCAATTCTTGTGTGTCTTGTTAAATATTTAGACAAAATGCTATATCTATAAGATCTTAAATTCCTGAAACAGAATATATTACACTTCTGTCACTCCGGAGCAATCTATATAGTGCAGAACAGCTCATCTTATCACTTTTTTGTTCAATTTGGTTTGCTACATGTGGCAAATGGAATAGTACATTCAGAACAACATTTGCATAGCAGTTGACCCCTGAACTGTTTTCGAACTGGGAACCTACAAATTCTCCATCATTTAGCAGTTTTCTCTTCTTATATTCTTGGGGATTCTCCTTATTTTCTTGAGGATCCAAACACTGTATTGTAATCTTCCGCTTTGTACAGATTAACCATTTCTCATAAACAGGGTACTGGCCTAAATGAGGAGCATATACACTTCTTAACCAATTGAATTCCCTTACACAACTTGCATCAGCACTAAACTTCTTCTCTTCAAAGTCAATCAAAAACAAACCTAACAATGTTCTAATTTTCTACAATTCTACATATGACATTCCTTCTTTGAATACAGTAGTTCCAATATTAACAAAATCTCCATCTACACTTAAACCTTGTGATTTGTGGATTGTTACAGCATACGCTAGAGACAGTGGGAAGTGCATTCACTGGACGTATAAGTCTTTCACTAGCAAAAAGCATACAACACATCAACTAATCTGCTTGACAGCATCAACCTAATCAAAATTTTTGAGCAAGTATTCCACCTCATCTCTGTTGGGACAATTAATGTAATGTATAACTTTACACCTTGCACCATTTACTAACCATTTTTTAAAAAATTCCAATGCAAAATTATATGACAGTTTTTGCAGACATGTAACTGCTTCTTTAACCCTACAGTTTTCGATAAGACTTCTCCAAGGAATCAAATTTTGCTTGTAGTTTAACTGTGAGTAGTATTGTGACTCCCTGATGTTCCATTTTATTAGTAGCTGTAATTTCCAAAATATCTTCTTTCTCCAGTTGTAGTAATTCTTCATTGAATTTGGAGCACTGTTGAAGGGTTGGCATTAAACACACTATAGACACTATAGACTGCAAAAGTACCAAGTACGAATACTCTCTTTACTCTGAAGTTTGGCTGTTAAGTTTTCTGTGGTTAATTAGATTTCCTTTGTTGTATCTCACTAAACAGCCGTCATATCCAAGGACTGTATATCTTACTTGTTCTATATTTTCACATACATTACTTCTATATGTACAGTGCTGAAGTACTTCATAGAGACACATGTTTTCAACATGAGGACTACTTCTTGGGTAATATGCATCCAACATGTTTGTTTTTGTAATACCTATTCTCTTAGGTTCAAATTCTGCAAGGGATTGTATTTCTGGAAAATACTTTAATACTCTATTTTGACTACTTGCATGGCCTGGGCTTACCCACAGAATTCTTCTTGTCTTGGAGAACAAACTAGCCAAGCTTATCCTGTCTGAGCATTCATATGACCCTATTTCTCTATAGGAAAGCATTTTCAAGCTGAAACTGCACAATTTCTTGGTAAGACTTTTTCCTGCAGAAATCTCCCACATCTCTTTTATGTCTGTCTTCTCTGACTTTGTTATATATGAAGTCACGTATCGAGCAACAGTGATGGAGCTGTCTGCAACAAATTGTAGATTAAAATTTGCATCCACATTTTCAGAATGACAAGATTGCAGTCATTAATATATTTTGAAGCCTCTGTTCTCAGGTTGTATGTATTTTTGGATGATCTCTGTGTGAGGGTGTGTCTGACTGCAGACAAAAAGCTGTTCACTCTTCTTTCTGAGATCACAGGTCGTGGGAATCCAAAACGACATCTCGTGTAAATTTTTCCTTTGGATTTGTATTTTCGATGACAGTATTTTCCACATCTATAATTTTGAAATCATAAAACTTTTTGTCTCAAACCCTTGCCAGCAGTATCTTTTGGAATGGCACATGTCACATACAGTTGTATGAAAGACAAGACAGACTCATCAGTGTCTCATCCAAACATCAGGGCATCTTTTACCCATAACAGCATGTGAATATGTGGAGCACCTCTAGCTTGGTACTCTTTGCACCAAAAGAAATCCATTTCTTCACCAAGAGGAGGGTTAGTTTTATTGTAGATTAAACCCATCATTGTTCGAAACCTGTGGTTAAAATTTCTGCAAATGTTTGCAGGGTCCAGTGAACAAAGGTCTCCTGGTGTCTTTAGATTGATGTCTTTTATGTTTGAGTTTGCTTCTCACAGGAATTCAAGCAGTTCATCCCATGCATACTCAGCACAACTGAGTGTTAGAAACCAAGTCAGTATTCCTAGGTTTCTCAACATGCATTTCAGCTCACCATGACAATGATACCAATATTTATTGGCACCACTCTGGCATGCAATCAAATTAATCAAGTTGTATTCCAGGTTTTCATCTTTTCCTTGAACTTTGTCAATGAATTCCCTTGCTGTCAAATTTTGCGGATTCACTCCTGTCTTGGGAATGTGGTTTACTGCATAGGATAGGCCTGACAAGTCGCTCTCAAATAAAAGATGAAATATATAGGGAATACCCTGGTGAAATCTAGCATCCTCTGAATATAGTCTAGTTGATCTGTACTCAGCTGCTGGTATCTGCCAAGGCCATTCATCATATCTACCACCTATTCCTGTAGGAAACAGATGCAAAAAACACAGAGCTTCTAAACTTCTCTTGCACACACTCAAGGGAGCTTCTCTTGATTCTTTAATTTGAAAAAGACCAATAGCATTACCAATGATCTCTTTAGAATGGAGAGGGTGAATACTATAGTGTTCATAAATTTCTTCTGATCTGGAACAATCCCCTTTTAATCTGACCTCTTGATGATGTATCATCCTCCATATGTGTTACATTCTGAAGAACAGCTATTTATTTATAATAAATATTATTTTGTACCAGATATAATATTGCATGTTTTACGTTAGTAACATCCACTACCTCTTTCCATATGTTTTTGCTCTTGGTAGGAACACCATTTACTAGAATTACAAGTGCTTCTTCCAAATCTCCCTGTACCCCTACAGTTTAAATAATCTGCTTGAAATCTAATGGCCAGTACACACCTCTACCTTTAAGATCTCTCTGAAACTCAGTTGGAGATAACTTCCCTGTCTTTGGCTCCATATGAACTATAGCTTGGAATGGATGTATACATTGGATATGGATTGATTTATACACATCTAGATCTTGAAGTTGTAGTGGAACTGAAACTTCTTCTAACTTGCTATTGGCTGCTCTAGCTAGCATTTTATTATCCGCTAGCTTACTATAACAGTATTTACATATAATTTGTTGACTGGAACAGTCAAAGTGTTCCTCTACAAATAAATAAGTTGCAAATTCTTGCCAGTTATCATTGCTCTGTTTTTTGACTTTTAAAATACAAATCCACATTCCAAGTTTGACTTTTATAGTGAGTGCATTGGCAACAATTGTAAACAGAGTTTGGTATCTCTCAAAAAACACTGTTAAACTTTCTAATATCTTCTTGAAAGTTATCAACAGTAATACCTGTCTCCTGTTCTGGTACTTCTGCAGGTACCAAGTCCTCGTTTTCCCAACAATGCGCTTCAGGACCAAAGAAATGAAACTGAACATCAATCAATCAATATTTGTAGGGTGCGCTAATCACCGAGGGGTATTCAGGCCCTTTGTGGGTGAGGCTACTTGAACAGCCAGGTCTTGAGGCCACTCCTGAATTCAGCAAGTGAGGTGGAGGTTTGAAGGTGGATGGGGAGGTCTTTCCAGGCTCTGGCAGTGAGGAGGAAGAAGGAACGTCTTCCAGTTTGAGTACGACGGATGTGGGGGGCTAAGGCGAGGGAGGCAGACTGCAGGTGTCTGGTAGGCTGGTGGAAGGTCAAACCGTTGTTCATATTTTCTGGTCCTGTGGTCTGGAAGGCTTTGTAGGCATGTGTGAGCAGCTTGAAGTGGCAGATCTTCTTGATGGGGAGCCAGTGCAGAATCCAGAGGTGGGGGGGAGATGTGATCTGGGTAGGTCCATGATGATTCTTGCTGCTGCGTTCTGGATGGTTTGGAGGCACTTGAGGAGGAGGGTGTTGGTTCTGGCATAGAGGGCATTCCCATAGTTGAGTGGACTGGTGACGAGGGCCTGTGCAACAGTTCTTCTAGTGTTGTTTGGAATCCACCTGAAGACTTTGTGGAGAATTCTGAGGGTGTTGAAGCAGGTAGAGGTGACCAAGTTGACCTGTCTTTTTATAGAGAGTTCGCAGTCAAGGATGATGCAGATGTTGTGGGTGGTGGGGGTGGGTGGTGGTCTGCGGGTGGAGGGCCACCAGGAGTCATCCCATGATGAGGGAGTCTTCCAAAGAGGAGAACTTCAGTTCTGTTGGTGTTGAGTTTGAGGCAGTTGGCTCTCATCCAGTCAGCGATGTCAGTCATGGAGTTCTGGAAATTCACTCTAGTGGTGTCTGTGTCTTTGGCGAGGGAGAGGATCAGTTGGGTGTCATCGGCATAGGAAATGATATTGAGTCTGTGGCTGTGAGGGATGGGTGCTAGCGGAGTCATGTAGATGTTGAACAGTGTGGGGCTCAGTGAGGAGCCCAGGGGTATGCCCCAGATGATGCTCTTGTGGTCGTAGATGTACGCGGGAGGCAGATTATTTGAGTGCATCAAGTGAGAAAAGAGGATAGTAGCTTGATGGCGTTGACGTAGTTGCCGATGTGGTGGAGTCTTTGGATGAGCAGGGGGTGGGAAACTGTGTCGAAGGCCGCTGACAGGTCGAGGAGGATCAGGGCTGCTGACTCACTGCAGTCAATGATGGCTCTTACATTGTCCATGGTGGTTATAAGGGTGGTTTCTGTGCTGTGGAATGGAAGCCAGGTTGGGAGGGGTCGAGCAGGTGGTTGTATTTCACGTAGTCTGTGAGTTGGCTTTTGACGGCTTTCTCCATCATCGGCTTCTCAACATTATTACAAACTTTTTGTACCTCTACTACTGTACCATGCAAAAGAGCCTAGTTAATATCTCCTAAACATAGGGCAGGACTTTTAACATAGTAAATCCTCCTAACTAGTTTTTGCATTTCAGACTGGTGAACAGTTAACATTCTAAAGTGATGAAAGGTGCTTCTGCGCACTATCTTTGATAGACATGCTAGCAAATGTCCCTGTAAATTAGTATACTCTCTTACTTTGCATGTATCTAATCCTTGCAACGTAGATATTTTCTCCTTCAGACTTCTGCAGGGAAATATACGTAGGAAATGTCTCAACATAGATTCCTGCCGAACACTGTTACAGTTCCATTTATATACAGGGGCCTGTCTACTCCTTCCCTGTACCTCTTCAGCCATGACTTCCTCTACATTTCTATGTACCATCACCTGTCTTGGAATAGGACAACCATCTTTGACCTCATAACATCATCCACATTGGCCAACTGCATGCACTTATTTGTTCTCTTGCAAGTAGCTTTCTTCCTTAAAGAAAGGCTCAGTACTGGAAGTATGTAACCATTCACCGCTGAAATCTTTGCAAATGTTAGTTCTATTGACAAGTCTTTTCCTTTGGCTTCGTGTCCTCATAGACAACACTACTTTGTCTAATGTCTTCATTCTGTTTAGGATAAAAATAAATAACTTCCTCTTCAGAGCAAACTCCTTTTTGACCACACTCTCAACACATTCCTTTTGTCTGATTGCTTCTCTTCTTCTTCTATACTTTTTCAAACTTTTTAATAAATTGAGTATTACTCTACTACGGAACATTCTAACTCTGATTTCCTTAATCAGAGTTAGACTGGTTAAACTCTCCTTCTTAGCACGATTATTTACTCTTCATATCATAGACGTCTTCGCCTATCATAGTTGGTTGTAAAGTTTGTTTTTTATTTACTCGATTTTGTCCTTTTTCAAGTTGATGGCATACAATTTTAAGAAATGTCTTTGTCCTCTTACCAGCATCTCTTTTTTCTTTCACCACAAAAGAAAAAAAAGAAGTACATTTAGCTTTTCAATATGTAGTATTACATGGTGAAGTACCAACATAAAGAGTTCCACTTTACAATATTGCTAGCATTACTTTATTAATTTTGATGCTTATGTCTGTGTGTGTTAAGATGATGCATATGTGAGCATATGGGTCTATGAGTGCGCATGTAGCTTACTGAAATTCGCATCTACATGTGTTAGCTTTTAACCACACAGGAATGTACCCTTTGGCTTAGCTGCAGCCTACCTTACAGCTGAGTCATATGTGATAGAATAGCAGGCTAACACTTGCAAGGGGTTTTAAATACCAAGTAGGCATAGCAGTAAAAGGACATACACACACTCAAGAGTACCACGCCCGAGACGTAATTCAATGGCTACTTGTCTGGATGGTAGACTTGAAAGTGTAAGTTCTTTAGCAGATATCTGAATGAGTGTCTCAGTCCCTATCTGGGGCTGTGATTGCATGTGTATGTAAGTTTGTTAGTAAATCACTGCCTCTCTTTGTGACATGTACGCTTCTCTATGTGTGTGTGTAAGAGGCTGCATGGTTTGCCTCCTACGTGTATTAATGAGCATTGGGTTATTTAAGTGTGTGTGTGCAACTGGCTCCATTAACGCTAGATACCTATTAATTCTGCCTGTCTGTGTGTGAATGTTTAGGTGCTTCACTTACTATCTCACTGGGTGTTTTAGTGTAACTCTGCTTTTCTACTTAGGTGTGTCATATTGAAGTCTGGTGGGAGGTTGGATGTATATTTGAGCACATGGGTCTCTAGCAGTGCATATAGGCCACTGTACCTTCAAAGTACATATTTTACCTATTAAGCACATAGCACCCTGTCCTATGGGCTAGGTAGCACTCTCATGAGGTGCCAGTTTGTGATTCTCTGTTTTGAAAGCTCTATAGGTCTTTCAATCTGTACATATATATCTCAATCAATATCTCACTGTCTCTATTAGGAAGTACAAAGGTATATTGTCATTTTTAGAACTGCTTTGCAGACTGTTGGATATATATCTAGTTTACAAGTAAGATTGTGAATGTATACCTGTTGGTCTGTCAGTGGGTGAGAGTGACCATATATGCTTTGGAAACATCAATTTCACCTGCTTAATGGGTGCTATAGTATATGTAGTGCTTACAATAAGAATGTGTGCATGTGTGACTAAGGGCCAGATGTAGGTAAATCTGAAATACCGATTCCCTAATAGCAAATTTTACCGAATCGCTATTAAGAACTCGGTATTTCAGATGTACGTAATACATCGGTAAAAATTACCGAATCGGTAATATTCGGTAAAATTTTACCGAAGCGGTAATAATCGGTAAAATTTTACCGAATCGGTAATAATCCTTTAAAAAATAACGAATCGGAATGAATCGGCAAAATATTTACCGATTCCATATTACCGATTCGATAATTAGTGAATCGGTAATTCAAAAAACGGTAATTGTAGAATCAGCCAATCCTGTGCTACCTCATTACCCCACAACCAGGAAGTGGCCACACCCATGCACCTGCACTGAACCTGAAGCTGTTTGAGAGGCAGGGAGTACAGCAAACAACCCAGGAGCAACCATACAAAGATTTTGCTGACAAGACAGAGCAAAAATGGACAACCATGAGAGGGAGAAGGATGCAGCTGAAAGAAAGAGGAAGCACACATTTAGTGAGAGGGAGCTGGAGGTCCTTATTGAGGATGTCACAAAGGACCACGGAAAACTGTTTGGGAAACAGTCCTTCACGTGCCTGAATCTCAGAAAAGGCAGATTTGGCTGGTCATACAGGAGAGAATCAATGCCATTGGCGTCACCCAGCGCTCCATTGAGGACCTGAAGAAACGCTGGTATGACCTGAGGAAGCGTGCGAAGGAGAGGCTGGCAGACAGAAAGCAGCAAGCCAACCTCACAGGTGGAGGGAGAAATACAGCACCTGCACCAACTGCCCTGGATCTCCTGGTCGAGTCCACCCTCCAACCGGAGAGTGTGAGTGGGATTGGGGATGCAGACAGCTCAGCCAGAGCTGGCAACAAACAAGGTAAGATGCATGCACTGCTTGCTGTGCCCCCCACTCCCTAACCCCAATCCCCAATGAGGCATTGTGAATCCCACTCCAGTACATGTTTTACTGATAACCAGCAATGCATTATGGGAGATGTAGTCAGAAGTAACACATGTCAGAGCAGTCAGACCACTGAACTCAAAGGGATGTGACACACATCAGCAATTAGCAAGCAGAGGACAGTCAGTTTGATTGGCAGGCATGAGATTTATTGTCACGCAAATGCTGCCAGATAAGTGAGCAAATGTACATTCTGTCTTCACAGGCAAGCCAAGGCGCAGGGCTGCAGAGGGGAGCAGACGAAAGGCACCAAGGACAGAGAGGACACAAGAGGAGGAGGTCCTGTCACCTGCAGGGCACACCACCCCACCACCACCACCACAACCACCACCACCTCCACCATCACCACCATCACTAGCATCACCAGCACCACCATCAACGCCACCACCACCAAGATCCGGGAGGAATGCAGTGGCCAGCCTCCAGCAAATGGAGTTGTCCGAGGAGGACAGCATAGGGGGCCAATAGTCCACGGTGGCTGAGGATGCCAACGGCGCAGGCTCACAGTCCTCCACAGAGCGCGCCCACACACGTGCCAGACGCCGCAGGGCAAGGGCAGCCAGTCCAGCATCACAGGGCGAGGATGAGAGTGTGTTCGCCGGTCTTGAGGGGAACATGCTCAAGGTGCAGCGCCTGCAAGGCAAAGCCATAAGGTCAGTCCAGCGGCAGATGGTACAGATGAATGGGCACATGCTGCGCATAGAGAAGGGCATCTGTTCCATGAACAATACTGTGGCTGAGGGAATGAGGGACATGTCCGAGGCAGTGAGGCTGCTGTGCAGCAAATTAGATGAGGACCGTCTGGCAAGGCGCAGGGAGAGGCAGAAAATGGACAACTACACCAAGGCGGTGAACCGCCTCTCCACTGCCGCCTCTCTGCTCTGCAGGCGCTCGGTGGCCATGCAGGAGGAGATGGCCCACTGCAGCCGTGATGTGGCAAGGGGGCTGGTCACAGTGACCAGTGCACTGGAAGTGCTACAGACCAACCAGGTAGCCACCACAGGTGATGGGTTGGGATAGCGAAGAGGCTACTAGCCGCAGTAGCATCACGCCACCTATCCCAGAGTCCAGGAGGCGCAGCGAACGGCACAGCGCTGCCACAGGACAGACTGGCAGTGAGGACAGTGTGCCCAAGGGACGCAGCAGTGCAGCGCGTGGGCGCAGGTAGTAATGCCAGCCATGACATGGTTTACCTAAATGGGTGGTGTAACCCATTTGTGTTTGGGAAACTGCATTTAAATTAGGCCTGGCATGTGACGCCCTTCATGTTGTGGTGGTGTGCTATGCTAATTAAACACCATCACTCACTTACAGTAACTGGCTGTGTCTCCTTACTTACTCAGAAATAGTTGCGTGTTATCTCTGCCCGTCTGTGTCTCCCATCTGGTGCTGCTGCCACACCTGCTGCACTGTGCTCTGGCTGTGGACAGTCCTCATCCTCGTCCTCAGAGTCTGTTAGTTCCACTGTTGTTCCTTTCTTTGTGGCAAGGTTATGCAGCATGGCACATGTTGCTATTATTCTACAGCAGATGATGGCGGGTACTGACGTGCACCTCCACTTTTGTGGAGGCAGCAGAACCTGCTTTTTAGTAGTCCGAAGGTGCGCTCCACAACGTTGCGCGTGCTTTTATGTGCCACATTGTATCTTCGCTCACTTGGTGTGGATGGGTTGAGGAATGGCGTCAGGATAAATGCCCGCACGGCATAAGCGCTGTCACCTAAGTGAGAAAGGAAGTGCCATTAATATGAGTCACCCACACATTCATCCAAGGTATACATCAGGGTGTGTCACATTGATTTACCTAGCAGGTATCCTTCTCCAAATTCTCCCCCAGCCAGACGTGTGTAGATCCCACTGTTCCAGAATATGTAGGAGTCATGGGTACTCCCTGGGAATTTGGCCACAATGTCAGTGATGATGTGGTCCGCATCGCATATCACCTGCACGTTGATGGAATGCGTAGATTTGCGGTTGCGGTATATATACTCTGTAGCTGCAGGTGGGCAGATTGGTATGTGTGTCCCATCAATGCACCCTATTACATGTGGGAACTGTGCCTTTTGGTAAAAATCCAGCTTTGTCTTGTGCAGTTCCGCCTGTGTGCTGGGGAAGCGTATGTAGTGATGCATTCTTTGCATCATGGAATCCAAGAAAGAGTTGAAGAAACGGGACAGGCAACTCTGTGACACACCACCTGCCACAGCTATCACCCCCTAGTAACTTCCGGATGCAAGTAGGTGCAGGCTACAGAGCACCTGAACATGTGTTGGTATTGCGTGCGCCCTTGGTGTCTGATGCTCCAGGAGTGGGTGCAGGTCCCGTATCAGGTCTAGGATGGTTTGGGGGTGTAGCCTGTACCTCTCATGGATTTCAGCCTCAGTCAGTTGGAAGAGTGTAATGCGCAGTCTATACACGCGCTCCTTCCGTCTCCAGATCCTCAGTCCTGCTGCATTCAAACATAGCCGCCTTGCAATTACATAGAGGGCCGCCATTGTGTTCACACTGTTGCATTTTGGGGCTGTTTAAATGCAGTGCACCTGATTACCACCTGCTTTGAGTCAGTGGTAATTAGCGACTCCTAAATACCGAATTTTAGAACATTCGGTATTACTGATTTTTGGTACATCGGATTTGCGATTATTTAAGGATTTCTTATTTACCGATTCGGTATTTAGGGGTTTCGGTGTCTGCTAATCGCTAATTAAGGAATCGGTAACTGGTTTCCCTTATTTTTACCGATTCCTTATTTACGATGGCGTTCGGTGTTTCCTACATTGCACATGGCTAAATACCGGTCGGTAACGCTGAAATTCTGCGAATTTCGGCGTTACCGACCGGTATTTAGCCACCTACATCTGGCCCTAAGTCTAGAATTGCTCCTCAGTGGTTCCTTCTTTTATTGTGCCTCATTGAGTTTATAGTTTAGCTTCTATGGAAACGAGGAAGACTAAACCTGAGGTTACCACTCCACAACACGGACAACCATACCACATAATTACTCTCCAAAACACATAATCCCACTCCACATAATTCCTATACACTAAATACCACATACTCTCTATTCACATAATTTCACTGCACAACATACCACATAATTCCACTACACACAACGTACATCCACTCTACACCCAAAAACATTAGTAAAAAACGTTTACATTTACAACGCCAATAGCTCTAACTCTCACAAATGCGAAACCTATTACATTGCAAATGCTTCTTTAACTAGTAGTTGCGTTTGCAGAGTGGTGGAGAAAGGGTGCTGGGCCTCCGACCAGCGCTCAGGAATTTCATTGCGTAGGACTTACAGGAGGTACCAGAAGGGCTCCTTAGCCCCCAAAGTCCCTCAGGAGTAAAGTGGACTTCATCCCCCATCCCGTAGTCTGCCAGGAGGCGCATTTACAAAGTGGTGGAGAAAGGGGGCATGGCCTCCGAAGACGTCTTAGCAATCCCACTGTGGGACTTACTGGAGGTAACAAGAGGGTAGTTGGCCCCAAGGACATCCTTGGGGGCCAACTACCCTCCTATTACCTCCAGTAAGTCCCACACAGCAGGATTGCTAAGTTCTCATAGCAGGTCACGCCCCCTTTGCCCACCACTCTGCAAACACGCTCCCTGGTGTGCTCTTGGATGGGGATTGAAGTCCCCTTCGCTGCTGGGGGTCCTTTGGGGCCAACTAGCCTACCTCTTACCTCCAGTAAGCCCCACACAGTGGGATTGCTGAGAGGTGGACACAGGCCACGCCCCCTTTCTCCACCACTCTGCAAACGCTCCTCCTGGCGAGCTCTTCGTTGGGGATGAAGCCCTTTTCCTCCTGAGGGTCCCTGGGGGCCAACTAGCCCTCCTGTTACCTCCAGTAAGCTCCATACAGCTGGATTGCTGGGAGTGCTCAAAGGCCACGCCCCCTTTTTACACCACTCTGCAAACGAGGCTCCTGGCGCACTGCTGCTTGGGGGATAAAGTCCACTTGTGTCCTGAGGTCCTCAGGACACAAGAGGACCTCATCGCCCCACCAGCAGCGCGCCAAGAGGCGCGTTTGCAGAGTGGTGTAAAAAGGGGCGTGGCCTCCGACCACCTCTCAGCAATCCCACTGTGTGGGGCTTACTGGAGGTACCTGGTGGGCTAGTTGGCCCCCAGGTACCCTCAGGAATGAAGGGGACTTAATCCCCCAACCCAAAACGTGCCAGGAGGCGCGTTTGCACAATGGTGCAGGGAGGGGACGGGGCCTCCCGCAATGCCGGCTTTTCTTTTTCTTTTCTTTTTGGAAGGGGGGCTATGTGGCCCCCCTTCCCTTCATTATTTTTAGGCCCTGGGGACCCCATCCCCCAGGGCCTCAGCATATCTTTAAAAAAAAAAAAAGAAAACGGGAAAGGGCCCCTGGGAGCCCATCCCCTGGGGCCCGGCCAGCCTGGAGCTTTTTGGGGGGAGAGGGGCCATGTGGCACCCCTCTTGAGGCCAATTGTGGCCCCGGGGACCCCATCCCCTAGGGCCCGGCCTTATTTTTAAAAAAACGGGACGGGTGACGCGTGGCCTCCCTTCCCTCGGCCACCATTGGCCCCGGGAACCCCATCCTCTGGGGCCTGGCCTCTTTTTTTTTATTTACGGAAGTGGGGCCACGTGGCCCCCTTCCCTGGGCCACTAATGGCCCCAGGGACCCCATCCCCCGGGGCCTTGTTTTTTAATTTTTTAATTCACGGGAAGGGGGCCACGTGGCCCCCCTCCCCTGGGCCACTTCTGGCCCTGGGGACCCCATCCCCGTGGCCTGGCCTCCTTGATGGGGACCATGGGGGGAGCCCTAATGCCCCCATGGTCCCAGCCAGCTCCCCGCCTCCTGCGGGAGCCGGCATTGCTTTTGGGCAAAGGGAGCTGCTAACATGCAGCTCCCCTGCCCAAGAAGCAAAGCAGTGTTTGCTAAGGCAGGGCAAAGCAGTGTTTGCTATGGCAGGGCGGGAACCGTGCTCCTGCCCTGCCATAGCAAACGGCAATTTCCCGGGGGTGGGCACCCCGGGACATTGCAGGAGCCGGCCATGGGGGTGGCTTTCCCCAGGGCCATTGAGGGCTTTAGGAGGGGGGCCGTGCAGCCCCCCTCCTAACATGCAAATAGCCCCAGGGAGGTGGTGGTCCCTGGGGGTCTGCAACAGACCCCCGTATTTCAATAAACAGTGCCACAGGGAGGTGGTGGTCCCCAGGGCAGTGTGGGGACTCGAGCCCCCCCACACTAATTATTTGACAAAGCCCCGGGGAGGTGGCGATCCCCGGGGCTTGGGGGCCAGCAAGGCCACCCACCCTATTTTATTAAAGCCCCAGGGAGGTGGTGGTCCCCTGGGCTTGGGGGGCCCACGAGGCCCCGCCCACCCTTATTAGAATAAAGCCCCAGGGAGGTGGCGGTCCCCGGGGCTTGGGGGGCCCACGAGGACCCCGCCCTTATTTTAATTAAGCCCCAGGGAGGTGGTGGACCCCGGGGCTTGGGGGGGCCCACGAGGCCCCCACTTTTAATTACCAATGCCCCGGGGAGGTGGTGGTCTCCGGGGCAGCATGGGGGGAGGAGCCCCCCCCACGCATTTAAAAAAAAAGCCCCGTGGAGGTGGTGGTCCCCAGGGCTGCGGGGGGCCATGTGCCCCCGTGCATAATAAACTAAGCCCCAGGGAGGTGGCGGTCTCCGGGGTTGCGGGGGCCCGCATACAGTATAAACATTGCCCCTGGGACCTGGTCCACCCAGGGGTTTATAGAAAACGAAGCGCGGAAGCCCGCGCTTAATTTTTTTGTTGTTTTTTCAGCCGGATTCATGCACCCAGCACGAATTCGGCCGATTTAAAAATATATATATTGCTTTTTTTGGCCCTGGGGGTCCTTGTGGGACCCCCTGAGCAGGCCTTGGGGGTCAGGGTGTTTCTACCCTGCCCCTTTTTCTTGTTTTTTATCTTTGTTTGACTCTTTTCTTGTGACTGCCAACACATTCTGGTTTGGAGTGTTGGCAGCCAATCAGAATTAAGCTTGTGCTCGGGAGGGTTCGCGAACACTCCTCGGTGCTCATATATATAAATTTATATTTTTTGAATTTCTCTGGAACTACTGAATGGATTTACACCATTTAAAAAAAAGGTCGCTTTCTGAACCAAGAGCTACCTTTTTGCCAAATTTGGTGTAATTCCGTTCAGCAGTTCGGGCTGTAGCCTGTTCCCAAAATACCTATGGAAATTAACATGGGGAAATTGCGTTTTGGGACCCCCCTTCTTTCTCGGCCCCCGCTCAATGAATCACCTTGAAACTTTCAAGATAGGAGCTGACCTGAGTGAACCATTAGTTTTGAAAGTTTTGCGAAGATTCATCAAACAGCGCCAAAGATATTGGCAAAAGAAAAAACGCTTTTTGAAGAGAAACAAGGTCCTAACTATAACTACCTACTGGTGACCGCCAGTAGGTAATATATATATATATATATATGGGATACCAACAACCCACGTTCGCCCTCCTTCATATCACACACCGTTCTGCGAGGGGGCAGATATTCAGCACTGAGCAGGTCAGAAAAGCAGCAATATCCATATTTTTCTTTGGCAAATGATTTTATCCTTTTAAAGATATTTTCAAATTACTGCAAAGTGCAAGTGCAATCATGGGATAACAGACCAACGCGTTTCGGCCATTGGCCTTCATCAGGGTCATACAGTGTGCTGTACAGAGTGTCTTTTGACAGGGGCTCATTGGTCCCGCCCATCACCATTAAAAACAGAAGTTTTGAAATTTAAAGGAACATATATGATTTAACTTGTTGTGATCTACAAGGCTGGTGTCACAATAGTGTAGGGAACTGTTGTATTGAAAAGGCCCACATCACAAAATACAACTATTATGCATCATAATTCTGGTAAAGTACCCAATGACGTATATTTTGTAATGTGTAATGCCATTCACACAGAATGCAATATAGCACCGCTACACTAGAATCTGTGCAGGTTATATATATACAAAACTCAGTACAACTTAGCCTTGATTTAAAAAAAGTCAAAGTATGGCTAAGGTACATAGATGATCTATTCCTTATATGGAAAGGCAATGAACAAGACGCAATCAAGTTTATTTCTAAACTTAATGAAAACAGATACAACATCACCCTTACACACACTCTCAGTAGAGTAGAAATTGAATTTCTAGACATAAAAGTCAGAGCAATACACAACAGAATTGAAACACAACTATTCCGTAAGGAAACAGCCGGTAACAGCCTTCTTCATGCTCTCAGCAGCCACCCAGATACTCTGAAATGGAGTATCCCTTTTGGGGAGCTGCTGAGAGCAAGAAGAAACTGTAGTACCGATGAAAGTTATCTAGAAGAAGAAAAAAACATGCTAGCACGTTTCAAGGTAAGAGGATATCCACAGTGGGTTTTAGATAGGGCAGTGTCCAAAGTCAGAATGATTGACAGACAGAGCACTTTAGAACCCAAAGACAGAGAAAACACAGAGTCCACAGAATCTAGAGTTATCCTTACGTACAATAGGGACTCTCAGAAAGTACGCAGAATTCTAACAAAAAACTGGGATAGCCTCAAAAGTGACAATATAATAGGACCTACCATCAGCGAGAGACCCAAAATTACGTACCGTAAAGGACGTAACTTGAAAGACATACTCATGTGCAGCGACATTACAGAACAAAAAAGCAGTGACACGTTTAACCTGAAGGGATTTTATCCCTGTGGCCACTGTCAAGCATGCCGCACAAGTCACATGGTTAAAGAGTTTAGCATCCCTAATTCGGCAAAGAAAAGATCCATAACACAGTTCCTTACATGTAGTACCACACATGTTATTTACATTCTAGAATGTCCCTGCAAACTGCGTTATATAGGCAGTACCACACATATGCAAAAAAAAGGGTCATGGAACACTTAAGAGCGATTACACACAAAGACCCTCACTATTCAGTGGCCAGGCATTTTGCAGACTATCATCTGTCAAACAGTGCACTGTTAAAATACTTTGTCATAGAACAAATAATGGTGGGGCAGAGAGGCGGAAACAGGGAATTGAGACTCAGGAAAAAGGAAACCAAATGGATCCTTGATCTAGAAACCCGTTATCCTAAAGGACATAACGTGGACGAGGAACTGGCAGTACATCTCATAGATGAATAAACCTATACTATCTGATTTTGTCCTGTAGCAAACCCACCAATTGTATTATATGTAGCAATTAATTTTCCTTCACCATGTATATATATGCAATGATTATTTAGCAAGTAAATGTATGTATAGATCTACGGCAAAATTTTAACCAATTATTAATTCTTTCTTCTTTTTTCTTTCTTTTCACAGGAAGAAAGGAAGGGGCCCAACACTTGAATATGGACACCTCACGGGCCACCTACCCTTTTCTTCCCCTACATTGGGATTGCACTATCGTCTGATTAGATAAGGATTTTTTACCATCATATTTTATTTATATTCATATTCATGTTTTGCTATGAACTATATATTTGGTTTCCGCCACTTGGCATATATATTGAACGAAGCACACCGGTAAAAAATGATTCCATATCCACATTGGTCATGGACTATATACAGTTTTTCGCCACTTGGCGAATGTATTGAACGGTATAGACCGGCAACGAGAAACGTGACATTTGTTTACTAGTAACTTTAATATCACCTTCTCACCTTATGCACCCGACCTGTAGGGCTCTAGTATGTGCACTTGCACGTGTCACGCTATGCCAATCAAATTGGATGCATAGACATGATTATAACAATACTTTTAGCCGGTCATTGTCTGTATATATTTGTACATATGTGCACAATTGGACTCACTGCGGTAATACAAACCACATTTTAAATCCCTTGAGCCAATTAACACTTCTTTCTATGTTCTATTGTACTTACATGTTTATATGTGTTTGCCATTACATGATGGCCGACGCCATCATTTGAAAGTGCTCCAATGTGAAACCATAGTCCGTTTTCCATGTCTATGATACAAGTCACATGTTTATGTATAGCACCGATGCACTGAGGCTCATTGTGTGATCAAGATAGTCTTCTATCGAAACGCGTTACTTTGAGCAATAAAATAACTTGTCATTCACGGAACCCGAGAGCGCGATTCATTGTATGGTTTTGTGATATATATATATATATATATATATATATATATATATATATATATATATATATATATATGAACAACCAGTCAGCTCCCAAAGAAGAAGGCATGTACACAAAGCTGCTGGAATATGGCACCTTTATTTTCCTGGGTCTCCCTCCACCCCGAGCTCAAGGAGATGCGTTTCGGCTTCGCAGAAGCCTTTGTCAATCGAATTGGTGCCCAAACTGAGTGAGTATATATAGCACTTTCCCTACAGGTGCAAAGTAGACATAGATAAAATACTTTTACATATATGAAATGCACTGATGTTCCTGTGCTGTAAAATGTAACTGTTCTATAAGTATACACATAGGCATTTTCACGCTGGTATCATTAGAACAGATCCGACATTTACACTATTTTACAATGTCTGCACAGTACATTAGATAACTAAATATCTAAAAATTGGGATATTTGCGAAACCAGCAACATCATGCCTCTCTCCATGTCATGTGCATAAAAATGTACATATATAAACCGTATCAATGTCGCCTGCTCAAATGGGAACATTTAGTGTATATGCACACAGGGCCGTCAATCGCTCAGAAACTTGTGCCTGAAAGCATAAAATAAAATGAAAAAAATATAAAAATTGTGCTGCAAAATATCACCTTATTATTATAGCAAGATTACCCCTAATACGGCATTTTCAGAAGGGCTGGGTCACAGATTAATCAATATACGATCTGTGTTATATGCCAGGAGAGCAAAGATATTTAGTGCCCTATTATCTTCGCATAAACCAAATTGATGTCCTCTGGAAGCATTGGGGCATAGTGATTTACATCAGCACACCGAGGCCGAAATAAACACACATTGTGGTATTCCAACATAAATGCTGGCCAGCAGGCGCGCACTCATGTCCCCACATCAGAACTTTGAGACTTATTTTTCCCTTTTAATGGCGTTATTCGATTTTCTTTTCATCATTTTTTTCGTTAGCCCCGTGTGGATTGGACTAATGTAATTGACTTATGTATGGGTCACAGCTTATGGACTTCTGTCACTTATCGGTCTGCCGAGTTGCCTTATGGGAGTTGTAGTGTTGTGGGGACATGAGTGGGCGCCTGCTGGCCAGCATTTATGTTGGAATACCACAATGTGTGTTTATTTCGGCCTCGGTGTGCTGATGTAAATCACGATGCCCCAATGCTTCCAGAGGACATCAATTTGGTTTATGCGAAGATAATAGGGCACTAAATATCTTTGCTCCGCCACCTCCCTGAGGCTTATATAATTATATGCGGGGGGCATGCGGCCCCCCGCAGCCCCGGGGACCGCCACCTCCCCGGGGCTTTTAATTATTTTGGGTGGGGGGCCTAACAGGCCCCCCCAAGCCCCAGGGACCACCACCTCCCCAGGGCTACTTGATATGAATGCGGGGGGCCACACAGCCCCCCACAGCCCCAGGGACCGCCACCTGTATTCAGAAACAAAGTGTGCGGGGGCTCGAGCCCCCCCACACTGCCCCGGGGAACACCACCTTCCCTGGGCATTGAATATCTAAATGCAGGGGTCCGTTGCGGACCCCCGGGCCCTGGGGATCACCACCTCCCTTCAGGTGCTATTTATACACTTATTCATGCAGTAAATTTGGAGGTGGAGTCTGTCAAGTTTTAAGGTGTGCATGGACTTCTGTCTCAAGTATGTTTCTACTTGTATATGTATTTTCATATGGCTTATACATTTGAAGGTGCATGATGTATAACAAAGAGCTGTTGTTGCTTTTTATGTGGTAGGCTCAAGACTGTGAGTACTAGTAGAATGGTGAAGATGCAGCACAAAAGTGTGGTTTAAAAGATGCTGACATAAGGTGTTATTGATTAGGCTTCCTTTTTTAAGCTTTTAGAGAGGTACAGTTGAAATATGCCGCATCATTTTTGATGTTTGCTTGAAATTGGAATTTTGTTTTGTGAATTTTTAAGGTTTGGATAGTGTTATGGTACAGACATATTCATGTATGCTTTTAGTAATATGGTGAGACTTTTACTAAAGATATGTGAAGGGTTCCTTATTTGTATTTGGGTTGGTGTAATATTATAAGTAGTTGTGGAATGGTTAAGCAGCAGCCTGAAAGTGTGGTTTGAGATGTTTCTAGAGATGTTATTTGTTAGAGTAATTTGTATGATGTGAGGAAAGTTATATTTCATATATAACGCATACTTTTCAGTGTCTGTTTGAAAATTGAAGTGTACTCTGTGAAGTTTTGAGCTGTGCATGGTGTTGTGATTGAGATATGTGTCTACTTGTTAATATATTATGGTATGTGTTATGTGTCTGAAGATGATAGATGTATAAAACACACGTATACATTTATATGATTTTTACTTTTATAGATGCTGTGTTATATTCCATATAGGTACCCTATATAGGCACAGGTAACATCGCAACCTTTCACCTACATATATCCCTACATTACATACACAACGGTTCTTAGGCACTGACCTTTTACCTAGATATGACACTGCATCCAGAACGCGGGTTTTTCCCTGGTTCGATTCTCATACATTATGCATGAGGATTGTTGGAAGCACAGCAGGACTAACAGTAGGATTACCATCTCCTGTATAATATCTCTGTATAGAGTTCAGGCCCAACGTCATCCTTTAGGCCAAAACAGTAACACAGCAAGGTAGGACCCCTGGGGAGACCTATGGGTATATATACAACACATCTTGCTTAGGAAGATAGAGGAGACCGTGACTTCCCGGCTGCCACACTAACCAGAGACACTGAGGTTCCTGCATGCAGACGCTCCAACTAGCAGTGGTCTAACATCCCTCGCGGGGTGTCCAACTTGAGACCAGGATGGGGTCCCATATCCTCTAACTCTCAGGTAATGGGGTTGACTAGATCCTAGAGGAATTCTTGGCATAGCACCTACACAGATGCTAGGTACATTTAGGTACATCTAGTTAGGGAGGCATCGTAGGAGTACGCACTTTTATCATGTGTTTTATGTACATGTATGTATTCATGATTTCTGCAAGATGGTAGAACTATACCATCCTTTTACTTTCATAGTATTGCTAATCATACATCTCTGCTACTGTCTAACGGTTGTTGCAGCTCATCTATTCTACACTAGAATAACAACTGTTCAATAAATACTTATTGAAACGCCCAGCCTGTTTATTCTGTGTATCTCTCTGAGACAAACTAAGTGAGCACGAGTGACTAAGCGAAAGGTAGTATATTGTTTCCACAATCCTGGGGGATCAGGGTTGTCATGTTCTGAGGTTGCCAGAAACTGTTCTCTCCCCGATAAGAGGAGACTCTAGTGGCACTGTGAGCTAGCTAATACAGACAGGCTAACGTATCCGGTGGGGGTGCTCGGAATCCGTCCGCCACCAATCCCACAGTTTATGTTATCCAAAAACCACAGATCCTATATAGGTAATATAGGAACTACACGACAGCTGCTGGTAGGAAAAGGTACAGACAAATGCATACATGGTTTTAGAAATATGGGGAGACTTTTATGAAAGATAAGTGAAGTGTTGCTTTGCTGTTAGCTATGATGTATACCTGATTACTGCTAGAATAGTGAAGCAGTAGTATTGGAAAAGTGATGTTTAAGATATGTTGGGAGAGGAATTATTGATTATGGTACTTTATAAGAGTCTACTTATGTAATCACTCAGTCAATAGTCATGCTGTTATGAAATCACCCATGCACTACCTTTGCACTCCTTTATTCACTCAGGCACTACCTCAGTAGTCCTGCAATCACCCAAGAAGTACCCATGCACTTATAAAATCACCCAGTCACTTCCTATGTAGTCATGTAAATCGCCAGATATTACCCCTGTAGTCATGCAATCACCCAGGCTTTCCCCTATGTACTCCTTTAATCCCCCAGACGTTACCCCTGTACTCATGCAATCACCAATGCATTAGCTATACAGTGCTTCAATCACCCAGGCACTATCTTTGCACTCTTTGAATCATGCAGGCACTACTCTTGTACTTATGTAATCACTCAGCCAGTACTCATGCACTTTTAAAATCACCCAGGCACTACCTTTGCACACCTGTAATCACTCAGGCAGTATCTAAGTACTTCTGTAATCACCCAGGCAGTACTCATGGACTGATAGAATCACCCACTCACTTGCTATGTACTCCAGTAATCCCCCAGATATTACCCCTGCAGTCATGCAATCACCCAGGCACTAGTTATGTACTACCCCTGTAGTAAAGCAATCATGCAGGCTGTACCTATGCACTCATGTAATAACCCACACACTACCCTTGCAGTCATAGAATCACCCAGGCCATACTGTTGCACTCATCTATTCACCTAGGCAATACTTAATGACTCATCTATGCCTTCAGGTGCTATTTATATACTTATCCATGCACTCAACGTCTATGTCTGCACCCATGCAATTAGCCAGTCACTATCCATCTTCTCCTGCAATTACCCAGTGACTACCCTTGCACTCATACAATCACCCAAGCACTATCCATGGAGTTATGCAATCACTCAGGCAGATCTATTACATGTCTCATTTTCTAGGTTTCACTATATTCCAGAAATAGAGTATACATATTTGTTTTAGATATCATGATGATTTGAAAATGTAGAGACATATGTATGCATGCTTGTAACAATATGGAGAGACTTATAGTTGAGTCATGTAACAGTCTGCTGCTTTATATTTGGCTAGGCCCAACACTCATGCAGTTATAAAAACACCCAAGTACTCCCCATGCAGTCTTCCAATGACCCAGGCACTACATATGCACTCCTGTAATCATTCAGGCATTACTGCTGCACTCATGCAATCATCTAGGCACTATCTATGCACTCATGCAATCACCAAGGTATTACCCATGCACTCTTTCAATCATGTAGCCACTATTCATGCACCTATATAATCACCCAGGCACTACTGTTGCACTCCTTCAATCACGGAGGCACTACCCTTGTACTCATGTAATCACTCAGCCAGTAGTCATGGTGTTATGAAATCACCCAGGCACTACCTTTGCACTCCTTTATTCACTCAGGCACTACCTCAGTAGTCCTGCAATCACCCAAGAAGTACCCATGCACTTATAAAATCACCCAGTCACTTCCTATGTAGTCATGTAAATCCCCAGATATTACCCCTGTAGTTATGCAATCACCCAGGTGTTACCTATGTACTCCTTTAATCCCCCAGATGTTACTGCTGTACTCATGCAATCACCAATGCATTAGCTATACAGTGCTTCAATCACCCAGACACTATCCTTGCACTCTTTCAATCATGCACGCACTTTTCTTGTACTTATGTAATCACACAGCCAGTACTCCTGCACTTATAAAATCACCCAGGCACTACCTTTGCACTTGTGTAATCACTCAGGTAGTACCTTAGTACTTCTGTAATCACCCAGGCAGTACTCATGCAGTTATAAAATCACCGACTCACTTCCTATGTACTTCATTAGTCCCCCAGATATTAACCATGGAATGATGCAATCACCCAGGCACTAGTTATGTACTACCCCTACAGTTATTGAATCATGCAGTCTCTACCTATGCACTCATGCAATTACCCAGGCATTATCCCTGCAGTCATGGAATCACCTAGGCATTATCGCTGAGGTCATACAATCAGATAGGCATTACCAAGCTAGTACACTTGCACTTATGTAATGACCCAGGCACTACCCTTGCATTCTTCAAATCACCCAGGCACTAGGCCTGTACTCTTTCAATCACCCAACCAGTATCTATGCACTTATAAAATCACCCAGGCAGTATCTATGCACTCCTCCAATCACTCAGGCACTACCACTACACTCATACAACCTCCCACACATTACCCCTGCACTCATGCAATCACCCACACTTTACTCATGCACTCCGGCAATCTCCCAGACATTACCCCTGCACTTATGCAATCACCCAGGCATTACCCATGCACTCTTTCAATTACTTAGGTAGTACGCATGGACTCTGCACCTCTGTTCCTTCTTTCAGGACTTTTTTTGTGTCTTTCTGCACCTGTCGCTTCTTTCTGCACCCCTTTTGTGTCTTTCTGCACCCCTCTTCCCTCTTTCTGCATCCCTGTTTCCTCTTTCTGCACTGCTTTTGTTTCTTTCTGCACCTCTTTTGGTTCGTTCTATATTTCACTCGCCTCTTCTTGTACCCCTCGTGCCTCTTTCTGCACCTCTGTTGGTTCTTTCTGCACTGTTCTGGCTTCTTCCTGCACCTCTGTTCCAAATTTCTGCATCCCTCTTGCCTTTTTCTGCACCCCTGTTCCCTCTTTCTGCACCTCTGTTGCCTCAGTCTGCCCACCTGTTCCCTCTTTCTGCACCCCTGTTGCCTCTTTCTGCACCCCTATTGCCTCTTTCTGCACCTCTGTTCCTTTTTTGTGTACTTTTTTCTTTTTATTTGTGTACATCTTTTGCTTCTTTCTGCACCCCTCTTCTCTGTTTCTATACCCCTCTTCCCTCTTTTTGCTGCTGTGTTCCTTCTTTTGCACTTCTTTTGTTTCTTTCTGCACTCTTCTTTCCTTTTTGCATCCCTCTTGCCTCTTTCTGCAGTTCTCTTGTCACTTTTTGCACCTCTCTTGCCTCTTTCTGCACCTCACTTACCTTTTTCTGCACTTCTCTTGCTTCTTTCTACACCTCTGTTGCTTCTTTCAGTAATTCTGTTGCCTCTTTCTGCACTTTCTTTGGTTGTTTGTGCACCTGTCTTGCATCTTTCTTCACCTCTGTTGCTTCTTTCTGCACCTCACTTGCTTCTTTCTGTACCCCTCTTGCCTCTTTCTGCAACCCTCTTTCCTCTTTCAGCACTTCACGTGCCTCTTTCTGTACTTTTCTTTCCTTTTTCTGCACATCTCATGCCTCTTTCTGCACCTCTCTTGCCTCTTTCTGCACATCTCTTGGTTCGTTCTGCACTGCTCTTCCCTTTTTCTGCACCTCTCGTGCCTCTTTTGCACCTCTTTTGCTTCTTTCTGCATTTCTTTCTCCCTTTTCTGTATCCCTCTTGCCTCTTTCAGCACCTCTGTTGCTTCTTTCTGCACTTCTTTTACTTTTTTCTGCACCCCTCGTGCCTCTTTCTCCATCTTGTTTCCGTTTTCCTTCATGTGTATTGGTTCTTACTGTACTGCTCTTGCCTCTTTCTGCACATCTCTTCCCTTCTTCTGTACCTCTGTTGTTTCTTACTGCACTGTTCTTGCTTCTTTCTGCACCTCTGTTGCAGTCCATTTCCTACCATGCCTTAAACGTCACTTTTGTCCTACTGCTTTACCATTCTAGTAATGCTCAGAGTGTTGGGCCTGGGCAAATATAAAAAAAAAGCATATAACATGTCTCAGGTGTAAGTCTCACCATATTCCCAAAAACATATATGCATTTGTTTGTACCTTTTAAATAGAAGGTGTTTCTTTAGTAATAGATAAGAATATTTGTATATAATTATTTTAATAATATTAAATTATTTTTAAAAACTTTTTTTGCCAGATATTCTCCATTATTTTTAAGAAATATTCAGTATGACAAGAAAAGTTGAAAAGAAAAGACAACAAAAAAACCAGTACTATTTAAAGGCGAGAGAAAAGCAGACATTAGATGAAGTACAACATGTGACATTGAAGAAAAAGTCTTCTGGTAAGAGAACTAAAGAATTTGTTTAAAGACTTTTAAGGACTGGAAAGAATTTTGAAAATGGGGAAAACAGAAAGAAAAGTTGTAGAACCAAGGAAAAGGAAATGAAAAAGGACAAATTAATGGAAAATCAGGTTATGGGAAAACAATCTATGCTGAAAGAAGAATGAAAGAATATAAGGACATTAGGAAATGAATGTATAAAAGTAGAGTACTACAACATTTATTGAAAGATTGCAAAAAATATAAAAAAGATCCGCCTTTTACAAGAAAAAACAACAGATTAAAAGTGTAGTCGAAAACGCTTTTAAATTGAAAAGAAGATTGTTTATATTAGTATTGAAGAGAATGAAAACATTGAATAAAACTGTGCATTTTATGAAGGAGAAAAGTAAAAGAAAATGACTGGTTAATAGAACTAACTTTTGCAAAAAATTTTGGGTGAATGGAAGCACACTTCTAGTACTGAACCTTTTTTTAATGGAGAAAGCTGTTTTCAACAAAATACATTAGTTCACGCAATTGATACCAGTGGTCGTTCTTATGAAGTTAAAAACGGTTGTCCAATTGAAAAAGAAAAGATGGTTGCTAGAAATGTGGAAGAAGTAATAGCTGAAGAAGTTCAAGGGAGACGTTCACAAGCTCCAGTGTATAGGTGGGATTGTAGTAGTATTTGTAGTATACGACAGAAATCTATTGAGATTTTACGAAATTTCTTACGAGAGTATGGTAAAAAAAGTGTTAAACAGAAGATTAAGATGTTGCAAGGACTAGATCCTTGTAAAGTGAGAAAGTATAGTGGCTTGCAGGGTCATTCTCTGGCTTGTCTTTCTAGAAAAGTGTGTCAAAGTACTTTTCATCATTTGAGAATGTTAGCAGTACATCACTCAGAAATGCAGAAGTTAGTAAGAAGATTGTACTATGTAAAAAGTCCTGCATTATCTTTAAGTGAAATAAATACTGCTCTTTTGCATGGTTCAGTATCGGACGTAAAAAAAGTTTGTGATGATATACAGTTTCATTTCTTTGGTCCTGAAGAGGAGTGTAGAGAAAGTGAGAGTTTCATAAGTGTAGGTGTTGAAGAAGAGGTGGAAGATAGTACTACTGAGAAGTTTGTAGAAGAAATTACAAAGTTTAAGGTAGTTTGTTGGGAAAAACCAAACTATGGGGGTCATTACAATGACTGGCGGATCGCCACTGCCCATATGGCGGTGGCGATCTGCCCGCCATTCCCCTCCGCCCGCATGCCATTACCCCCCCCCGCCACATTACGATGGCGGGGGGGAGCCCGGCGGATGGAAAGACCGTCCGCCGGTTTTCCGCCGGTCACAGGGGTGACCGGGCGGAAAAGGGCAGTAATATGGTGACGGTGTCTGAAAGACACCACCATTCATATTATGATGACTGCAGAGATGTGCCTTTTCATGGCGGCAACGCCGCCATGGAAAGGCATATGGTCTTTTACAATGGGGGCTCGTTGTGGGCTCCTGGGGGAGGGGGGCTGGGGGGTGCACTTGGGGGGTACCTATGGTACCCCCCTGCATTGGCATGGTCAAGGTGGCAGGCACCACGCAGTGCCTGTCACCCTGTGCATGCCAATGCACGACATGCATTCCCAGCATTGTGGCGGGTGGTGCTAGAACGCCGCCCGCCACAATGTTGGGAATAGGGGATACCTCCGCCACTGTGGAGGTGGCATCCTAATACTCGCGGCGGGACCACCGCTGCTATGCCTGACGGTCCCATTCACCGCTATGGTGGCGGGCGGACAAAGTCCGCCCGTCATCATAATGACCTCCTATGTTAGTATTTGTTGTCGACGTACTCACTATAGAAGTCAAACTAGGAATGTTGATGTGTATTTAAAAAGTGAAAAGGAAAACAATGATAAATGGGAGCAATTTGGTGCTTATTTGTTGGTGAAAGGTCATTTTGAGTTGGGTAGTGATGAACCTATTTGTAAATATTGTTACAACAAATTAGAAAAGAACCAAATGCCAGCTAGAGCTGTACATAATAACCTAGAGTTGGTAGGTATTCCTTCTGAACTGGTAGATTTAAATACATATGAGTCCATTCTTATTCAATCTGTGCACCCATTTCAGGCTATAGTTCGCATGGAGCCTAAAACAGGTGAGCTGCCTGCAACAGATTTACAAAGAGGTTTAAAAGGAAGAGTTGTGTATTTAACTTTAGATTTTAAGAAAAATATTGAAACTGGTGTTGTAGAGAGAGAGGAAAGTGAACCTGTAGTTATTCTAGTTAATGGTGTACCAACAAAGAGTCGGAAAATATGGCAAGAGTTAGTAGATGTCACCAAACTTCAAAAAGCTACATTATATCTTATACAAAACAATATTTATTATAAAAATGTATATGTGGAAGAAGAAGAAATATCTTTAGAAGATGATAGAGAAATTTCAACTGGCCAAATAGAAAAAGTGGACAAGTCCAGGAGTGAAGAAATTTACGAACATTACAGTGTACATCCTCTACATTCAAAAGAAGTGATTGGAAACACTATTGAATTATTCCAAATGAAGAAAGCGAAAAGAACTCCCATGAGTGTTTGGGAAAAAAGTTTAGAATCCCGTTGTTTTCCACAGCTCTTCCCTACTGGAAAAGGTGGAAGATATGATGAACGAACAGTACAGATTCCAGCTTCAGAATACCGCTTGACAAGATTGTACTCAGAAGATTCAATATTTCGACAGTGCATTCCATATCTATCTCATCTTCTATTTGAAAGTGACTTGTCTGGACTTTCATATGCAGGGAACCACATATTAAAAACAGGAGTTCATCTTACACATGTTTCTGCAAAGGAATTTATGGATAAAGTTCAACAAAGAGACGATCATTTGGAATCTCACTTAATTAATTTGGTGGCGTGTCAACGTGGTACTAATGAGTATTGGTATCTGTAGTATCTTCATGTTGTGTATTATGTACTGTGTTATCTTGTTCCTAGCTGCTCAGCCAGTGTGAGTGTTCTGTGTGGAATGTTGGTGTGTGGGCCATGAGTGGAATGCTTGAGTGACTGGGTATGAGTGGTGACAGTTGGTGGAAGGGCTGAGCAGCTAGCAGGCTGCTCCTGGTGGGGCTTCTCTACAAGATCTAAGCTACCTGTTTATCTACTTGAATAAACCTACTTGAACATCTTCTACCAGCGTGGACTACATTTATTTTGGCGACGAGTTGGAGACTTGCTCATGCTCTACAGTGAAAGAAGCTTAAGATGACAGCTACAAATAGTCAACATGTTGGTGAGAAGCGTCAGACAACACAAGGAAATTTCCACGACAAGTCTGGGTCACAAGTTGCCATACAGAAACAAAAGAAGCCACAAAGTAAACCAAGGAAATTGGAACAGCACGCCTTGCAGCCCCACCAGTGTCCATTACACCGGACAGCCCCAACTCAAGCGTGCTGTACTCTGTTCATCTGGCAGATATCAACAAGAACTGTGCCTTTGAGGAAGGTGAGCAACATCATTTTGCACTTTCATTCTGTCATTTCTAGTGTGGACACTATGCAAGGACTTGTGATTGGAGGGTTTTGCTGCACCAATTTGTTGGACATTAACAGTAACCTTTTCATCAGCTCAGCAAAATCTTACATTTTGAGAATGTTTGGCACTAGACGAATCTATTTTTTTAAAATGTGTGTTCACTGGATCGTGATATTGTCAGACACTGGCACAGGGAGTCTCGCACAGATTTCGCCCAGCGTCAGGGTCACAGTGTGGGCCTTTCACCATGAGCATATCAAGCACATCTCTGATATGAATTCAAGGACACTATATTGCGTGCTAATAAAAGCAGGGTGCTAAAGGAAACAAGTGATCCACATTGTTTTGCGGCAGTCTAAGCTTGGTCTCGGAGCAGGGACCACAAAGGGGCCACACAGGGTTTATCAATGTATTTTACATTGCCTGAGATGAGGGGACATGCTGCAACATTGGTACCATGACCAATAGGCAAGACGCCTTGTGACATTTCTATTACTGTGAAGACAAGCGGAGAACGCAAGCACTGGTGCTACGTACTGCTCAAGGTGAGGCATTTGTGGTCCATTATTTGCTTGTACACTTGAGACTTGCCCACAGTAACGGCAGTTAAGCTTCCGCTTTTCTCTTTAAACGAGGCCGAGCTGTGCCTAGCGCGCGCACTCTGAGCGTGTCAAGAAGCACGTGCAGTCCTACCTGCCCTGCTCTCCTGCTGTCCAGCGATGCCTCCTCGGATCTATTGTGACGTATGTATTTCTAAGAGGTTTCTGGCTGACACGACGTTTTGGAGCATCTAAGCGCCGGGAGCCACCTGGCGCAACGTGAACAGTGTGCCACCATCTTAGGGTTGGCTGTGGCACATGTTATTTGACGGTATTCTACTCATTATGCCAATCACGTTTTCATCAATTGCGGCGTTTTCAATAAAGTTTAATGGAAAGTTTCAGCTGACCGGGAACGCCGCTTTGTGGACATCAGCTTCACTTCTGTTCTTCCTGTCTGTAGGTGAATGGTTTTATGGAGCAGCGGGGTATTACAGGTACCTTCTCCTTTACTTGGTCCACAGTTGTGGAGCAGCTTCTAGTTTTTCTTGGGACACAAACAATGCGACATAAGTGGATTCAAGCTTTTGAATAATGCTATTCTTGAAACAATAAGAAATCAACACGCAACATGTTTGGTAATGATTACCATTTTTCCTCCACGAAATGTTAGGTATCGTGTGGGCTGAACCTTTTGTTTATTGTACTTTAGAGACATTTTCTTCAAGAGACTTTTACTACAAAAGTGGGTGGTGCTTCTGCCGGTTACTAGTAGCACCTTAAGTTAATGGTTAGCCTACTATCCAGTTTAATGTGGGAAAGCTACTGTGTTTGGAGCAGTTTTGTTTAAAAAATGGTTATGTTTTAAATTTGATCTTTCCCTAAGCAAGTTTTTTGTGTATGAGTGTTACAAGCCTTACATGAGGGGGTTGGCTTGATGTGTTTTGTGCATGTCTTTTTCAATTCAAGTATCCCTCACTTTGGGATGGGAATGGGTTTTAGTCCCATATCTCTCTTTAAAACACTGTACCCTTACAGGAGCGTTGGGTCAAGCGTTTTGTTTCCCTTTCACATTTGTTTCCCTTTCAAGCAGGAATGGGTTTTTGTCCCATTTCCTCACTGTGAACCATTTACCCTTACATGAGGGTTGGCTTTAGGGTTTGTTTCCCTTTCATGCTTGGAATGGGTTTTAGTCCCATGTCCATACGTTATGTCACTGCACCCTTACATGAGGGTTGTACTTGTTGCAAGGTTTTTTCTTTTTTCCTTGTGTGCGTAAGCCACCATGTGCCGCACGTTCAATTTTGTTGCAAGGTTATTGTTACTGCACCCTTACATGAGGGTTGTACTTGTTGCAAGGTTTTTTCTTTTTTCTTGTGTGCGTAAGCCACCATGTGCTGCACGTTCAATTTTGTTGCAAGGTTATTATTCCTTGTGTGCGTAAGACACCATGTGCCGCACGTTCATTTTTGTTGTAGTGGTTGTCTTTCACTACCTTTCAATGGGGTTTTGGTCCTTTGGGTCCCTTATTAGGGGCAGGAATTTGGTCTTAGTCCCTTTTTCCACATTTTCTTCCTACATGGGAGTGTACACGTTTTTTTCTCCTCACATGGGGAGCACACATATTGAGTTTCATATTTCTTTCCTTTATTAGAGGAGGGGGATGGGTATTCTGTATCTATCTTTCCTCCTTGTGTAGTCCCTTTCCCTCTCGTGGTGTGGTGCTTACCGTACATCCCTGGGTATGCAGACTATTTGCTTATGTTGTACTTTCTTGATGTTTATAGTTTTTAAAGTTTAGTTTAATTATACTTCTATTTTATAGGAAGGAGATAATGTAGTATCTTCATGTTGTGTATTATATACTGTGTTATCTTGTTCCTAGCTGCTCAGCCAGTGTGAGTGTTCTGTGTGGAATGTTGGTGTGTGGGCCATGAGTGGAATGCTTGAGTGACTGGGTATGAGTGGTGACAGTTGGTGGAAGGGTTGAGCAGCTAGCAGGCTGCTCCTGGTGGGGCTGCTCTACAAGATCTAAGCTACCTGTTTATCTACTTGAATAAACCTACTTGAACATCTTCTACCAGCGTGGACTACATTACTACAGTATCATCGTCACGGCGAACTTAAAAGTATGTTAAGAAACGTAGGTACTCCTACGTGGTTTCTAACACTTAGCTGTGCTGAATATGCATGGGATGAGTTACTTGAATTTCTACCACAAGCAAATTCAAATGTAAAAAACATTGAATTGAAGACAGCTGGAGAATTGTGTTCCTTGGATCCTGTGAATGTGTGCAGATACTTTAATCATAGGTTTCAAGCTATGATGTCTTTTATCTGCAATAAAAGTAATACACCTCTTGGAGAAGTTACTGATTTCCAAGCCAGAGGTGCTCCTCATATACACATGCTATTATGGATCAAGAATGCACCAAAATTTGAAACTGATACTGATGGAAGTGTTGTGTCTTTCATCGAAGAGTATGTTACCTGTGCCATTCCAGAAAAAGGAGGATAAAACAGCTTGAGACAACAAGTTTTACGGTTTCAAAGTCATCGATGTGGAAAATATTGTCGACGAAAATACAACAAGGGAAAATTTTATACAAAATGTCGTTTTGGATTCCCACGTCCTATAATTTCAAAAGGAAGAGTCAATAGTTTTATGTCAGCAGTAAGACATACTATAACTCAAAAATCTCCGAAGAATACATACAACATAAAAAGAAGTGACTGGAAACACTATTGAATTATTCCAAATGAAGAAAGCGAAAGGAACTCCCATGAGTGTTTGGGAAAAAAGTTTAGAAGCCCGTTGTTTTCCACAGCTCTTCCCTACTGGAAAAGGTGGATGATATGATGAACGACCAGTACAGATTCCAGCTTCAGAATACCGTACAACAAGATTGTACTCAGAGGATCCAAGATTTCGACAGTGTGTTCCATATTTATTTCATCTTCTGTTTGAAAGTGACTTGTCTGGACTTTCATATACAGTGAACCACATATTAAAAACAGGAGTTCATCTTACACATCTTTTTGCAAAGGAATTTTTGGACAAAGTTGAACAAAGAGATGATCATTTAGAATCTCAGTTAATTAATTTGATGGCGTGTCAACGTGGTACTAATGAGTATTGGTATCATCGTCACAGAGAACTTAAATGTATCTTAAGGAACTTAGGAACCCCTACATGGTTTGTTACGCTTAGCTGTGCTGAATACGCATGGGACGATTTACTTGAAATTCTACGAGAAGCAAATTCAAATGTAAAAAACATTGAATTGAAGACAGTTGGAGAACTGTGTTCCTTGGATCCTGTAAATGTGTGCAGATATTTTAATCATAGGTTTCAAGCTATGATGTCTTTTATCTGCAATAAAAATAATCCACCTCTTGGAGAAGTTATTGATTTCTTTTGGACAAAGGAGTACCAAGCCAGAGGTGCACCTCATATTCACATGCTGTTATGGATCAAGAATGCACCAAAATTTGGAACTGATAATGATGAAAGTGTTTTGTCTTTCATTGAAAAATATGTTACCTGTGCCATACCAAAAAAAGGAGGAGAAAACA
This sequence comes from Calotriton arnoldi, assembly GCA_963921515.1. Classification (NCBI taxonomy): domain Eukaryota; kingdom Metazoa; phylum Chordata; class Amphibia; order Caudata; family Salamandridae; genus Calotriton; species Calotriton arnoldi. The sequence continues at coordinate 409,885 of CAWUFW010013261.1, forward strand.
ACTTGAGACAACAAGTTTTACGGTTTCAAAGTCATCGATGTGGGAAATATTGTCGACAGAAATACAAGTCAAAGGGAACATTTTATACAAAATGTCGTTTTGGATTCCACGTCCAGTAATTTCAAAAGGAAGAGTCAACAGTTTCATGTCGGCAGTAAGGCATACTGTAACTCAAAAATCTCCGAAGAATACTTACAACATAAAAATAATTGAAAAATCAAAGTATATTAATGACTACGATCCAGTGATTTTGACGATGTGGAATGCAAATATGGATATCCAGTATGTTGCAGATAATTCGATTGCTGTTGCTCGCTATGTTACGTCATATATAACCAAATCTGAAAAGACGGAGTTGAAAGAAATGTGGGAAGAAATTTCACAAGAGAAGACTCTTAGTAACAAATTGTACAGCTTTAGTTTGAAGATGCTTTCCCATCGAGAGATTGGATCGTACGAATGTTCGGATCGGTTGACCTCTGCAAGTTTATATTCAAAGTCTAGAGGAATCATTTGGGTAAGTCTAGGTCTTGCTGCAACAAGAAATCGAGTATTGAAATCTGTACAAGAAATTGAATACTTAGCATTGAATGAACCAGAAAGTACAGATATTGTTAAAACGAATATGTTGGATACGTACTATCCTAGAAGAAGTCTACATCTTGAAAACATATGTCTGTATGTAGTACTGCAACATTACAGCTTTAAGAGAAATGTTTCAGAAAATACTAATGAAGAAAAATATGCAGTTATTGGAAATGAAGGCTGTTTGGTAAAACATGCCAAAGGAAATCTTATTATTCACGGAAAACTCAGTTGCGAAACTCCAGATAAAAGAGAATTTTTCTTTTTAGCTTTTCAAGCCTTGGCATAGTGAAGCGGAATTACTTGGGGAGTTCGACTGCTATGAAGATTCTTTTAATACATGTAAAGATAACATTCAATGCACAATTTTCCCTACTTATCTACAAATGTTAGATGAAGAGATTGAACAAGAAACTACTATTGCAGCTGAAATAGCTAGAGACAGTTCTCAAGATAGTCAGAGTTCTGCTCCACTACGTCAAGATCCTCTAGGACAACCAATTCTTGAAAATGAAGCAGCAATAGCCATGAGTGAAGTAGAAACGACAATGCAACAAGCACAACAGGATGTTATTGATTTGAGAAAGTTGGAAGAACAACTGAATACTGAACAAAAAGAAATATATCAGCAAGTGAAACTACAGATTCAGCATGGTTTGCTACATGAAAAAGAATGCCAATGTACATCATTTAAACCTATTCGAATGTACATTAGTGGTGAAGCTGGAACAGAAAACAGTTTTTTAATTAAAGTTTTGACCAGTTATCTACACAAAACTACTGGATGTCCTTTATCTTGTGTTGTAACAGCTCCAACTGGATTAGCAGCACACAACATTAAGGGGATTACTTTACATCGATTACTCTTGCTACCAGTTGAACATGAAAATAAATTGGAATATTACAAGCTATCTGGAGAAGCTTGTTATGAAGTTTCAAGAGTACTAAAGAAAATGAAACTTCTGATCATTGATGAGGTGAGCATGGTCTCAAACTTAATGCTTACCTTTGTACACTTGAGAATGCCACAGATTTTAAAAACAGATTATGATGTTCTATTTGGAGGAAAACATGTAATTGTATTTGGCGACCTACTACAACTTACTCCTGTGAAAGGGCAACCTGTTTTTAAAACACTTGTCCATGAAGACACTAGAAAATCTTTGTATTGGAAATGTTAACATTTGGTCTCATTTTGAATATAAAGAACTTATTAAAAATATGCGACAAGCAAATGATGAACATTATGGAAAAATTCTTCAAGATATAAGAATTGGTGTTTTGACAAAACATGGTAAAGTAGCTTTACAAAGTCGGCTACTAACAAACTTGTTTCCAAATAAAAATATTGCTCCTGAAATAATGTACAAAAAATTGGATAAAAGAAGTCTATAGTTTACCTAATGCCAACACTGCAAGAGTGTTCTACATTCAATAAAAAACTTTTGAAACTGGAAAAACAACCAATAGTGAAAATGGAAGCCATTGATAAAATGGAACACGAAGGAGTTACTATTCTTCTCTCAGAGAAATTACAGTTAAAATTGGATTCTTTGGAGAAATCTGTATCTAAGGCTGCAGGTTTAGAAAAGACTTTATATGTATGTGTAAACTGTCGGGTAATTTGACGGCGTAATTTGGATGTAGAAAGAGGTTTAGTAAATGGAGCAATGGAAAAAGTTGTTGATTTTGTTAATTATGAGAAGAGAGATGGAATTGAATTTTTGAAGGTTAAATTTGATCAGATTGAAGAGGTAAAACAGATTGGACGTTGTGCTGTTCGTTTTTTGCTTGTGAAATACTTGTATGTTCGTAGAAAACAGTTTCCTCTTTCTTTAGCATATGCAGTAACCATTCATAAATCTCAAGGTTTAAGTGTAGACAGTGCTTTGGTAAACATTGGAACTACAGTGTTTAAAGAAGGCATGGCATACGTTGCATTGTCTCGAGTAAGAACATACTTACTCTGAGATAATCAATCAATTTGATTGATTTTGATGAGAAAAAGGTTAGTGCTGATGCAAATTGTGTAAGATAGTATAATCGGTTAAGAAGACTGTATGCTCCTAACTTAGGTGAATATCCCATATATGAAAAACGTGTAGTATGTCCAAAACGAAAATATGACAAACATTCTAGTGAGGTTGGAAAAAAGAAACCAATTCAAGAGAATGATGAAACTGCAAAGAAAATGAAAATGGACACTGTTGATGATATTGTAGGATACCAGTTAGAAAATAGTTCAGGTATCAACTGCTATGCTAATGTAATTGTGAACGTTGTGTTTTATCTAGAAGATCTTCATCATTAAATTATGGAAAATCGAGAAAAAAGATTCTGTTCTTTGTTACATTATATTTTTGAAAAGTTGGAAACTGATAAAACTAAAATCCATACTGTTTCTGGCATACAGCATCTTTTGGATATATGTACTGGTTCTTCACAATTTATACTTAATGTACAACAAGATGCACAAGAATTTCTTATGTTTATGCTTGCAGTATTGGAAGATGAAGGAATACAAATTGAAAATTTGTTTGGAGTACATTACAGATGGGATCATATATGTGAAGAGTGTTCATTTTCTTCTACCACTGAAATAGACATTGAACGATAAATATAGTTGACAATACCAGATTGCAAAACAGTGTCTTTTAACAAATTAGTAAAAACAGCCAATCAAGATATGAAATGTTCTCATTGCAAATCAGAAATGTTGTCAACATTATTTATAGAAAGATTTGGTCAATATGTAATTTTAATGCTACAACGTTGTACAGCAGATGGAAGAAAATTGGAAAACAAAATTAAAAATGTTGTGGCAAGTCAAGTATCTATTTCAGGAAGAACGTTTAAAGCAGTGGCTATTATTTTTCATCATGGACCTACTACAACATCTGGACACTATACTGTGTATTTAAAGTGCAATAAAGGATGGACATATTGCAATGATGCACATTTGCAATTCAAATGTAGGTTGCCTTACGAATTACCAAATTCTTATCTGATATTTTTGATACCAAAATTTTGAAAACATCTTTCGGCCGATTGGGAAGATGTGAACACGAATTAACAAGTTTATTTTTGGATATTTTCAATGCAAATGGAATTGGAAACATTATTTGGCCTATTGGGAAGATGTGAACAATTTCTGTTTGGACTATAGTTTGTGCTATTTATTATTGCATTTGCAAAATTGTGTTTGAAGGAAATAGTTGATATATTTGATCTTTATACTATACGCAATATAAATGAGAGTGTATATTTTAGAAAATAAACTTTAGAGAAATAAATGATTTAATGTAGTTGAAGAATGTAATTTACAAACTGTAGATAGGTAAACATACAGTTGAATTTGTTCTAAATATTTTCGACACAGATTTGTTTTTTTTTACAATCTCATTGATTGTATTTTTTTCCCTGCTGTTATATGATGATCTACATTGAAATCACTACGTATAGTGAAATTCAATAGAATCTGAGAACAGCAAAAAAGGAAACTGAATATGTTATCTAATTGCAAAATTATGTTGTGTTCTTAAAACCATAATATTATATGTAATAACAGTTTTTCTTCTTTTTATTACCAAAAGTAATAGTAAACCTTGAAAAGATTTATAAAATCAGTTTTGAACAAAACAACTATAAAATAGTTTCACTGAGTTTGGTTTGTACTTTAAAAAAGAAGGTAAGATGAAATAATGTAATAAGTAAAATAATATGAAGTAATGTTTACAGTCACTTTTATTGCACTCATCCATTTTTTCAAATACTACCCATGCACTGATGTATAAAATTAGGCACTATTCTCACACTCTTGCCATCACCCAAACAATATCCAAGCATTTGTTGATTCACCTACCCTGAATTCATATACTTATAATATCACCCAGACACTACATATGTACTCTTCCAATCACCCAGGCACTACTGATGCACTCCTCGATCCACCTAGGCATTAGCTATGCACTCCTGAAATCAGCCATATACTATCCATGTAGTCTTTTAATCTGCCAGTCACTACCCTTGCAGTCTTCTAATAATCCAGGCACTACTACTTTATTCATATAATTACCTAGGCAGTATTCATACACTTATAAAAACATGCAGACACTACGTATGCACTCATGCAATCACCCAAGCACTATCCATGCAGTCTTCCAATCATCCACGTACTACTCCTGCACTCATGCAATTACCCTCCTACTACTTAAGCACTGCTTCAATCACGCAGGAACTACCCAGGCAGTCCATGCACCCAGGCATTACCCATGCACTCCTTCAATCACACAGACATTACCCCTGCACTCATACAATCACACAGGCATTAGCCATGTACTCCTTCAATCACTCAGGCAGCACCCATGCAGTCATGCAATCACCCAGGTACTATTTATACACTCATGCAATAACCCAGGCACTACCCTTGCACTCCTGCAGTCATCCTGGCATTATCCATCCACTCCTCCAATCACCCAGACACTACCTATGCACTTATAAAATCACCAAGGCACTACCTATATACTCATCTAATCACTCAGGCACTAGCCAAGCACTCCTCCATTCACCATGATATTACCCCTGCATTCATACAATCACCCAGGCATTGACCATGCGCTCCTTCAATAACTCACGCAGTGCCCATGCAGTCATACATGCACTCAGGCATTTCTGTGGCACTCATGCAATAACCCACGCACTATCCATGTAGTATTCCAATCATTCAGGCACTACTGCTGCACTCATGCAATCACCATGCTACTACTCATGCATTTCTCCAGTCACCCAGGAACTACACATGCAGTATTCCAATCATCTAGGCACTACTGCTGCACTCATGCAATCACTGTGCTACTACTCATGCACTCCTCCAATCACCCAGGAACTGCCCATGCAGTCCTACATGCAGACAGGCACTACCCATGCAGTCTTCCATGCACTCAGGCATTACCCATGTACTCCTTCAATCCCCCAGATATTATCCCTGCACTCACACAATCACACAGGCATTAGCCTTGCACTCCTTCAATCACTCAGGCACTAACCCTGCATTGCTGCAATCACCCAGACACTACTTATACACTCATAGAAAAACCTAGGCACTACCCTTGCAGTCCTCCAATCATCCTGGCACTATCCAAGCACTCCTGCAATCACCCAGACACTATCCATGCCCTTATAAAATCACCAAGCCACTACCTCTACACTTGTCTAATCACTCAGGCACTACTTATGCACTCCTCCATTCACCTAGACATTACCACTGCATTCATGCAATCACTTACACATTATCCATGTACTCCTTCAATAACTGAGGCAGTGCCCATGTAGTCATACAATCACTCAGGCACTACCTATGCACTCATGCAATAAGCCAGGCTCTACCCTTGCACTCCTTCAGTCATCCTGGCACTATCCATGCACTTCTTCAATCACCCAGCCACTACCCATACACTTATACAATTACTAAGGCACTAACTATACACTTGTGTAATCACTCGGGCACTTCCAATGCACTTCTCCAGTCATACAATGACCTAGGCATTAGCCATGCTCTACTTCTTTCACTCAGGCAGTACCCATGCAGTTATACATGTGCTCAGGCAGTTCTGTACCATGTATGCAATCATCCAAGCACTACCCATGCAGTCTTCCAATCATCCACACACTACTCCTGCACTCATGAAATCACCCTGCTACTACTCATGCACTCCTCCAATCACCCAAAAACTACCCAGGCAGTGCTATATGCACCCATGTACTACCAATGCACTCTTTCATACACCCAAGCATTACCTATGCACTCCTTCAATCACCCAGACATTACACCTGCACTTTTACAATCACAGAGGCATTACCCATGCACTCCTTCAATCACTCAGGCACTACTCTTTCAGTCACGCAATAACCCAGGCACTACTTATGCACTCATAGAATAACCTAGGCACTACCCTTGCACTCCTCCAGTCATCCTGGTACTATCCATGAACTCCTCCAATCACCCACCACTACCTATGCACTTATAAACTCACCAAGGCACTACCTATACACTCATCTAATCACTCAGGCAGTAGCCATGCACTCCTCCATTCACCCAAATATTACCCCTGCATTCATATAATCACCTAGGCATTACCCATGCACTTCTTCAATCATTCACGCATTGCTCATGCAGTCATACAGGCACTAACGCACTTCTGTGGCACTCATGCAATCACCCAAGCAGTACCCATGCAGTATTCCAATCATCCACACACTACTGCTGCACTCATGGAATCACCCTACTACTACTCATGCACTCCTCCATTCACCCAGGAACTACCCATGGAGTCCTACATGCATCCAGGCACTACCCATGAACTCTTCCATGCACTCAGGTATTACCCATGCAGTCCTTCAATCACTCAGACATTACCCCTGGACTCATGCAATCACACAGGCATTAGCCATACACTCGTTCAATAACTCAGGCACTACCCCTGCAGTCACGCAATCACCCAGCCACTACCCATGCACTTATAAAATCCCCCAGACACTGTGTATACACTCGTCTAATCACTCAGGCACTACCCATACACTCCTCTATTCACCCAGGGCCTCATTTATGAGGCCTCTTGCGCCTCCAGAATGTCACTTTTGTGACGTTCCGTGGCGCAGGAGCCTGCGTGATATTTATCAGGAAGCACTAAGCCACTTTTTTGGCTTAATGCTGCCTGATAAATATCAGTCCCTTTAACGCAGTGTTCTGCGTTAAAGGGACGTGCAATGGGTGTTGCTGGGGGCATTCCCAGCCACATCCATGGCTTTTTCACACTGCCCCAGATTTACAAGAAATCGTAAGTCTGAGGCAGTGCCAAAGCTTACGTCTCCCTAGGGGAGGCGTCAGGGAGGCGCAACAAGGAGAAATATCTTTATTTTGCCTCATTTTTCCACATAGAAAGAGGAAAAAGCCTCTTGTGATTATTTTTGTACAGAAAGGTTTCCTTTCCTGTACCAAAAAATTAATCCCTCAACGCAGGCTCCCTTGCACCATGGTGCAAAGGTGCCTGCGTTGGCGCACGGCAGCCCATTGTGCGCCGGCGCAGGGGAAAAGGACAGGAATGCGCCGTATCTTATAGATACGGCGCATTCCTGCCCTTTTCTTTTGCCATAGGGCAGCGCAGGAGGAAGGCCTGCTGCGCTGCACTTCCCTACGGCAAAACCTCATAAATGAGGCCCCCAGACATTATCCTTGCAGTCATGCAATCACCCAGGCACTGCCCGTGCACTCTTCCAATCACTCAGGCACTATCCTTGCACTCCTCCAATCATCCAGGCACTACCCATGCACCCATGTAATCACCCAGGTATTATCCATGCACTTCTTCATACAACACATACAAATTTGTCTTTTTTTAACCAAAGAGGCGGATCCAACAAGAACCATTTTTTTGCTTCTTTTTTTGTTTTATAATTTTTTTGTGTTTTGTATATCTCTTTTTCATATTTTTTGGGTGCTTTTTTTAAAAAAAACCACACAAACAGCAAAAAAAACTGAAAAACTTTTCTGTAACTTTTTGCAATTAAAAAATCATTGCAAAAAAATTAACAATGATGGCTTCTTGCAGCAAAAACAATTGCGTTGATAGACTGCTCACCATAACAAAGACGTTTTTTACACTTCATGCATCTTTGCTCAAGACCAGCAAACTCTGGCCGAATATCGGGTCCTCTGCTAGAACTTATGGTACCAGCTGATGTACTTGGTCCTGCTTGTTGATCATCTTGCTGGGCTTGTTGTTCCAGCTCTCGTCGTCGTTGCTCCTGTGCTAGCTAACGAGGATGAATGGCTAGCAGGTGCTTCAGCATAGAAGAAGTACCGCACAAGTATTTTTTCTTGGAGCCCCGAGATAATATTTGCTTGCAAATCCTGCAGGTCACCTTTCTTGTGTTGACCTTCTTTTCTCCATCTGGAAAAGTGAAGAAGGCCCACACGATGCTTTCTTTTCTTCTTTTTGTTGGTTCCTCCAACTCATCTTCTTCACCAAGGATGTCATCTGGTGGGTTTGAAGATGCCATTTTTCTTGTTTTTTTTTTTAAAAACACCAAAAAAATACAACAAGAGCACTAAACACAAAAGGTGTGTCTCCTGCCAATGTTGTTGAAGGAATGAGAAATTTGGGTGGGGTGCTGTAACTTCTAGATTAAAAAGCTTCTTAACCAATGAAATTCTTTCTTTTGAAGTCACATGGATTTGTGCACCCATCGTGATTCCGAAAAATATATTTAACAATAATTTATCTTTATTCCAGTTACAAATATATGATTTTTATAAATAGATTAAATAATCTCTTGCTATAATATGCATATTAAACTTACATACATATACTTTTAAAACTTAAAGATTTGTGATGGATTTGCGCACCCGGCGCAACCTCCGGAACTACGTACGTGACGTTACGGGGAGCGGAAATTCACGCACCCATCGCTTACCGAGCGCGCATCCTACACGACTTAACCAATATGGCGGCTTGGATTCGTGCACCCACCGAGACAGGTACACGATCGGTACATGAATCCACTTTTTTATAAAAAAAATGTATATTTATATTTTAGAAAATAGAAAATATTACATTATTTTTATAACAATTAGAAAACTAAGAAAAACTATTTTTGGGACATTATACTTAGAAATTAGCATTTAAAAACCTTAGAAATTCACTGAAAAACCATAGGTTTCATGGACATTATAGTTAGAAATTTTCATTTAAAAACCTTTGAAATTCACTGAAAAAACCATAGGTTTTAGGGAGGTTACAGTTAGAAATTTTCATTTAAAAAACCTTAGAAATTCACTGAAAAACAATAGGTTTCAGGGACATTATAGTTAGAAATTTTCATTTAAAAACCTTTGAAATTCACTGAAAAAACCATAGGTTTTAGGGACGTTATAGTTAGAAATTTTCATTTAAAAACCTTTGAAATTCACTGAAAAAACCATAGGTTTTAGGGACATTATAGTTAGAAATTTTCATTTAAAAAACCTTAGAAATTCACTGAAAAAACAATAGGTTTCAGGGACGTTATAGTTAGAAATTAGCATTTAAAAAACCTTAAAAATTCACTGAAAAAACACAGGTTTCAGGGACGTTATAGTTAGTTGGACATTTCACTTGTACAAAACCAGAGAAATTCTGCCATTATAGTTAGTTGAGCTAACTATAACTGGCGCCCCCACAATGCACTGCTGATGATGTCACATATTACATCACTCATGACATGGTCAGTGACATCACTGATAGACCTGTGACCTTGACGAATGTGTGACTACAGGTCAGGTCCCTCTACGGGATTCATGGGGCTCATTCTGAGAATTTCAGAGCAATGAGCAAATAGAGGAATACCCCCTCATACAAATAATGCACCTTAGCGCGTGCGACACATATTTGTCTGAATAACACAGTACTCTGATTACCACTACCTTTTTCACTCACATAGGTCCTGAAGAAAGCCAGTTTAATTCAGGAATCTGGTTGAAACATGTAGACCGCACAGGATATTGGAGACATAACTTACCTCCACAAATATCCGCCCTTCTGTTTTTTAATACTGCCAAGGGCCCATTATTAAATTTCTCCAATCCTTGGGATGAGTGGGTGAGGGTCTTCATAAAAAACCAATAGTTTTTTTCCCCTTTTTAACACTCCCTGTCACCATAAACATAAACAACAAACTCATAACAATGTATAGGTCTGGATGCATAAAGTTTTAAATTTGTATATGAAGCATTTTTTCCATGCAAAACATTTGTACTATATATAAAAATATAATATATCCTTACACATATGATTAACGTTCTTGGTCTCGAAAGACACACACCATCAGTGTCCAAACTACGTCAGAACAGAGGAGTGGTTATATGTTTGTCAATCAAAAATATACTCACAACTGCTATACAGTCCCAAGAAACAACCCAATTCCTTCAAACTGTGTTTAACAAAGTCGCCAGGTTACAAAAGTGAAAAGGGTAAGGACGGCCCAGTGGCCATTGAACAGACAAATGTACAAAAGACAAATGAAATTACAAATCATGCGTCATAATGCATTTTCAATGGCTATGCCAAGTGGCTAAATATCAGAGTAGACATTACAGTTCCAATGCTATTAATACTTTCTTCCAGAAAACATTATTCATAAAATCTATTCCCCCAAAAACTCAATAGTGCACATTCATTATAAAAATAAACAAACAATGTGAAGCAAAAAAAAGAGTAGCAGATTAGTACAAAACAAAAGAAAAATGTGGCTAATTATCTCTCACAGTAATCAAGCCAATAAGATCTCTTAAATCTAAATAAATATCCCTAATGTTACAGATTCAAAGCTCAAAAAATCCATGAGATATATATATACATATATACGCCTTCAAATGCAAAGATTCCAGAGAACAACTTATCCCAGAGGAACATGCAATTCTTCATCCTAATTGAGCCCCAAGGAAATTTGCTGTTAAGCTTGGTTATATATTCGGACTCCATCCTCCTCAGGATACATTCCCTGTCTCCTCCTCTTGTGCTTGTTAACACTCTGTCAATGCCATAAAAGAGATTCTTTTAGTATCTGTTGCATGGACCTGCTGCCAATGTCTACCCACGGTGCAACTAAGATCAACATTCCACATTGCACTCATATGCTCAGGAATTCTCTCGTTCACAGGGAATGTTGTACTGCCCAAATATCGGAGTCCTCAGGGACAGACCAAGACATAGATAACAAAATCTGTATTACATGTAATAAATCTTCTAATTGTATCCGTCCCACCCGTAGGCAGTGTGTACGTTTTTATTTTCTTACTATGCGCACAAGCTTTGATCTACCGCATTTGAAAAAACCCTTTTGTTCACGAAGCCACGATCCTGCAGCTGTTCTGTTTTTGATTGGGTAGCTATATGTCACGTAGAGATTTAACCTTTCTGTATGTAATGCGGGAAAAAGGACTAACTACCTTGCCAATAGTTGTGTCTGACTTCACTAAACTCCAATAGTTATTGAGTATCCTACTTATGGCCCCTGATTCATGGCTATCAGTGGAAATGAATCTTACTTTATTATTGCTTTTCTTTATCTTCTTTGGTGTTAGTAGACTATTCCTCTGAACTTTAGATACTTTCTCACACGCTGCATTGATAACTTTCAAAGGGTAACCCCTTGGCTTTGAATCTTATAATCATCCTTTCTTTCTCAGACTCAAAAAGCTCAGGAGTACTGCAATTGCGTTTAGTCCGGAGTAACTCTCTATACGGAATACTCCATTTCAAATTTGGGGGATGATGGCTGCGAGCTTGGAGTATGCTGTTACCTGAAGTGTCTGCTTTACCTTCTCGGACTGTAACCAAAACATCTTAGAACTCCATTTCAGACTTATGTATCTTACTTTTTTTGATGTGGTTAAATGAAAATTAGCTAAATTTGAACTTCACACGTAACATACATAAGTCTGTAATAGAGTTTTTAGATGTTTTGGTTACAGTCCGAGAAGTCATCTATCAAAAAAGGAGCATAGGAGGGTAATTATAACCAGGACACCCTCCACTCACAAATTTAAAAAAACAACAAGGCCTGGTTATAAGAAACACATGATAATTTTAAACAATGTCTGCCAAATGGATAACATGTTTAACACTTTGGTGAGACTATGCTTACCACCCACATGTGTTAATTATTATTAAAAAACTCATCAACTACCCAGTGCAGGTCACAAGCCCATCAGCCAATGGGCGTTCAATGGGCTAACAAAATGTAAGTAAAAAATGTAACTGAAAAATATGAGGTGGGTCAGAAAGTGCCTCACATAAACCATCCATTGAGCTACTGGTTGGTACTCACCAGTTTGCTCACTCTGTCATCATCGGCACTTTCTTTACAGAAAAAAGAATGTGACTTAACTCTTAAAGTAATATAAAAAATTAAGAAATAAAAGAATGAGGTATATAAGTGAAGGTAACATCTATCTACCATCTACGCCCCGTAATGTGAAAAATGAGTAAACTGAACTCTCCATAAGATAAAATAGAGTTGTGAACATCTATCACACATATCATTTAGTTTAATAGTGTTGACACTCAATTAAAAAGATGGTATGTTTAGACCATATTCACCTGAATGGCCAGTGATGTCATTTGAGATGTCATAAGTGATGTCCCTGACCATGTCATGAGTGATGTAATATGTGACGTCATCAACAGTGCATTTCTGGGGCGCGAGTTATAGCTAACTATAACGGCTGAATTTCTCAGGTTTTGTACGAGTGAATTTTCAGCCTAACTATAACGTCCCTGCAACCTGTGGTTTTTTCAGTGAATTTCTAAGATTTTTTAAATGCAAATTGCTAACTATAATGTCGCTGAAACCTGTGTTTATTTCAGTGAATTTCTAAGGTTTTTTAAATGCTAATTCCTAACCATAATGTCCCTGAAACTTTTTTCAGTGAATATATATATATACATTCTTCCACACTTCAATTTAGACGATCACAACGGGGTTATTTTCTGACATACACCATCAGTAAGATAGCCATAGAAGTCTTGGATGTGGTAGTGGAGGTAAGACAGAATAAAATCTGCACCAAACTACACAGAAAGGATACAGCAGGGAACAGTCTCCTCCATGCCCTAAGCAGCCACCCGGAGACACTAAAATGGAGCATACCTTTCGGGGAACTACTTAGGGCAAGGAGAAATTGTAGTACCCAAGAAGATTTTCAGGCAGAACAAGAAACCATGCTCAACAGATTCAGAGAAAGGGGATATCCAACATGGGTTCTAAATAGAGCTAAAGATAAGGTGAGCAAAATCCCTAGAGAACAGACACTGCAAGAAAGAACTGAGGTAGGAGAAGAAAACCAACCCAGAGTTATCCTGACATACAATGTAGAATCCAGCAAGATTTCCAAAATACTAAATCAAAATTGGAATATCCTGACAAGCGAACCCACTCTGGCCAATGACTTACCTAGACGCCCACAGATAACATACAGGAAAGGGAAGAATCTAAAAGATAGCCTCATGAAAGGAGACATAATTAAAAAACACATGAATACTCATCCTAATCTCAAGGGATTCTTCCTTTGTGGGCATTGCAGAGCATGCCGCAATAGCCACATGCGGAAAAATTTCCAAACACTTATATCTGAGAAAAGTATAGAACAGTTTCTTACGTGTGGGTCTAATTATGTCATTTACATTCTTGAATACCCATGTAAACTACGATATGTTAGCAGTACGACCCTGGCAGCGAAAAAAAGAGTAATGGAACACATGAGGGCGATCAACAACAGAGACCCACACTACCCTGTTGCGAGACACTTCGCTGAGTACCACCTTTCAAATAGCTCGCTTCTGACATACTATGCAATAGAGCAGATTGAGTACAACAGGAGAGGTGGCAATAGGGAGCTTCAACTCAGGCAGCGGGAATCCTGGCATATCATTAACTTACAAACTAAATACCCTGGGGGCCACAACCAAGACGAAGAATTAAGTGTACATTTACACGAACACTAATTCTTTATGCCCCATGAGTGAATTTGGAATCTAGGTATACTGTATCCGTAGACTTCAACAGGTTGAGCATTGATGTATCTAGGTTTTTTGAGTAGATCATTATGTACGATATATGTGTGGAATTAGTTTTTAACCATTACATTAACTAATGGTATCTTTACGTCTTTGTTTTCTTTTAATCACAGGAGGAAAGGAAGGGGCCAACTCCAGAGAGGACTCGAGATTCTCCCCTACCCTTTTCTTTGAGGTCACGGATTTAAGTGATAAAGATTGCACTCGTTACAGACTACAGATAAGAGAACCCTTTGTTCCTAACTTGACATTTGTGTTCTTCACTGTATATACTTAAATGTAGAAGTGAATTGAGGGAAATTGGAAAGCACTTGATTGTATATAATTTTTGTCTTATTTCATAATTAGTTTAGTTTGGCTTTAGAATTGTGTGGGACACTGTATAACATGAGAATATTGGACGTATATGGTCATATCAAATTAAGAGATGGCATCATTGAACTGGTTATGGCACTATGTTGATACCATATTAATATACTAATATATGCCAGGGTCTTTTTCTTAGTCAACAGTGAGACTAACTGCTGATTGCAAGAATTTTAGGTAGAATACCAACTATACGACACTAGGTCGCAACTAGATACATGCAATAACAATCGATTGTGTAACATTTGCAGATTTCTGCTAACTGTGCATGTCTATAGTACCATTCCTATATGGCTGCCATGCGAACTCACTATGCAGGACTACATACTTATATACTAACATGAAGAGGATTTTTCGTATTGTCAACTGTGACACGAACTGCAGATAGTCTTGCATGCAACACTAACTATATGGCACTATGTCAAGAATATATATATATGTTATAACAACCGATTGAAATAATCGCAGATTTCTGAAACCTGTGCATAGATGGAATGTCATTCTAATATGGCCGCCATGTAAACTTAAAATGCAGGACTATCCAAATAAAGTCCAGTTTCTCTTTCCTGTTAAAATGTACTATACACTATATATACATACCTGTCCCACACCTCAGTGTGTGAGCAAGCCTGCTGTGACAGGCGAAACGCGTTACTGAGAATTAAAGACCTGGTGGTGAAAATAACCCCGTTGTGATAGTCTAAATTCAAGTGTGGAAGAATAACAAACACCGGCGTGCTCTGCCGGCAAAAAGACGATCTGCCTGCCCTGGGCGAGGGGAGACAGAAGGAGCAATTCATTTCTGATATATATATATATACATATATAATTTATATATTTAAATATTTTTTCTATAATTTCTTTTTATTATATATTTATATACAATATATACATACATATATATATGTTCCAGCGTACCTTGGGGATAATGACATCATCGTGAGGCACACCAGAGGCCAATTAAAAAGAAGTACGCAGAGAACAACGTGGTTGCAGTTACTAATGTTTGCCGATGCTAGCCTCTGATGAAGAAGCGCAAATGCTTCAGAAACGCGTCAGGCTGAAGGACTTTACAGTTGGGATGAGAAGTCGCCTGTTTGCTCAATAAAGTATGTTACTTACCTGAAGTGGAGTGCGTCCTCAAAACTGGGCAACCGGGAGAGTACATATATATATATATATATATATATGTATCAAAACATATATATTTTTTAAATATAAAAATGGAGTCGCTTACCAGACGCGGTTCTTCACGTTTTGTATGCAAACCCATTTATATATTTAAAAGTGTAACATATAGTTAAACTAATACTTTATGGATATCATAGTGGTACTAGTGTACTTGTAGAGTAATCTAATGAATATGTAGTTATGCTAAACACAAATTAAAAAATTCAATTTATGTATTTCGCGGGTTCGCGATCCCACCGCGCACACTACCGGGCGTACGAATCGCAGCTCCAGCGTGATTTTTAGCAGTTACATTTCACATAATGCATAATTTACAATTTATAATTACTTTAATATTATGGTTTAAAATATATTGTATCTCCTTGTTTCTTTCGAAGATGTAAATGCGGAATCACAGCCCAGATGCGACTCTTTGTTTTTTATTAGTAATATTAATACATATATAATAATCTTAAGTTCAAGGTTACAGTTTTGCTAAGATAGTAAATAAACTTGTATATTAGTAAAAAAAAGTTATTATAACGTTTTTTTTATAATAATTTCAGGAATGGCAGTACGTCAGCGTAGATCGCAACTTTTGGATTCTCGCACGGGGCGCAAATTTAACATTTTTTTTTACAATAATATATATAAGACTGGTTTGTCTAGCTCCCATACTCCAAATATCACCAAAGAAAGGCTTACCTCATTATCACGACCCAAGATTTTATTTAATACATTACCCACATCTCGCCAAAAAGGCTGGATAGCTGGACACTGCCAAAACAGATGCACATCATCCGCATTTTCCAGTTGACATTTCGGGCAGCATCTTATTTTACTGCCTCCCATCTTAGCGAGTTTCTTGGGAGACCAATAGGTCCTGTATATGGTAAACAAATGATTCCTCCTGAGTGGTGCCGAGGTCACAGACGCCCATAGTGTAGCAACAGATACTTGCCATAGATTTTGGGTGTTGCAGCTTGGCATGTCCAGCTTTCAGACTTCTTCGGCCAGAGTCCTCCCGCTATCATCTCCTTGTACTAACGCCCAGTACCACTTTGAGACTTCCTTCCTGTAGGTTTGTATCTTCACTAAATCCTTTTCGACTTCCGACTCCGCCCCAAGATTTAGTTGGGATTGTGACCAGCTGGCCAACTTGTAGTATTTGAATCTGGATATGTTGAAGTCTGTGTTCTGACTAAGGATCTCCCATGTTAATAGCGTGCCTTCCTCCGCAAGTTGACCCCATCTTAGCATACCAGCATTTACCAGTTGGGAAGCTAGGCTTCCCCACTGGGGAGGTAAGCCTTCCTTTGGTGATATTTGGAGTATGGGAGCTAGACAAAACTGTCTTGGGGAAAAATACTACGTCTCTGCTTTTTATAATAATAGCCACTGCACACAGGGAAATCTGCCTGAAGTGGGTCTCTGAACTCCCCCCTACTGGGGCGGGCTGGCTAAGATTTTCAAGACATATAGCTAGATTAGACTGCCAGATGGGCTCTTACAAGAAGGAAAGAATGTGGGCCCCCTTTATAGCACTTGATCCCCGATATCATCACTCCGAGCACTCTCTTTTCTTCTTCTTTAGGGGCGGAGAAATTATGTTCACACAGGGTTGGATTATTTCAGCCTAGTCCAAGGATTAAGACAATGCTTAATAAGTTGACGAGATTAGTGGTGGTTTGCCATTAGACCTCTCATCAACTGCGAGTGGGAAAAGGCTGGCTCCAGGTTGCACAGATCTTGGAAGGTGCGTGGCGCCTTGTTTCTTCAGGCCTTCGGCTAGATCTGGCTCCCTGCCTTTGTCAAATATGAGGACTTTTAAAAAAAATAATAATAATAATAATAATTATAATAATATTATATATAAATATACATTCATTTACTTTATTTTAAATGAAGAGGTACAGTTATTTGCAAATGAAATATTATAAGATACAACCAAATATCGGTGAAATGTAAAATTAAAAGAAGTTGCGGATTCGCGTCCGGTACGCAGTGGCACCGCATAGGAGTCGCGCACCCCATGTGACACAAAAAAAGAGATTTGTTTGGTTAAAGATCCTGTAATGATTAACCTTGCTAGATCCCATGAAGGTGGGCAAGATGTGCAGGCATCTACATCAAGACCTGGCGACAAGCTGCAGACCATTACACTGACTCTGCCTGATTTTGCAAAAGCTGGACTTTTCTGCCCAAAATGTAATACTGTTTTGAGTGTGGGGGAACAGGTTGTCCAAACCATGTTGGACACCATTAACAACCATCGTTGTTAATTTTATTTTTTTCCCCCAATTAGGCACACTGTTTTGTGATTGTTTTTTTGTTTAAATTTTCATTTTAAAAACATAATAAACACCCAAATGACTACAAAATAGTAAGAAAAAAAATATATATATATAATAGTTTAAAAAAAAGAAAAAAAAAGGTTCTTACGGAACCACCTATTCTAGTTTAAAAAAGAAAAAGAATATGTTGTTCGAATGGATGAGTCAATGGGTAGTGTCTGCGTGATTGGGTGACGCAAACATAGTGTCTGAGTGATTGGATGAGTTAATGGGTAGTGCCTGAGTGAATTGATGAGTGCAAGGGTAGTGTCTGGGTGACTGGATGAGTGCACAGCTAGTGGCTGAGAAAATGGATGACTGTATGGTTAGCGCCTGAGTGAATGGTTGAGTGTAGGGGTATTGTCTGAGTGATTGGATGATTGAAAGAGTGCTTGGGTGACTGGATGAGTGCATGGGTAGTACCTGAGAGAATGGTTGAGTACATGTGTAGTGCCAGAGTGAATAGTTAAGTGTAATAGTAGTGCCTAGGCAATTGGATGAGTGCATGACTAGTGCCTGGGTGATTGCATGAGTGCTTGTGTAGTGCCTGGATGATTGGATGAGTGCATTTGTAGTCCCTGGGTGATTGCATGCGTGCATGAGTAGTGCCTGGGTGATTGGATGAGTGCATGGGTCTTGCCTGAGTATTGCTTATATGAATAATTGAGTGCAGGAATAGTACCTGAGTGATTGCATGAGTGTATGGGTAGTGCCTGAGTGAATGGATGAGTGCAAGGATAGTGAATGCGTGATATGATGAGTGCAGAGTTAATGCCTGAATGATTGGATGAGTGCAAGGGTAGTGCCTCGGTCAATGGATGACTCCATGGGTAGTGCCTGAGAGAATGTATGAGTTCATGGGTAGTGCATGAGTGATTGGATGAGTGCATGGGTAGTATTTGAGTGATTGGATGAGTGCATAGGTAGTGCCTGAGTGAATAGATGAGTGTATGCGCAGTGCCTGGGTCATTGGATGAGTCCATCAGTAGTGGCTGAGTGAATGGATGAGTGCAAGGGTAGTCCCTGGGTCATTGGATGAGTGTATGGGTTGTGCCTGATTGAATGGATGAGCGCATGCTTAGTGCCTGAGTGAATGCATGAGAGGAAGGGCAGTGCCTGGGTGATTGGATGCGTGCATGGGGAGTACCTGGGTGAATGGATGAGTGCATGGATAATGGCTCACTGAATACATGAGTGCATGCTTAGTGCCTGAGTGATTTGATGTGTGCATGGGTAGTGGCTGTGTGCCTGCTTGAGTGCAAGGCTAGTGGTTGAGAGAATGGATGTCTGTATGCGTAGCACCTGAGTGAATGGTTGAATGCAAGTCTAGTATCTTTGTGATTGGAAAAGTGCATGGGTAGTGCCTGGGTGATTGGAAGAGTGCATGGGTAGTGCCTTAGTGATTGAATGAGTGCATGTGTAGTGCCTGACTGAATTGTTGAGTGTAATAGTAGTGCCTGGGTGATTGGATGAGTGCATGACTAGTGCATAGGTGATTGCATGAGTGCATGCGTAGTGCCTGGTTGATTACATGAGTCCATGGGTACTGCCTGAGAGAATTGAAGAGTGTATATGAAGTACATGAAAGGATGGATGAGTGCAAGGGTAGTGCTTGAATGATTGGATGAGTGAATCGGTAGTGCACAAAGGTAGTGCCTGTGTGATTGAATGAGCGCATGGGTAGTGCTATAGTGAATGGATTAGTGCAAGGGTAGTGCCTGTGTCATTGAATAAGTGCATGGGTAGTGCCTGAGTGAATGGATGAGTGCATGCATAGTGCCTCAGTGAATGGATGAGTGCAAGGGTGGTCCCTGAGTGACTGGAAGAGTACATGGGTAGTGCGTGGGTGATTGGATGAGTGCATATGTAGCGCCTGACTGAATGGATGAGGGCATGCGTAGTGCCTGAATAAATGGTTGAGTGCAATGTTAGTTCTTGAATGATTGGATGAGTGCATGGATAGTGCCAGAGTGAATGGATGAGTGCAAGGGTAGTGCCTGCATCATTAGACGACTGCATGGGTAGAGCCTGAGAGAATGCATGCGTTCATGGGTATTCCCCAGTAAATGCTTGAGGGCAAGAGTAGTACTAGAGTGATTAGATGAGTGCATGGGTAGTGCCTGGGTGATTGGATGAGTGCAAATATAATGCCTGCGTCATTGGATAAGTGCATGGATAGTATGTGAGAGAATGCAGGAGTGTATGCATAGTGCCTGAGCGAATGGTTGAGTGCAAGGATAGTGCCTGAGTGATTGGATTACTCCATGAGAAGTGTCTTAGTGATTGTATGAGTGCATGGGTAGTGCCTGGGGGATTGGATGAGTGCATGGGTAGTGGCTGAGTAGTGCCTAAGTACATAGTTGAGTGCAAGACTAGAATGTAAGTGATTGGATGAGTATATGGGTAGTGCCTTGGTGAATGGGTGAGTGCAAGGGTAGTCCCTGAGTGATTGGAAGAGTAAATGGGTTGTGCTTGGGTGACTGGATTAGTGCATGGTAGTGCCTGAGTGAATGGATGAGTGCAAGTGTAGTGGCTGGTCATTGGATGAGTGCATGAGTACTGCCTGAGAGAATGGATGAGTGCATGTGTAGTGCCTGACTGAATGGTTGAGTGTAATAGTAGTGCCTGGGCCGAGTTTTTTATGTGGGAGTTGAGAGAGAGGTTCTGGTCGATGTTAATTCCTAGGGATTTGACTGAGTTGGATAAGGTGAGAGAGCAGTTGAGCGCTGTAAGGTCAGAAATCCAGGCTTGGATAGGGAGCGGGCTGTTTTTGGGGGAGAAAAGAATGATTTCAGTTTTTTTAGGGTTGAGTTTGAGGTGGTTATAGTGGAACCAGGATTGGATCTTAGTCAGGGTGTCATTGAGGTGTAGAATGTCAGCGTGGGATTGAATCTTATGATAAAATTGAGTGTCATCAGCGTAGAGGTGATACTTGATTCCCGCGTGCTTAAGAATAAGGGTGAGGGGTTCCATAAAGAGGTTGAAAAGAGAGGGGAGAGAATAGAACCCTGAGGGACACCCAGTGAGACAGGCATAGGTTTAGAAAGGCAGTCATGAATTTTGATTTGCTGGGTTCTGTGTTGAAAGAAGGAGGAGAACCATTTAAGTACCGATCCGTTGAGGCCGAAACGATCTTTAAGAGTGTTGAGTAGCATAGAGTGATTCACAGTATCAAAAGCTGAGGAGAGATCAAGGAGAATGAGAAGGGAGGACTCGCCCTTGTCAAGGGAGTGATGAATGTCGTCAATGATATTGAGCATGGATGTTTCTGTACTACATCCCTTTCTGAAACCTGATTGAAAAGAGTCCAACAGATTGAATGTGTCGATGTGTGAGTCAAGTTGGTGTAGGGCACATTTTTCAAGGGCTTTAGAGAGGAGAGGAAGGTTAGAGATTGGTCGAAGATTATTAAGGTCATTGGGGTCAGCGGCCGAATTTTTGAGGATGGGAGTGATTTGTCCGAGTTGTAGGGAATAAAATAAATAAATAAATAAATAAAATAAAAATAAAAATAAAATAAATGCATATTGCCTGAATAAATGGTTGAGTGCAATGTTAGTTCCTGAATGATTGGATGAGTGTATGGGTAGTGCCTAAGTGAATGGTTGAGTGCAAGGGTAGTCTCGGAGTGATTGGAAGAGTACATGGGTAGTGCTTGGATGATTGGATGAGTGCATGGTAGTGCCTGAGTGAATGGATGAGTGTAAGGCTAGTGCCTGGGTCATTGGATGAGCACATGGGTACTGACTGAGAGAATGGATGAGTGCATGTGTAGTGCCTGAATGAATGCTTGAGTGCTATGTTAGTTCCTGAATGATTGGATGAGTGCATGGATAGTGCCAGAGTGAATGGATGAGTGCAAGGTTAGTGCCTGTATCATTGGACGACTCCATGAGTTGTGCATGACAGAATGCATGAGTTCATGGGTAGTGCCTGAGTGATTGGATGAGTACAAAGGTAGTGCCTGGGTCATTGGATGAGTGCATGAGCAGTGCCTGAGTAAATGGATGGGTGCATGCGAAGTGCCTGAGTGAATGGATAAGGGCATGTGTAGTGCCTGGGTCATTGGACGAGTACAAGGGCAGTGTCTAGGTGATTGGATGAGTGCATGGGTAGTGCCTAGGTGATTGGGAGAGTGCATAGATAATGCCTGAGTGAATGGATGAGTGCATTGGCACTGATTGGGGGATTGGATTAGTGCATGGGTAGTACCTGCTTGATTGTATGAGTGAGTGGGTAGCCAATAGGTGACTGTATAAGTGTGATACTGCTCCTTAGGAATAGGATAATACTTTTCAAATAGTCTAAAATATGAACATTATTTATATTAGAAACAAATAGCATATAATTACATTTTAAACATTACTTCAGTTTATCATGCATATTGTATTATGTACTCTAACCTTTCAAGTAATTTAAATACATCATTCAGCAAACCTATTTTTGAGTAGTATTATCTTAAACAACATTAAAATTGTTTTCAATCTTGAACAGTATCTACTATAAATAAGAAAAAGAAAAACTGTTATTTAATGATAATATATTAGAGAAATTATATCATATTTTTGAGAACACAAAATTAATTTAGAATTATATAACATTCTCAGTTTCCCTTTTTTGCTGTTCTCAGATTGCACATAAAATCACCATTCACAGTGATGTGAATGTAGCATCAATCAAATTCATAGTAGAAAAACAAGCATTAGCATAGCCAATAGGTCTCGCCTTTGGGACCTTATAAGTGTTTAGCCATGCAACAGTTAATGTTGTTGCAGTAAGGATATTGTGCTGCATAACTAAATACTCATAAGGTCCCAAAGGCGAGACCTATTGGCTATGCCAATGCTTGTTCTATCTTTGTCTTCCTCCGTATTTCCCCTTTGTGTATTTTCACTATCTTCCACTCCGTAAATGTCTGAGGCAGAAAAATAAGTGCCAGTCCACAAAAATGAGTGCCAGTGGCATCACTGGCAACCACTGGCTCAAATTAAGCACTGAACTGTAGGCAATTTATCCACCTGCTAAGTAAAATCTCAGTAATTGAAAAGGAGCTGTGTGTGTGAATGCGCTTTTCGATTAGGCTACCATGAGCATTGAAGTCCTATATGAGCATCAGGCTTCTTTATAAACACCAAAAGAATGAATGAATGAATATGCATTTCTAGAGCGCATGGCTACCCTAAGGCATCCCAGCGCTTGAGGCGTTCCATTCATAGAAACTTCAAGACGGATTTCAAGGAAACAGGAATGTTTTTATAAGTTTTCGGAAGGTCAGGTAGTTGGCCTCCAAACGAATGTGAGTGGGGAGTTGATTCCACAGCTTCGCGACATTATAGGAGAACAGAAGGACGCCACGCCGAGACCTTTTTATCATGGGAACTGACGCCAGGTACTTATTGCCTGAGCGCAGAGATCTATTGGGGCAATAAGGAGAGATAATAGACCGAATAATGGGCGGACCCTTAGCTGACATTGCCTTATGTGCAATACACAAAGCTTTAAACTGGACTCTTTCCGCAATTGGGAGCCAGTGAAGAGTGGCAATCGATGGCCTTGCAGATTAGAGGTGCGAGTCCTTTGTTAAATGGCCACATTTTTCAAGTTCACAAAGTATTGAAACAATATTGAAAGAAAAACAATAATCATTTTTAAATACTGTGAATCTCTTCATTGTTTCTACAATTTCAGAGCTCACAATTAGCTCATGGGACATGGCTTACACTAGTGGTGCTACGCATTCACCAGGAAGCGAGGGTCATGGTCAGCAACCAAAACATTAGCTGTCACCAGAGATGGCCCCCAGATCCATGTCAAGATACTAGGGATGGGGGAAACTGGTGTGCTGTCATTGATTGCCTCTCACATGGGAAAGAATGGATGGGTACAACTGGGCCTGCATCACGTTTGCAAAACTGAGATAATTTCAGAATCTAACCTGCTAGCATTAGAATGTTCCTTCGTAGGTAAACTCTGCCCCGCTCACCACCAATCACAGCCTAAAATCTGGTATTCATTTTCGATTGAGCCGTCATTCATCCTGCTAATATCTCCATGCCCTTCACTGTTCATCCCCACCTACAAGCCCCCGCCCAGAGTATTCTTAAGGTCTGGCTTGGCTGCATGTGCGCTCTACAAAATGAATATTAAAAAAAATTCAAAGCATCACTTCTTGTACAGTTATTTGATGAGTTAAAAGAAGGGTCTTCCAACAACAGAGAGGAATATTATGGATATAGTTAACACTATTATTAAAATATTATAGAGATTAATATGCTTGGTAAAGGGAAGTGGTCAGAATGATAGGAAGTTGGTCCACATAAGTGGATGGGGGTCATATTTCTTAATGTTACAATAAAATAAATGGTTCAATTAAAAGCACCGAACAACCATTGCGGTATTTATCAGTGGCACCTTTTATTAAAGAAGGAGGTATTGAGTCATTTATTAACATTACTAATAAAGGGAGTGACATTTGGTCATCATTATGATCGGTTTTATTAGAAGCAACAGCAATAAGCTAATAAATACACTGCGCTTACTAAATGACTGCCAGACTATAGCACAGAGCAGAAAGCGCCACAACTCAGCAACCAATCAGGCTGCAGAGAATGCATATACAGCAATGCTACGTGCACCGCTCTCTCCCTGTGATTAAGGCTTCCTCCTGGCCCAGATAACCGCCTTCTGGATGCAATAATGGTTAACACTTCCTGTCTGGCACAATGGCGAGGAAGCAGGACAGGACATGGCAAGGCCCGCAGTTGTGAGGGGCCCTCGATGCTACAGCTGCGACGGTAACCACCCATACTTCCTCTTCAAAGCTAGGCACACAATGGATCCAAATGGCAGACATCATTATTGGCCCTTTTTAGAAGACAGGGAAAGGGAGCTGATGGCAGTCGATGGCAGGAGCCATTAGCCATGGTTTATTTGACCTTCCGGTCATTCCTGGATGGCCAATACATTTTTGGGAGGCAACAATTTCCTTCACAAGGCTCTTGTGCCTGCCTCCAACAAAGGATCACATACTACCAAGCGCCACATTTATTAGTAACACACAGATGACCAGTAATCCTCATCTGATGCAACAAATCCTATTCTGGAGTACGAGACCAATTTCGAGCAGTGGCCTTTCAAAATGTTCATCCATTCAATTGTCTCGATCGGAAACGTTAAAGCTGGACAAGCATGTCCATACTGGAGGATCCCTTTAAGTCACTGAGAAGATATACCCTACGGAATGCATGTGCCTTTTTGCCCACTTCAAACCATTTGGTTTTGTATGTCTCGCTATACCCAGCCGCAAAAGTTCAGAGAAGCCTAAGTGCTAGGTAATTTCATGCAACTGGGATGCAAATCTTCGACCCGATCTACCGCATCAGAAAGGTGTGGAGGATATCATAGAATAAACAGTTCAAATATCAGTTCACTGTTAAATATTCTTACTAAGGAGAGCAAAAAAACAAATGCAAGACAGTGATGCGTCAATCTCGCCACGGTTATCAGTACTGCAAGAAACTCCGATTTTTTCATATATCCGAAGTCACACTGACCAATGCATATTATATATGCCAGGCCTTCCTTTTGGAAAGGTATGTTTCGAAGAGGTATCTTGAAAATCTCTTAGGAACATAAAATTCCAAAATAACTTAAAATACTTATACAGGGTCACCACCTATATTTACTGGTCCTAGAGGCTGTTTTAGAGAGTATATATCCCTTCCCCACTGAAGTGATCATGCCATACTATGGAACTTCATCTTGACAAACACCAAGCTTAGTGGTACCTGCACTGCGTACCTGAGCAGAGAATAGAGGGCAGGTGAGAGAAGGAGGGCTGTGGTGTGTGGGAGCACAGTGCACTTCACCCATCCACCCCCATCGCTGGTGGTGCAGATCATTCCATTCAAGGAAAGATGAGAAGGAGAGTTCTTAAGGGGAACCGATCTTGCACAATGTAAGTCTAGCAATAAGTTCCACTTGAAAGTGGCACGGGAAATTATGCATAAAAATGTTAAAAAATGGAAGAACTTAAAATTGAATTTTTGGATGAAGATGAAAGCCTGCTGCACTGGCTAGAACAAAGATGAATTTATGTAAATTGTTTAATTTAATGTTTCCCTCTGATGTCAAATACTGTAGTCAATAATTATGGTGCTCACTTTTGAGAAGTGCTGTTTTTAAGCCACTGCTAAAAAGCCACTGGCAGACTGGTATTCACACCTCAGGGTGGGGACCTTTCTTTCCACTAACAAAGTGTTCATGGGGTTCTGCTTTATGGCATGATATGTGTGAAGTAAGGGTTAAACGTGGGCCACAGGTGAGGGCCACTGACACTAAAAATAACAGAGGTCGAGCACAGCCAACCCCGTGGTGGAGGGGCACGTACAATATCAAACAGAGAGTTCACGCGCAAGGGAGGAAGCGAGGTACATTTCCACGAATAATTGCACTCCCGAGAGGGGAAACATGGGTGAAACATTAGACCGTAGAGGCACTCTACAAATACTATTTTTTCTGCAGTGACATATGCATTCCTTAGCCAAGAACTAAAGTCCTGTGTAAGGAATCGCAGGGTGACATCAACTAGGGAGAAAAACTACGCAAAGTTTGTGTTGTGCATTATTGTTAAAGAAAGACGTGGTGGTTATCGTTAGGCCACGTAAAGCATTGCAGGAAGAGCGGAAAACACAAAGTTGCAAACCTTTGGAGTTGACAGCTTCGTGGGGGGAGGGGTTAGGGCTTTGCTGGCTATCTAAACAAAGTTCCCACAGGTTATTTATGTGTTTTGTTGTATTTTCAATACAAGAGAGTTGAGGATCCATTAAAAAAAACAGCCGACAGCTCCCAAAGTTAAAGCAGTTTTTTTGACAACCCCATATAGGAGGATACAGTAACAACGCAGCACAGGGCCACGGATGCAAAGGAAAGGGGGCAACTGCATGAGAGGTGGTGGGGAGGAAGTGTCCGGGCCGTTCCATTTATAAAGCATGTGGCCTATCCTTTCCAAAGGGAGCAGTTAAAAGGTTGAGAAATCAGCGTCACTAAATTTACAGAAGCAGGTAGACACAGTCACAGGGATGTCATAAAAGGTTAGTTGTGTCCCAGTGGTTTTTAACTGTGTATGAGGACGGGGCAGTGTAGGAACGCACGTGGTGGCTTCTGAGGGTTACAGCAGTAGGAAGGTCGACGAAACGGGTGCCTTTCTTTAGCCAGGCAGGCAAGAAGTGTCATAGCGAAGTACTATTTTTGCCTGCTGGGTGCAGCAGCAAGGGGCAACATAAAGGGGTGTTATTCTGCTTGTTACAACTGCAAGGGATATCATAAAGGGGTGTTTGTTTTGTCTGTAGGGGGTAGAGGCTTCAGTTGCAGGGTCTGCCATAAAAGGGAGAATTGTATTTACTTTCGCATGTAATGCTGGAGAGAGACAAGCGCTAAACAGCAGGCAGAGATCATAGGCCCCGGCGCTCACTGTACTGTCAGGTAGAGTATATAGCCCTGGCCGAAGACTGTGTGCATGGAGGACGCTCGCCTAACACTTGTAGGACTACATTACATCCATAAGATTCGCTTTCACTGCCCCGCAGAGTACAACCTCCTTCGCACAATTGGGGAAGGCACGCTAAATGTTGACTCAAACTTACAGTAGATGCATGCACCCAAAGAAGCCTCCCTTGCGGCTACCAATGCAGTCTCCTCACAGCTAAAGCATGCCTGCGTGCACCAACTTCCTAACAGACCGCAGCAGCGTAACGCACTGACACCCCTCTGCACGCAGCACCCGTCTGCAACAAGCATGCCGCGCGCGCACACACTTTCAGCCGGCACTCCACGCGCCATGCACCGTTGCAGCAGGCGCACGTGCTGCAAGACCCGGTACCCCCTGAACCCCTCCCTCCCCTTGAAGAGAGATCATGCAGTGCCAGGACCTCCGCCCCGTGCCCCCGTACCTCTGAGTCGGACGAGCTGTTCTGGTTCGCCTCGGACTCGTGCACCAGCGAGGACTTTACGTCTGCCAGGTCCCGCTCGGCCGACGAGTCCTCGGAGGTCTTCTCCTCCTGCTCGCCCTCGTCCTTGAACGAGATCATCTCATCATTGGCCCCCAGGTCATCGCCTCCGCCGCCGTTCTGCTGCGGCATCCTTCCCCGGGGCAGCCTGACGACGAGCCCAGCAGCCACCCGGAAAAGCAAAAGAGCCCTCAAAAAGAAACCAAAAAGGGCGAACTTTCCCCGTCGTTGCCCCTTGGCTTATTTTTGCAACAAACCCCCCACTATGAGCTGCTGTTGCCAATCTTGTGCAAAAAGAAGTTGAAGTTTCTGTGAAGGGGGAGGGTAAATCAGGGGGTGCAGGGAGGGCTTCCCCTCTTCTTCTTGGTTTCTGTGGAGGGGGTGTCTCGTTTGCTGCTTTCTCTCGCTCTCCAGGATCTGTTCAGAAGCTTGACCCCCACCACCACCCAAAGAACACAAATAAAATTAAAGGGGGTGCACAAAAACACCCCACCCCCTAAAAAAACAAACCCCAGCTGAGAAATAAATAAAAAGCTGTAGAAGATAGAGAGCTGTGGCCGCCTGGATTGACTGAGTTGAAGTTGGAACTGAGAGATTTTTTTCTCCCAGTTCAAAGGGAGGTTTCTGATTGACAGATAGGGAAAGAGAGGAAGGGGGAGGGACAAGGGGAGGGCAGATCTGAAAGAGGGAGAAAGCATACACACACACACACAGAAGAGAGGGGGTTGGGAGCCTGGATAGTGAAGCAGGGAAGGAGCGGGCGCGGGGAGGGGGAAAAGTTTAATGAGATTCAGAATTGAAAGGGAGGGGTTTGCACGTCCTGACGCTTGCATACATAAAAACACAGGAAGAGGGAGAGAGAGAAAAGCGAAAATGATTGGGAAACGTTAAAACTAAGACAGGAACACTGGAGAGGGAATAAAATAAAGGCGGTGTGGATTTAAATATGGGGCATCCGGGGTAGTTAGGGGTGAAAGGCCCCACAGAAAAGACAAAAAGGCTCGGGAGTGGACGGCCTTTGCTGGGGCACTTGAGGTTGGTAGTAGGCTTGCCAGGGGGAGGGTTGAAGGAGGGGGTTTTCTGTCAGGCAGAGTTGACTTTGCCACTTGTGCTCAGAAGGAAAACAGGCTCCTCTGGAGAGCCGGCTGTCAGTGCGCCAGTGTCACGCGATGTCAACAATAGCGCAGCGCTGTCCCTGTGACTTTTTGGTCTGTGCAAACTTTAGCCCAGTTGTTCAGTTTCTACTGGTATACAGCCCCGTCAGTGGTACGGGGGGAGAGTGGTGCGAAAGTTACTCTGCTCTTTTACGTGGGACCCTTGGAGTCACCAGTGTGGGCGTTTCCCAGTGGGGTAATGCGCGGCCACTGCCCGCTCTCAAGTGACGCCCCCTGCGCCACGGCTAAGGACTGCAGGAGGTTGTGGAATCTCTAAGAAATGTATCCTTTACTAAGTGTTTGTGTTTTGTAAACACCACCACACACTCATGCAGGGGCCACTGAGCAAAGCAGAAGTCGGGGCAGGTCAAGTTGAAGGAGAAGAAATTAATGGAGGGACAAGGAGACTGATAAAGAAAAAGCGAGTGTTGCGAAAAGCCACGCTGTCACCTTCCTTCCTTCCCTCTTCGTTAAAGTTTCCCTGGCGACTTTCAGCGCCCTTGAATTAGGCAGTAGGTGGCGAGACGGCGAAAGTAAGTGAAAACAAGCAGTGAAAAAAAGAGAGAGGAGGGGGGCCTGCGCAATTCCCTTGCGGGAGCGAGCAGCAAGGCGCGATAATTGATAACATATGGCGCCAGCTGCTCGCTCCCGCAAGGGAATCGCCAAACGTGCACGCGTTGCCATTGAAGGCAATGGAACGCGTGCACGTTTTTGGGCGAAAAGGGGAACCGATGGCTAATGGTCTCTTTCCTAAGCAGCGCATGCGCGCTGCGTAGGCGAGACCTAAAAATCAGCATAGTATATCATTATCAATAAGTGTAGCTACAATTTGTTATTCAATTCTTTCATCTACATTAACTCTATTATTTATCACAAATACATTAAAAAAAATATACAATCTCATTTACTTCTGGTGCAATATTGATAACACATATATATACTTTTTGCTTTTAACACAATTTTCAAAATGTAATGTCAATTAGGCCAAATAATAATCAAAACACTAATTATAAACACTAATATATTGGACTGCTTTCTAATTTCTGTTAACATCTTCCCCACTAGGCCGAATGATGTGCTAAAAACTTTGGCTGGAGAAATAACATATGAATTTGGTAATTGATAAGGCAATCTAGGTCTGAATTCCAAGTGGGCGTCATTGCAAATTGCAATGTGTCCATCCTTTGTTACACTTTAAATAAAGAGATGTAGTAGGTTCATCATGGAAAATAATAGCCACTGTTATATAAGTTCTTCCTGAAATAGATATTTGACTTCCTTTAAAATCTGTTATTTTTTTCCAATGTTCTTCCATTTGCTCTGCCACATTGTAACATTAATATTACATATTTTCCAAATGTTTCTATATGTAATGTAGACAACATCTCTGATCTACAATGTTAACATGTCATATCCTGATTTGCTGTTTTAATCAATTTGTTAAAAGGTACTGATTTGCTTTCTGGTATTATTAAGTATAGGAATAGTTCTGATTGTATTTGAGTGGTAGAACTAAATGAACACTCTTCACAGTTATGGTCCCATTTGTAACTTAGTCCAAATAAGTTATCAATGTGTATTCCTTCGTGTTCTAATACTCCAAGCATGAGCATTAGAATTTCTTGTGCATCTTGTATATTTAGAGTGAATGTCAATGAACCAGTACATATATCTAAAAAATGTCTAATGCCAGAAGCAGTATATATTTTACTTCTGTCACTTACCTACTGTTGAAATAATAGTTCAGAACAGAATCTTTTTCCATGAGTTTCTATGATTTCATGATGAAGATGTGGTAAATGAAACACAACATTCAGAATCACACTAGCATAACAGTTGATACCTGAACTATTTTCCAACTGGTATCCTATAATACCATCATCAGTTTCCACTCTTTTTTTCTTTACACCTTCAACTTTGTCTTGAATTGATTTCTTATTTTCAACCTCACTTGAATGTTTGATGTATTTCCGTTTTGGACACAGTATACGTTTCTCATATATTGGATATTCACCTAAATGAGGAGCATAAAGTCTTCTTAAACAATTGTACTCTCTTACACAATTTGCAACAGCACTAAACTTTTTCTCATCAAAATCTATCAAATACAAACCACACAATGTTCTTAATCGAGACAATGCAACGTATGCCATTCCCTTTTTGAACTCTGTACTTCTAATATTTGCAAAAGCTCTGTCTATACTTAAACCATGAGATTTATGAATAGTTACTGCATATGCTAGAGACAGAGGAAACTACTGTCTACGAACATATAAGTCTTTTACAAGCAAAAACATACAACACAACGCCCAATCTCTCTTACCTCATCAATCTGGTAAAATTTTATAATCAAAAATTCTATTCCATCTCTATTTTGAAAATTTAAAAATCAATAACTTTTCCTATTGCTCCATTTACTAATCCTTCTTCTACATTAAATTTATGCCACAAAATTACTCCACATTTGTTACATACACGTGAACTGTTTTCTAATCCTGCAGTTTTAGATACAGACTTTTTCAAAGAATCCAATTTAGCCTGTAGTTTCTCAGTAAGAAGAATTGTTATTCCCTGATGTTCGATTTTGTCAATAGCCTTAATTTCCTGAATTTGTTGTTTTTCTAAGTTGAGAAGTTGTTCATTGAATGTAGAACACTCTTGCAGTTTAGGCATTAGGCAAACTATAGATTTGTTTTCTACAAGCATATTGTACATTACTTCTGCTGCTGTTTTTCAGATGTATACAAGTTCTTTAGTAGCCACCTTTCTAAAGCTTGTTTACATCGTTCCATCAACATACCAATTCTGATGTCTTAAAGAGTATTTCCATAATCTTCATCACCTGCTTGTTGCATATTCTTAGCAAGTTCTTTATATTCAAAGTTTAACCAAATATTTACATTCCCAATACTTCCCAAAGATTTCCTTGTGTCATCATGGAGAAGCATTTTAAAAACAGGTTGTCCTTTAATGGGAGTAAGTTGTAGTAGATCTCCAAATGCAATTAAATGTTTTCGTCCAAACAGAACATCGTAATCTCTTTTTAAAATCTGTTGCATTCTCAAGTGCACAAAGGCAAGCATTAAGTTTGACACCATGCTCACCTCATCAATGATTAAAAGTTTCAGTTTCTTCAATACTCTTGAGACTTCATATCAAGCTTCTCCAGATAGCTTCTGGTATTCTAATTTATTATCATGTTCAACAGGAAGCATAAGTAATCAATATAAAGTAATACCTTTAATGTTGTGTGCTGCTATTCCAGTTGGAGCTTTTACAACACAAGATAAATGTGATTCTGTAGTCTTGTGTAGAAAACTGGTCAAAACTTTAATTAAGAAACTTTTTCCTGTTTCAGCTTGACCACTAATGTACGATAGAATAGGTTTAAATGATGAACATTTGCATTCATTTTTTTTCATGGAGCAAACCATGTTGTACCTGTTGTCTGACCAGCTAAGATTATGGAGAAACATCTTAACTCACAACTCAGTGCCTATTTGGAGCAACATCATCTACTAGATCCTTCTCAGTATGGATTCAGAAGCCGCCATGGGACGGAAACTGCTTTAATAACTGCATTAAATAATATACGCATTTTGGTGGATGCTGGGCAAACCGTGCTGTTGATCTTATTGGACTTGTCCTCAGCATTTGATATCATTTCCCCTAATAAGTTGATCAACCGGCTACAAGAAATAGGGGTCTCAGAATGTGCACTGAAGCTGCTGGCTTTCTTCTTGACTAACAGATCACAAAAAGTTAAGATGGATCAATTCTACTCAGAACCGATCCTAAATTGTTGTGGAGTCCCTCAGGGGTCCTCCCTGAGCCCCACACTGTTTAATATATACGTTTCTCTACTGGCAAAACTGGTCAGATGTTTTGGGCTGAAGGTAATATCCTATGCAGATGACACACAGTTAATTGTGTCCATCACAGAAGACATAGATGCCTCAGCCGCCAATTTTAATTACTGTATGAAGTCGGTGGCTCTCTGGATGAGAGACAACTACCTTCAGCTAAACGGTGACAAAACAGGGGTTTTGATGTTTGGTAATCATCACCCCGAATGGACCCACTCATGGTGGCCAGAAACATTGGGATCATGTCCCTCCCTGGTTGAATCAGCAAGAAACCTTGGTCTCATAGTTGACACCAGTCTATCTTTTAACCACCAGGTTAATAGGACTGTGTCCTCCTGCTTTTGGATCACAAGGACCCTCAGAAAGATATTCCTATTTCTTTCCCTTGGCGCACGGAAGCAAGATGCTGTATCATTAATATTATCAAAGATGGATAATTGCAATGCCCTTCTTTTAGAAACAAATAGGGCCTTCATCAATAAACTCCAGCTGGTACAGAATGCGACAGCAAGACAGGTATTAGATATTCCAAAATACCATTCAATATCGGCTGCCATCAAGAAATTGCAGTGGCTCTCAGCTGAAAAAATAATTCTATTTAAAGCCTTGTGTATTGTGCATAAGGCACTACACAATTCAGGACCAGAGCAAATCAGGCACATCTTTTACAGATATGTCCCTATCAGACAATTGCGATCAGCCAATAAAAATTGGCTGGTTGTCCCGAGATTCAGAAGGTCACGATGGGGAGGAAGAGCTTTCTCGTTCGCAGTGGCTCTGGAACACTCTTCCTTTATCCATATCCGGCATAGAATCACATCTTCCTTTTCGCAAGGCCTTGAAGACCTGGTTTTTTGCCTTGAAAATTTGATCTACGAAGATCTGCTCCTACCCGTTAGCTGTAACTGCTTGTAGCGGCTTGATGCCTTAGGGTATATGTTCGCACTATATAAATTATTCATTCATTCATCCTGTTGTGCTTGCTAAATTCCAGTTTCTACCTCATTCATGGCTATTGGTGCTTCATTTTCAATACTTGATTGTCCCAGTGGATCTTGAGTCAGTGGACCAGAACATTGACTGCTTTGTGAACTTTCTCTAGCTAATCAGCTGCGATAGTACCTTCTTGTTCAATCTCATCATTTAGCATTTGTAGGTAAGTTGGAAAAACTGTGCACTGAATGCTGTCTTTAGTTCCATTAAAAGAATCTTCATAGCAGTCAAAATCACCAAGTAATTCTTTTTCATTATGCCAAGGCTTGAACAGTTGCAGAAGTGCTAAATAGAAAAATTCTCTTTTATCTGCAGATTCACAAATCAGTTTTCTGGGATTAAAAAGAATCCCTTTGACATGTTTCTTCAAACATCCATCATATCCAATTACTGCATATTTTTATTCTTTTATATTTTCTCTAACATTCTTTTTAAACTTATAATGCTGAAGCATTTCATGTAGACATAGGTTTTCAAGATGTGGACTCCTTTTGGGATAGTTTGCATCCAACATATTAGTTTTGACAATATCAGTACTTTCTGGCTCATACTGTGCTCACGTATTCAATGTCTTGTAAAGATTTCAATACTCTATTTCGTGTGGCGGAAAGACCTAAACTTATCCAAATGATTCCTCTTGACTTCGAATATCAACTGGCTGACCTCAAGCAATCTGAACATTCATAGGATCCAATCTCTCTATGGGAAAGCATTTTCAAGCTGAAGCTGTACAATTTCTTGCTAAGACTCTTTTGTGCCAAAATTTCTTCCCACATGTCTTTCATCTCAGACTTTTCAGATTTTGTAATATATGATGTAACATAACGAGCAACAGCAATTGAATTATTTGCAACATACTGAATATCCATGTTTGCAGTCCACATTTTCAAAATTACTGGATTGTAGTCATTAGTGTATTTGAAGCTTCTGTTCTTCTTAAGTTGTATGTATTCTTGGGAGATTTTCGAGTTATTGTGTGTCTTACTGCTGAGAAAAAACTATATACTCGTCTTCTGTAGAAATTATAGGATGTGGGAATCCAGAACAACATTTTGTATAAAATTTTCCTTTACATTTATATTTCCGTCTGCAGTATTTCCCACATCTATGAATTTGAAAGCGTAAAACTTGTTGTCTCAAGCCCTTTTCTCCTCCTTCTCTTGGAATGGCACATGTAACATACTGTTCGATGAAAGACAAAACAGCTTCATCACTATCTGTTTCAAATTTTGGTGCATTCTTTATCCATAATAGCATATGTATAGGAGGAGCACCTCTGGCTTGGTACTCTTTCACCAAAAGAAATTGGTTACCTCTCCAAGAGGTGGAATGTTTTTATTGCAGATAAATGACATCATAGCTTGAAACCTAGAGTTAAAATACCTGCAGACATTTACAGGATCCTAGGAACAGAGTTCTCCAGCTGTCTTCAATACAATGTTTTTAACATTTGAAGTTGCTTCTCTTTCGAATTCAAGTAATCATCTGCGCATATTCAGCACTACTGTTACAAACCATGTAGGTATACCTAGGTTTCTTACCATGAACTTATGGTCACCATGACGACTATACCAATATTCATTGGTACCACTTTGGCACGCCATCAAATTAATTAACTGAGATTCTAAATTTTCATCTCTTTGTCCAACTTTGTCCATGAACTCTTTTGCAGAAACATGTTGAAGATGAACTCTTGTTTTTAATATATGATTCACTGCATATGAAAGTGCAGACAAATTGCTTTCAAACAGAAGATGAAATATATATGGAATGCACTGCCGAAATCTTGGATCTTCACAATACATTCTTGTTAATAGGTATTCTGAAGCTGGAATCCGTACAGCTCACTCATCAAATCGTCCACCTTTTCCAGTGGGGAATAGCTCTGGAAAACAACAAGCTTCTAAACCTTTTTCCCATACACTCAAGGGAGTTCCCTTTGCTCCTTTCATTTGAAATAATTCAATACTAGTTCCTATGATTTCTTTCGAATGCAGAGGATGTATTGTATAATGTTCATAAATCTCTTCACTCCTGGACTTGTCCACTTTTTCAATTTGGCTACTTGACATTACTGTTTCATCTTGTAAACCTATTACTTGTTCATCAACATTTACATTGTTCTAATAAATATTATTCTGTAACAGGTATAATGTAGCCTTTTGAAGTTTATTAACATCTACAAACTCTTGCCAGATTTTTCTACTCTTTGTTGGAACACCATTTACTAGAATAACTACTGGCTCATTTTCCTCTCTCTCTACACCAACAGTTTCAATATTTTTCTTAAAATCTAAAGGTAAGTACACAACTCTTCCTTTGAGACCTTTTTGTAAATCTGATGGTGGAGCTTACCTGTTTAAGGCTACATACTAACTATGGCCTGAAATGGGTGTATAGATTGAATAAGAATAGACTCATATACATTTAAATCTTCCAGTTCCTGAGGAATAGGCACCAACTCTAGGGGCCGATTAGGATGTCGTTAGGAAAGGCTCTGGAATGGATTCGGCATTGCAGAATCCAATACAGAACCCTTGGTTCCTACCGAATCGTACAGATTTCACAACAACCAATTATGATGCTCGGAAACCGTTCGAGCAGACAGAATCGGTTCCGAAAGGCATCCGGAAAGCCCGAGTCTTTCAGAGCGGATTTGTACAGCTCTATGGACACGGTTTCCTGGTGAGTCATTATGATGAACGATTCGGACAGCCGTTGCGATTCGGTTTGCCTGATTCGAAACGGCTACCGGAATCTGTCTTTGGGGGCCCGTTGCGGGCCCCCCTTCATACTGAGACTTACAAATGTAGCCCATGGGGGTACCCAAGGGACCCCTCTTCCCAACCATGCACAGTGGGCCAGGCACCATGGGGTGCCTGCCACAGGGTGCAAGGTTTTCCCCAACCACCTCTTTTTTTCAATGGGAGCCTGTGTTCTTGTTCGGAACACAGGCTCCCATTCAAGTCAATTGGAGTCCCACCGAACGATGTTTGGAAGCATTGTAATCGGCCGTCCGGACTCACAGGACTTGATTTGTTTGGAAACTATTCTAGAACCGATTTGTTCGGGACAGCTTCCTAACGACATCGCAATTGGACCCTAAGTTGTTATGGATTGCTCTAGCTGGCATTTTGTTTTCTTCTAATTTTTTGTAACAGTACTTACAAATAACTTGATCACTGGCCAACTCAAACTCACCTTCTACAAACAAATAAACACCAAATTGCTGCCACGTATCATTGTTTTCTTTTTTCACTTTTTAAATATAAATCAACATTCCTAGTTTGACTTTTATAGTGAGTACGTCGACAACAAATACAAATATAGTTTGGTTTTTCAGACGAAACTGTGTTAAACTTTGTAATTTCCTCTGCAAAATCATCAATAGTAATCTCTTTCTCCTGTTCTTCAACACATACACTCCTCTTCAGAACCAAAAAAACTAAACTGTTTATCATCACAAACTTTCAGTACATCTGATGCATGCCAAAGAGCTGTATTCATCTAACTTAAACATAATGCAGTACTTTTTACATATTAAAGTCTCCTTACTAACTTCTGCATTTCAGAGTGTTGTACAGCTAACATTCTTAAATGATGAAAAGTACTTTGGCACACTTTTCTTGAAAGACAAGCCAGAGATTGACCCTGCAACTTAGTATATATTCTTATTTAACATGGATCTTGTCCTTGTAACATCTTAATCTTCTGTTTAACACTTTTTTGCATATTGTTCTAAAAAAAATCGTAATATGTCAATAGGCTCCTGTTGAATACTGCAAATACTGCTACAATCCCACTTATATACACTAGTTTTTGTACGCTTTCCTTGAACCTCTTCAGCTATTACTTCTTCAACATTCCTAGGAACCATTTTTTCCTTTGGAATGGGAGAGCCATGTTTCACCTCATAACATCAACAACTAGTATCAACTGCATGTTCTAATGTGTTCTCTAGAAAATAACTTTCGTCATTAAAGAAAGGCTCAGTACTGGAAGTGTGCTTCCATTCACCAGTAAAGGTTTTACAAAAGTTACTTCTATTAATGAGTCTTTTTGATTTTCTCCTTTATAAAGATGATTGTTTTATCCAATGTTCTCATACTCTTCAATATTAATATAAATCATTTTTGTTTCAATTCAAAAGCTCTATCTACTACACTTTCGATCTCATGCTTTTTCTTATAAGCTGCTTATCTTCTTTTAAATTTTTTACAATTTCTTAATACATTTTAAATTACTCTACTTCTAAACATTCATCTTCTTATATCCTTATGCTCTTTTTGCCTTCTAGTGACATGCATTGTTTTCCCATCAAAATAATGTTGTTTTAAAATGAACATTCTTCTTCCCCTTCTGATTTGTTGTAAAACTTTTCTTTTTCTTTTCAACATTTTTGAATTTTTTCAATCTCTGTAAAACTGTTTTAAGTAACTGTTTAGTTCTCTTACCAGTAGAGTTTTGTTCCTGTATAACCTATTGCACTTCTTCTAATTTCCTCTTTACACTTTTCTTTAAGTAGTGCTGTTTTTTCGTTCTCTTCTCTTTTCATGTTTTCTTGCCATCTTCAATTTTGTTTTTTTAAATAAAGTAAATATCTAAAAAACAAAGAATAATTTCAATAGCTGGTTACATCAATTAATAGTTTTTACATTAAATACATATCTAATAATATAATAATCAATAAGCAGTTGCTTACAATTACAATGCTATTCTTTTCAGAATAAACAAATATGTAGGACGCTAACTATGCACTTTGACAAAGATGTAAATGGTTGAGAGTCTGGGAGAAAACATTTATAAATTTGCTCATTATACAGGGCAGTCAGATTATTAACTCTATATTCTAGTGGTTCTATAAGTGCTACCTAGGTAAATGATCTAGACTTTAGCGACTAAATGCTGTAGTAGGACTTTTATGATACCTACATAGGTAACAGATCTCTGCTTCGGCGACTGAATGGTGTAGTAGGACCGACAAGATTTGTGCACCTGTATGATAAGCTACTTAGGGCCCGATTATGATCCTGCTCGGACGGGCTCCTGACGGCATCCGTCAGGAGCGAGTCCGAGTCGTAAGCACGATTTCCGGATGACTCGTACCGCTGTACAAGCGAGCAAGTACGATGCGCATATACCCTTGGATTCCGAGTGACTCGTACCCGTCAGCGAGGCCCTCCGGACAACTCCAACATGGCCAATGCGCACAGCGCAATGGGGCCGATTTCCGAGCGACCAAGTACGGATCGAGTTGGAGCCTCCGACACGAAAAAGCTCTGGGAAGCGGACTTGGGGGGGGCCGTAGCGGGCCCCCCTTCACCCGTAGCCCTACGACTCGGTCACAGGGGGTCCCCCTACACATGCATGTACGATGCGGGGGCACCAATGCATCCCCACGACAGGGGGCGCCCTTTTCCGCGATGTACTTTTTTCACAATGGAAGCCTATGTACGCAACATACATCAGGCTCCCATTGACTTCAATGGGGCTCCGAGCGACCCGAGTCCGTCAGCGCATACTTGCATCGTACTCAGGCGTTCGGAGCCCAGGAGCACGAGTCGGTCGGAAAGCTCTACGGGACCGAGTCGGCCGTAGGGCTTTCTAAGCGAGATCGTAATCGGGCCCTTAGTGTTTAACTTAGGGTCATCAGCTGCAGTTACAATACACGTACAAGTAGACACATACCTCACTCACAAGAGCACGCAGACTGTACTTCCCATTTCAAGCAGACACCTAAATTTATATGGCCTACTTCGAGTGTACCTTTCCAGAGACTCATACAAAGTAGCCTAATCACTAATCCCTCTGCCAACATGTCTTAAACCTCACTTTTCTCTTGCAGCTTCACTATTCACTGAGTGCTCAGAATGTTGGACCTTGCCAAATATAAAACAGCAGCCCTTCACATGTCACTGTTCTAAGTCTCACCATGTTTCTGAAGGCATCAATGCGTGTGTCTGTGCCTTTTCCTAGTGACATAATACATAAAAAGAAACCTAGAAATAGTAGAATACCTATGTCTCAACTGCATGCTCTCTAAATTTGTGTAGAAGAAGGTGTATGTATTCCTTTCTGCTCATAATACAGAGCACATGGGTGTTGAACAGTCTATTTGAGGGGTTCTGTAACTCCTACATAGGTAAGACATGTCTGCCTCTGTGACCGAATGATGAAGCAGGCTTGAGAAGATTTGTGAACCTGTATGAGAAGCTTCCAGGTTTTCAAGCTAGCATCTTCAGATGCACAGCACGTGTCAGAATACATGTACAAGTAGACACATACCTCATTCAAGGGAACACGCAGATCTTTAAACTTGACGGACTACACTTCCCATTTCAATCAGACATCTAAATTTATACGGCCTACTTCAAGTATACTTTTCCAGAGACTCATACGAAGTAGCTTAATCACTAATCACTAATCCCTCTGCCAACATGTCTTAAAACTCACTTTTCTCTTGCAGCTTTGCTATTCACCGACTGCTTAGAATGTTGGGCCTAGCCTGATTTAAAACAGCAACCCTTCCCATGTCACTGTTCTAAGCCTCACCATGTTTCTGAAGGCATCAATGCGTGTGTCTGTGCCTTTTCCTTGTGACATGATACATGAAGAGAAACCTAGGAATAGTAGAATTCCTGTGTTTCAGAACGCTTGCTCTCTAAATTTGTGTAGACGAAGGTGTATGTATTCCTTTCTGCTCATAATACAGGGCACGTTGGTATTGAACAGTCTATTTGAGGGGTTCTTTGACACCTACATAGGTAAGACATGTCTGCCTCTGCGACCGAATGACAGAGCACAACTGAGAAGATTAGGGGACCTGTATGAGAAGCTACCAGGTTTTTAAGCTAGCATCGTTAGATGCACAGCACATGTCAGATTACATATACAAGTAGACATATACCTCATTCACGGGAGCACACAGATCTTTAAACTTGGCAGACTACACTTCCCATTTCAACACCTAAATTTATACGGCCTACTTCAAGTATACCTTTCCAGAGACTCATACGAAGTAGCTTAATCACTAATCCCTCTGCCAACATGTATTAAAACTCACTTTTCTCTTGCAGCTTCACTAATCAGACACCTCAAAAACTAAGGCTTAGGCAAATATGAAAGACCAACTCTTCTCATGTCACTATTGCAAGTTTATTTCAAGTATAATGATGTTCCAATGCAAACTATTACAAACACATACTTTTACAATGTGATTTTTACAGCGCAGCTTCCATTACAATGCACACTATTACAATAAAATCCATTAAAACACATGTACCATTGTAATGCCTGCATCGTAATGGATGTTTTGCACACAGAGACTTATATAGACTGGGGTACAATTTAATTCATCTGCCAACATGTTTTAAACCTCAGTTTTCTCTACTACTTTCATTAAAGACTCAGGAAGCACATATATTAGAATAGACTAACCTATTTAAATCTTCATTTGAGTACAATAAAACAGACTACAACACATGTTCCTACATTTGGTAACATATTTCAAACATCACATTTCTCCAATGCTTTGCAAGTTTTATAAAAAATGCATGACAAAGTTAAAAATATCATTACAAACAGTGAAACACTCCTACACAAAACATAACACACCTTACACATTTGTAACTCACCTCTGAAATACTATTGTAGAATATGAAGATATCAGAAACTCCTAAAACATGCAGCTCCCTCTGCCTAAAAGCAATTCTGCTTCGTTTCATGGAAGGGAGAGCATTTTCCATGCACTCGCTTCCATGAAGCAGCACTCCCCCCATGCCAAAGCAAACTGCAATGTCCCAGGGGTGGAACCCCGGGACATGTTTGCAGCTCCCTCTGCCTAAAAACAATTCTGCTTTGTTTCATGGAAGGGAGAACATTTTCCATGCTCTCGCTTCCATGAAGCAGCGCTCCCGCCATGCCAAAGCAAACCGCATGTCCCAGGGGTGGGCACCCGGGACATTGCTGGAGACGGCCCTGGGGGGTGGCTGTCCCACGCGCCATGCAGGGCTCCTGGAGGGGGGCCACACAGCCCCCCTCCCATCTTATGGAAAGCCCTGGGGAGGTGGTGATCCCCAGGGCTGGGGTTCCGCAACGGACCCCCTCCTTCACTTAATATGTGCCCCGGGGAGGTGGCGGTCACCAGTGCTGTGAGGGGCAGGGTGCCCCCGCATTACATTAAATTAGGCCTGGGGAGGTGGTGGTCCCTGGGGCTGCGTGGGGGGGCAAGAGCCCCCCACACATGTTGTAATTTAGTCCCAGGGAGGTGGTGTTACACGGGGCAGCAGGGGGGGCAGTAGCCCACCCACATAATCATTTTAAAAAGAAAGCCCTGGAGAGGTGGCGGTCCCTGGGGCTGCGGCGGGCACGTGCGGGTCCCACATGTATTTATATTATTGCCCCTGGGACTTGGCCCACCCGGGGGCCTAAAGGAAATGAAGCACGGGAGACTGCGCTTCATTTTTTTAAAAACCTTTCAGCAGGATTCGTGGACCCTACGCGACTCGTGACAATTGTTTTATTTAAAAAATTGTTTTTTTTAGCCCTGGGGGTACTTTCCAGATTTGACATGTTAACAGTACTGAACTTGGGAAAAGAATAAAAAACAGTGTATTGCAGTAGTATGAAATATTCTGGAACAATGCTGTTTTGTTCTTTATCATTTTCTATTATTAATATATTTTTATAAGAGTGTTTCAACTTTAAAAAATAAGTCTGTCTTCTGAAGTAAAAGTAAAATAAATGGATTTAATGTTTTTTAAAGTCTTTTCACCATGTTTATAGATTGCTATGTTTTGCTTTCTATGGGAAATAGGGCACTTTTCAACATTAAGTTTAAGGCTTTGACAAAGACCCAGGTGGTCGAAACGCGCCAGCTTTATTAAACTTTTGAGGAAACATCTTGGAGTGTGGACGTTCCTGCTAGCGTGGCGGCATGAGCAAAATTGCTTCATAATTACGGGTCCTGCACCCGTCATGCCCCGCACCAACCCCGTGAGGTGGATGTAATCATGATTAAGGCAGGACAGCTTGTATCTATCTACCTATCTATATAGATGTGTATATATATATATATGTTTTGCCGAGGAACAGCAGAAGGAAGCAGAGGAATCGGATATATATATATATTACCTACTGGCGGTCGCCAGTAGGTAGTTATAGTTAGGACCACGTTTCCATAGGAAAAGCATTTTTTTATGTGCTTATAACTTTGGCGTCGTTTGACGAATCTTTACAAAATTTTCCAAAAAGTTCCTCTTTTCAGGTCAGCTGCTATCCTAAAAGTTTGGGGGGGATTCGTCAAGGGGGGACTAAGAAAAAAGGGGGGTCCCAAAACGTGTTTTCTCCATGCAATTTCCATAGGAAACTTTAGACAAGGCTACAGGTCAAACTGCTGAACGGAATTATGCCAAATTTGGCACAGAGAAAGGTCTTGGTCCAGAAAGCACGCTTTTGTTTAAATCGGGTAAATCCGTTCAGTAGTTTTAGAGAAATATCAAATTTTCCAGATATCGATATTTAAGAATTCGGACATCTGATTGGCTGAAGCGTTACGAGCACGAGCTTGCGGCTGATTGGCTGCGAACTGTTGAAACTAGGAAGTGTTGGCAGCCATTTTGTGATTCAGTCCGTCAGCTCACAACTCTCCCTCTACAAGGCATCAGGTCCGTAGTTCTACCTCTGCGAGCCAACACTAAAAATATACCGCAGCTCTGTCTGTGCGAGATACCCCTGTCACGGTCCCTCTCCCCACATCACGAGCTCGCGGCTTTGGCTTTAGAAGCGAGTCCGTTGGCTCGCAGCTCTGCGACTGTGAGCTGTGAGCCATTTTGTGACTCAGTCCGTCAGCTCGCATCTCTCCCTCTAAAAGGCATTGGATCCGTAATTCTACCTCTGCGAGGCAATACTGAAAATATCCCGCAGGTCTGTCTGTGCGAGATACTCCTTTTACGCTCCCTTTCCCCACATCATCAGCTCGCGGCTATGCCTTTAGAAGCCAGTACATCGGCTCGCAGCTCTGTGTCTGCGAGCCGTGGGGCCCGCAGCTCTACCTCTGTGAGCCACCTCGTTAGCTCGTAGCTGTGTCTGTGCTAGCAGGCCCGTCGGCCCGTTACTCTCCCTCTGCGAGTTAGCCCGTCGGGTTGCAGCGCGGAGGGCTCGCAGCTGTATCTCTGCGAGCCAGCCCATTAACTGATCGCTGTGTGTCTGCTAGCAGGCCTGTTGGCCCGTTGTTCTCCCTCTGCGAGTCAGGCCACAGCTCTCCCTCTGCGAACCGGTGCGGTGCTGTGCTTTTGCGAGCCAACGGCTTGTAGGTCTCCCTCTGCGAGCTGAGCCCACGGGCCGCAGCTCTTCCTCTGCGAGCCTGCCCGATGGCCCGCAGGTGTCCCTCTGTTAGCCGAATCGCAGCTGATACTCTGCAAGCCGAAATTGGGAATATAAGGCGGCTCTAAAAAAAGCCCTTCTGTTTATTAGTTGGAGCTACATGTAAGTGCGAATGCACAGCTTCAGGTTAATCAGGAAAATTCGGTTTCCCTCATCTGTGAAGTGTACTCCATCACTTCTGTATATATCAGCGATATCAAAACGTATGTTGTTGTTGTAAATCGACTCCATTCTATGGTCTCTGAGGTATGCAGACACAGCTTTGTTGACA
This sequence comes from Calotriton arnoldi, assembly GCA_963921515.1. Taxonomy (NCBI): domain Eukaryota; kingdom Metazoa; phylum Chordata; class Amphibia; order Caudata; family Salamandridae; genus Calotriton; species Calotriton arnoldi. The sequence goes on from CAWUFW010013261.1 coordinate 454,626, forward strand.
TTATTCCTAGATTTTTCAATCTTATGACAAAATTGGTTTGACCATTTCCACTTCTGTCTTTGGCATATATTGGAATATACAAAGACAATTTGAGGCAAAAGTAACATCAATTGTCCAAAGGTGTCCTTCATAAGCATTTCCAAACCTACCCAGTCAATGTGCCTAGGTCGGTACCACCACAGTGCACAATCATGAGATCAGGGTGTTGGAGATGCAAACAGGTTTTAATCAAAGGGAGCAATTGGTGCCACTTCAATCCTCTCCGTGCAAACCATTTAATGTACACATTTTGTAAACCTAGGTCTAAGTCAATACATCTCTGTTCTGCATACCTCTTGCACCAGAAAACATAGCTATGTCCTACAATCCACACTAGCATTTTGAAGGTATGGCTAGAAGATATGGATAAATGTCTGTAGCTCATGCAGCCCGTTTGTAGAATAAGAGATATGTTTAAACATGGGGAAATACTTTTTTTTTTTACATACAAACGTTAACGGATTGGGAGATGAAATGTATTGTGTCCTAAAAAGTAGGGTGTATATTAGTTTTGATGAAAAGCATCTTTGTAATTGGTTAATAAAAAGCAGTTTATACGTGGAGTACATATTATAGGATGAAATTTGCTCAGCTCAACCACACCTGCTAATTGTATTTGGAAGGTGCAGTTCAAACTTGAAAGAATGGTGAACTTTTGACCTCCACGTGGCGTTAAATGTTGGAGAAAATGTTGCAAAAAAAAATATCGGTAGGTTTAAAAAAATGATGAACTTTTAACCTGCACGTGTCGTAGAATGTTCTAGAAAGTGTTGATACAATACCTTGAACTTTTCACCTGTATGTGTCCTTAACAAAAGAGTTTATATGAAAAGTTCAAAAATAAGCAATAAAGAGAGGTTTTGCAATCTAAAAAAAATAAGGAACTATTCTGATTTGTTCTTTACATGGATTTATGTGTGGAGCAACAGGGAAATTGTGCCATTACTGGTTCCATTCTTGATGAAAGCGGTGCATTACATGTACTGTGTGACAAGAAAAGAATTGCATGCGTTTGTGACATTTGAAATCTGCATACCAACTTGGAAGGTAAATTAGAAATTAAGAAGGTGTATTATGGGCAGGGGTGTATCCCTTTGGCAACCTTCGCCTCTGTGAGCCAGACATTGTTTTTGCATAGGTGCTGGATGACATCTGATGCAGCCCCATCACCTACGCAGTCTGATGTGTCAGGGGCACACAGCCATGCAGCCATCACCCCGCCACACACACCGGACACAGAACCCATATGAGGGGAGTTTTGTACCACATTGCCTTCATTGCTGATGTTCTGTGATTGATATGTGTGTGGGCTGCATTGTGGGGGAATTGCCTGTGCATGGTTGGCGATGCACACACACATGTTGGTATGTGGAGCCAGGTGCCCGTGCGGCCTTGCGCTGCTTGTGCTATCTCACTCCGTCTCTCTCCCTCGCTCTCTTCCGCCCTGTCATAGCAAACTTGTGAAAGCGATGGGTGCGCGGCTCTCAGCGCGGCACTCAAGTACTTCTTAAGTCTTTCAAACACTGAGGGGTATATTCTCAAGGACATATCGCCGAGTTAACGGCACTTTATCTCAACCAAGCTGGTGATAAATTTAACGCACCATTCACAAGCTGGAGCAAACAGCCCATATCACCAGTTTACCAGCGATAGCAGCCTCAAAAAAGCATCGTCACGGATGAGTCCGGCAAATATTGCTAATGAGATGTAGAGTAGGCGTTCTCGTGCAAAAAGCAGCGAACACATCACTTCGCAAGTGTCTCAACCACCAGCAAGATCGTCGAAGAGAGTACAAAACAGGCGATAAGGTGTGTTAGTAGCAGAAAGTTTACACCTGCTCTGAGCTGGTGTAAAGTCGGACTACAACCTGCAATATGAAAGGGAGCCCACCCAGAGCCATACGTGAATGACAACAGATGCAATGGAGCCAACGATCATGCAGCTCAGACACCCAATACTGCTCTGACACCCCCCGCCACCAGCCCCTTGTCCGCCATCCCCCCTCACCCCCCCACACAAATAAATGTGACAGCAACGTTAGGAAATCTGGAACGTAACAAATTGGCTGATGTCGCACAATTATAGTAAAGAAGATGCATGTGAGGTTGGACAAATAAGAATCTCAGTCATCTATGGATTTACATATAAAACATTTTATTTAAACAAAACAAGAAAATAAAAGTAGGTACAGGTATGGCGTGTCATCCCTCGACAATTTGTGAATCACAGCCTGCAAGACAAAAAGAAAGATAAGATTGTGCGTCATGCGTCCATGAAAGGAGAGAGAGATAAAGAGAGAACGAGTGAGAGAGAGAGGAAGAGAGAGAGAAAGAGTGAGATACAAGGAAGTGAGAGAAAAAGAGATTAACAGAGGTAGAGAGAGAGAAAGAGTGAGACAGAGAGGAAGAGAGAGAGAAAGAAACAATGAGAGAGGAAGAGACATAGAACGAGAGAAAGAGTGTGAGAGAGAGAAAGGAAGAGATACAGAGTGAGAGAGAGAGAAAGAGTGTGAGTGACAGAAAGGAAGAGATGGAGAGGGAGAGTGAGTGTTGACACTGTGGAGAAAATCCTTACAGCTCACCTTTCTGCCACCGGTGTGTCTCCAACCACGTGCCGGGACATAGTGGAGTCTTCAAGTTTAGTCATCTGAAACATAGTATAGAATCAGTAATGGCAGAGTACATACAACTGCACATGCCTAATTCTCTGTTTCACCCCTGCACACCCAGGCTGCTGCACCCCATCGACTCCCACCGCCCAGAGGTATCTGCCCGCCTCTGCGCACCTAGGCTGCTGTATCCCATCCACTCCCACTGCCCAGAGGTGTCTGCCCGCTGCTCTGCACCCAGGCTGGTGCACCCCATCTAGTCCCACTGCCTGGAGGTGACTGCCTGTTCCTGCGCACCCAGAGTGCTGCATCCCATCTACTCCCACTGCCTAGAGGTGTCTGCCCGCTCCTGTGCACCCAGGCTGCTGCACCCCATCCACTTCCACTGCTCGGAGGTGTCTGCCCGCTCTTGTGCACCCAGGGTGCTGCACACTATCCACTCCCACCGCCCAGAGGTGACTGCTCGCTGCTGCGGAAACAAGGCTCTCTGCTCACCTTCCGCCACCGGCGTGTGTCTAAGAGGGTCCACCACGTGCTGAAGCAACCTCCTCAGGCGCAAGTATGCGTACACGCGGTCAAGCCGAGCTCACAATTCAGAGCGGGTGTTGATTGTAGGATGGCCAGGCATCATCACAGGCTGCACACGCGCTCAGCTCTGGTGGCACTAACTCAGTGGAACTGAAGTCATCGCCTCGTGGCGGGAGGTCCGTGTCGGGGGGGTCGTCAATCTGTGAATCACAGCCTGCTAGACAAAAAGCAAGATAAGATTGTGTGTCATGCGTCCATCAAAGGAGAGAGAGAGAGGAAGAGAGAGAGAAAGAAAGACTGAGAGGTAGACAGAGAGAAAGAGAGAAAGAGTGAGAGAGAGAAAGAAAAAAACAGTGTGAGAGAGAGGAAGAGATAGAGTAAGAGAGAGAGGAAGGGAGAGAGAAAGAGTGTGAGGGAGAGAAAGAGTGTGAGGGAGAGAAAGGAAGAGATGGAGAGGGACAGTGAGTGCCGACACTGTGGACAAAACCCTCACAGCTCACCTTTCCATCACTGGTGTGTCTCCAACCACGTGCCGGGACATAGTGGAGCCCTCAAGCTTACTCATCTGAAACGTAGTATGGAATCAGTAATGGAGGAGTACATACAACTGCACACGCCTAATTCTCTGTCCCGCCTTTGTGCATCCAGGCTGCTGCACCCCATCCACTTCCACTGCCCAGAGGTGACTGTCCGCCGCTGCGCACCCAGGCTGCTGCACCCCATCCACTCCCACTGCCTAGAGGTGACTGCCCGCCGCTGCGCTAACAAGCCTCTCTGCTCACCTTTCGCAACCTGCGTGTAGAAAAGAGGGCCTACCACGTGCCACTGCAAGCCCCAAGCCCTGAGCCCGTGGATACTGCACCCTGCATGTCATGCAGCCCTGCTCCGCAGGCCACCAGGTCTCACATTTGGTGCTGGGTCTTGATTTCGCCATGGCAGAGGACATACCAGTGCACCAGGCTTTTCATCGCAGGCTGCACACCCGCTCAGCCCTTGCGGTGCCACTAACTCTGTGACCAGTGAGGCGACGCCACGTGGCAGTAGGCCTGCGCTGTCTGATGGCTCAGGCCTACACTGCGGTCCAGCAGGGCACACAAAACCTGAGCTGTCCAGACCGCTGGGACGGGCCATCACAGCAGGCTGCACACCCGCTCAGCAGTTACGGTACCCGTACCTCAGTGGACCGAAAGTCACCGTCCCGTGCCGGTGTGCCTGTGCCGGCCGCAGTGTATCCGGTGCGAGCAACTCTGAAATGTTGAGCACGTGCGCCCGGTCTTTTTTATTGGCAGGGTCACGTGTCTTGTGACTCGTGTGCTGGATGGGTGTGGTGTGGGTGTATACTAGCCATGAGGGAGTGGCTGTGGCGTTCTGACAACTAGGGTGTGACCAGCAGATCACTACAATGAAAATCTGGGTCATGTAGCGTTGTTGTCCTTCCCTGTAAGCGTAAGCGAAGTGGGCTGGCCTGGCGTATGCCAGTCCTGCGTGAGGCTGTGAAGAATGACTCTGGAGCTATGGGCGTGGCTCCGTCCTGGGCTGTATGAGGAATCAACTGATGCGGGTGTCCCTGTTGTAGTGCTGACGTCACCCGGGTTGCAAGCGCCAATGTGTCACTCTGTGAGCCAAGTCCCACAACATGGCCAACATGGAAGGTACGGGGAATCACTGACCCTACATTCATCCATAGTTCCACACATGAAAGATGGTGGACATGACACATCTGTGTGGATATGAATGTTTATTGCACATTCAGTGGAGTGTTGCAGCTGTAGCAATACAGGGCCATGGAAAGTTTAAGTTTCAGTTTTTGGCACATGGAGGGCAGCCAATTAGAGCCAAGCTTGTGTTCGGGGTTAGGCTGCGCCAACATATGTACTTATAGAATTACTCCGCCAATCCCCAAGCACTTATAAATTCACTATACACTCTCCTTGCAGTACTCTAATGATCCAGTCTCTACGGACGTACTTGTACAATGACCGAGAGAAAGTTACATAACCGAAGTTTTCCCCACTGCCAGAGGTAACATGGTAGCATACGCTGTCCACAGCACAATGTAATGTGGTAGGGCCCAGGGGCGGCATCTTGCATACACAATGAACACACGGACACAGATGGATAGTGGAACTGGGTACGGGCACGTGCGCTCGACTCATTTTTATTACCAGGGTCACATGTCCAGTGACGTCTGTGCTGGATGCGTGTGGGGTGAGTGTAAGCCAGCCCTCCGGGAATGGTTGGTGCTGGCAACAAGTACAACATTAATCATTGGATCAGACACATAGATTCAATCATAAAGGGTCAATGATTTGTGCTGCACCAAGGTAGGGGCAACAGATGTGAAATAATACACACAAGATTGTATTGCAAAGGGTCCATGACTTGTGGCACACTGAGGTAGGGGCAGCAGATGTGAAATTATACACAAAACATTGTATCATAAAGGGTCCATGAGTTGTGCTGCACTGAGATAGGGGCATCAGAAACATTCAGGGTGTGCGCAGCCAGCGATGATGCGTGGTGCGGGCGAGCCGCACTGGGAGCAATGGCTGTTGCCTACTGGACTGAGTCATCTGCAATCGCGACTCGATGTGAATTGTGAGCCCTGCTATCCGCAGTGTAGATCGAAGGCAGTAGTCAGCACAGACATCAAAGAATGCTTTTAGTCACTTCCTGTTTACAAAATTCGAGGACATAGAGTACAATTCTGTCTGCAATAAATAAATCATGTCTCAATTTAAATTGTGAGCTCTACTAACCGCAGTGTAGGTGTATGGAACAAAAGATGAAACATTTATGGAATACACTGTCGAAATATGTAGGTTTTAGGGACGTTATAGTTAGTTGCCTACTGGACTCTGAAATCAATGAATGAAGACTGAATTTGAATTGTGAGCCCTGCTGAGCACAGTGTAGGCCGGAGGCAGCGGTCAGGAAGGGCCTACAGGCACGTGGCGTTGACTTGAGCTGCATACAGTTAGTGGTAGGTGTGGCGCTCAGCGTGTGCGCAGCCAGCGATGATGCAATGTCTCTTGCCTACTGGACTGCGTCATCTGCAATCGCGACTCGATCTGAATTGTGAGCCCTGTTGACCGCAGTGTAGGCTGGAGGCAGTGGTCAGGAAGAGTCCACAGCCACGTGGCGTTCACTTGAGCTGCATAGAGTTAGTGGTAGGTGTGGTACTCAGCATGTGCGCAGCCAGCGATGATGCAATGTGTCTTGCCTACTGGACTGCATCATCTGCAATCGCAACTCGATCTGAATTGTGAGCCCTGCTGACCGCAGTGTAGATCGAAGGCAGTAGTCAGCACAGACATCAAGGAATGCTTTTTGTCACTTCCTCTTGACAAAATTCGAGGACATAGAGTACAATTCTGTCTGCAATTAATAAATCAAGACTGAATTCAAATTGTGAGCTCTGCTGTCCGCAGTGTAGACTGCCATTCAGTGTTCCTTTGGACTTGCAAGATGAATTTGGTCATTGTACTAAAGCTATAACTGATATAAAACAAGTTCTTGAAGCAAGGATACTAAAAGGGTATTACGTAGGTTTTAGGGGCGTAATACTTAGTTGCCTACTGGACTCTGCAATTAATGAATCAAGAGTTAATTTTAAATGTGAGCCCTGATGATCGCAGTGTAGACCGGAGGCAGTGGTCAGCAAGGGCCCACAGCCACGTGGCATTGAGTTGAGCTGTACAGTTAGTGTCACTTGAAGCAACCAGCGTGTGTGGAGCCTGCGATGATGCGTGATCCGGGCGGGCTGTACTGGTAGCAATGTATTTTGCCTAATTAATTCTGTCTTAATAAGTCCACGTGGCGTTGACTTGTGATGCACTGAGTTAGTGGCACCTGAAGCACTCAGCGCGTGCGCAGCCTGGGATGATGAGTGGTCCGGCCGGGCCACACTGGTAGCAATGTCTTTTGTCTAATGAATTCTGCCTTAATAAGGCTACGTGGCGATGGCTTGTAATGCACTGAGTTAGTGGCACCTGAAGCACTCAGCGTCTGCGCAGTCTGCAATGATGAGTGGTCCGGGCGGGCCACACTGGGAGCAATGTCTCTTGCCTACTGGACTGCGTCATCTGCAATCGGGACTCGATCTGAATTGTGAGCCCTGCTGTCCGGAGTGTAGATCGAAGGCAGTAGTCTGTACAGACATAAGTCTGTGGTGCTTTGCTGCTGGATTCGCAGGGGGCCTGTGTTGAGGAGGCCGGCGGTCACGGCGGAGGCCTCGTGGCAGGGTGAGGGCTGCCGCCCTGGCAGACGCTTTGGCCTTCCCACAAGTGAACCACGCCCAGAGCCCCAGCCTATTTTTTCATACTCCTACGCTGGAGTGGGGTACGTTGGACCAGCCCACTCCGCTTCCGCTTCCAGGAGGGGACAACACAGCTACATGACCGAGATCTTCCCCACTGCCTGAGGTAACATGGTTGCGTCTATTGTCCACAACACTACAAGCACCAGCAGTATATGTCCACATGGAGAGGTTTCTGCTCTGCATAGTGAGGTCTGTCCACCACATCACCGCTACACTTGGTATTGTGTGCATTTTTATTGATGGGTGACTTGCGTCCTTCACACATACTTGGTTGCCACATCTCCCAACATTCAGCTATTGTGTGGCTGAGGGACCATGCCGGTTTTGGAGGGTCCGCTGTCCTGTTCTGCGCTGCCTCGGTGGTAGTAGAGAGGGGGGTGGTCTGGGGGGGAGGTCCTGAGGGTGATGGCAGTGGATGTTGTGGCCTTCTTGGGTGTCGGAGCTGCATGGTCAGTAGCTCTCTGACATGTGTTGGTCTTTAGATGTGGTTATGGGCTGGGCTCCCTTTCACACTGTAGGTAGTCATCCTGCTTTACACCAGTAAAAGGCAGATGTTAAATTCTTACTGCTAATGCAGCTTATCGCCTGTTTTTGGATCGCACCCCAGATTTGGCTGCTCGTTGAAAATATCGGGAAGTGGTGTTTTCGTATTATTAGCGTTAGTTGTCGCTCTCATTTGTGGCAATTTTTTTTGCGGAAGCTATTGTTGGAAAACTGGCGATATCGGCTGTTTTTACTAGGTTGAGAATGGAATGATAATTTAAAATCACTGAAAAAACCATAGGTTTAATGAACATTATAATTAGAAATTAGCATTTAAAAAACGTTTGAAATTCACTGAAAAAACCATAGGTTTCAGGCACGTTATAGTTAGAAATTAGTATTTAAAAAACCTTAGAAATTCACTGAAAAACGATAGGTTTCAAGGACGTTATAGTTAGAAATTAGCATTTAAAAAACCTTTTAAATTCACTGAAAAAACCATAGGTTTCAGGGACGTTATAGTTAGGTGGACATTTCACTCGTACAAAACCATACAAATTCCACCGTTATAGTTAGTTCAGTTAACTATAACTCGCGCCCCGCAATGCATTGCTCATGACATCACATATTACATCATTCATGGCATGGTCAGTGACATCACTGATGACATCACTGATGACATCTCAAATGACATCACTGATGACATCATCCACTTGATAATCTGATGCACCTCATCACACCCTAATATAACCTTTAATACCCCCACTGTAAAATACACACTACCATTTTCGAAACCATCCACACACCAATACCAGTTACTACATACTCACTCACTGATTCCTAGGTCTGCACACACATCCACTTATTCACCTATACAATCAATTATACATGCAGTCACTTATCAATACAACACTATCATATGCACTCATACACCTATTCAGACACTCACACACCGCCACTCATCCATGAGTTACTCACACACCTAGTCAGTCATGCAAAGAATCAATCACACTCCCATTTACTCACCTAAACAGTTATACACACACCACCTCACTAATTCATACAGACAGTAACGCATAGTTACTCTCTTATGTAATCACTGAAACAAGTACAGACTCATCCATACATGCCACTCTCACAATCACTCAGTCTCACATATAGTTATTTATATACACCATCACTCACATATACTTCCTTTTACATATGTAGTTACTCACATATGTACCACTGAGACATCCATTCACTCACCAACACACCTACCACATACTCTTACCCACCCATACAGCCCTTCACAGATGCACTCTTGAACCCATACACCCAGTGAATCACCTACTCACACATCTATGCACAGTCACACACCTCCAACCCACCCACAAACACACTCAGTCCCCCATACAAATACTCAAGCAAACAATAAATAACCCATATAGACACTAATGTAGCTACTGACCAACCCATGTAGCAGCTTGCACAACAACAGACAGACTGATACAGACATTCACACAGTTTAGTCACTAACCCATGCATTCAGTAAGACACGTTTAATCAGTCACTTATACAATCAGTTACATACCTCCTAAATCCTCCATACAGACACTTATACACCCACTCATTCTTCAATACACCTTGCCATATATATAAAACATATTTAAACTTTACAGAAACACACAGTCACTGGATGATGTAATCAGTGATGTCATCAGTGATGTCATTTGAGATGTCATCAGTGATCTCATCAGTGATGTCACTGACCATGCCATGAATGGTGTAATATGTGACGTCATGAGCAGTGCATTGCGGGGGCACAAGTTATAGTTAACTGAACTAACTATAACGGTGGAACTTCTATGGTTTTGTACGAGTGAAATGTCCACCTAACTATAACGTCCCTGAAACCTATGTTTTTTTCAGTGAATATATATATATATATATATATATATATATATATATATATTATCTACTGGCGGTCGCCAGTAGATAGTTATAGTTAGGACCTATTTTCCATAGGAAATTTGCAACATTCTATTTCCAATAACTTTGGCGCCGGTTGATGAATCTTCGCGAAATTTTCAAAACTCGTGGGTCGCTTCGGTCTGCTCCTATCCTGAAAGTTTCGGGGTGATTCGGCAAGCGGGGGCTGAGAAAAAAGGAGGGTCCCAAAACGTGTTTTCTCCATGTTAATTCCCATAGGAAATTTTAGACACGGCTACAGCCCGAACTGCTGAACGGAATTACACCAAATTTGGCAAAAAGGTAGTGCTTGGTTCAGAAAGCGACCTTTTTTTTAAATGGTGTAAATCCGTTCAGTAGTTGAGGAGGAATTCAAAAAATAAGAGTCAAAAAATCAATTTCCCATAGGAAACTTTATGCAAGGCTACAGTCCGAACTGCTGAACGGAATTACACCACATTTGGCAAAGAGGTAGTTCTTGGTTCAGAAAGAACCCTTTTTGTTAAATGGTGTAAATCCATTCAGTAGTTCCTGAGAAAATCAAAAGTAAAAACATATATATATCTGGGCGGAGCCTAACCACACATGCCATCGTGAGATCTGATTGGCTGTCAGCACTTCATCCTGGAATTGCTGGCAGCCATCTTGGGACCAATATAAATGATAGTACCCCATTGAAATGCATTGTAGTGAATCGAAGATTTTGAGGGTTACCAAAAGGAGAACTATAAAGGGTGATAACAGACTTTAGTTACATTAGAATTCATTTGTTGATGGTACCATACTAATTTCAGGAATTGTGATGTGTTCTAAGGTGATTTTACCCTGTGAAAAACCTTCTGCTGGGATATCATGAATCATGTTTGAGAGAAAACTATTTTCACATGCTTCTCCCATACAGTTTTGGAAGGTGCTCCAGAAGCTAAAATGAGAGCATATTTTCTGTAAATTCACATTATCTTTCTCAGTCATGTGAGAATGAAGTCTGACATTCTCAGTAAAACATGTACATCCAACAAGGGCAGAGACTGTCAGTTGATTCCTTTGTGTTCTACTGCAGCTTCCCAGAGTGTTCTAAAGAACAACTAGAGTGCTAACAGTCTTACTTATGACAAAAGTATGGCACACCTGAAGCCATCTTGATTGGAATAAACTGGTAGCACTTAAAACATTTAATTTAAAAAGGAACAAAATGAGGGGGTTCATTTTGCCATAGAAATTATGGTTAGCTGCAGAAAGAAAATTTAGGGCATGTTTTAAGTGAGATCTCAAATCCTTTTCTATTTCATTAGAAAATTCTGACATGCAGACTGAAACAATCACTTTCAATATCTTCCTGTTATATTTCAACAGGAGCAGCCTGTCAGTTGATGCCTTTGTGTTCTACTGCAGCTTCCCAGAGTGTTCTAAAGAACAACTAGAGCGCTAACAGTCTTACTTATGACAAAAGTATGGCACACCTGAAGCCATCTTGATTGGAATAAACTGGTAGCACTTAAAACATTTAATTTAAAAAGGAACAAAATGAGGGGGTTCATTTTGCCATAGAAATTATGGTTAGTGCTGTAGGAAGAAAAATTAGGACATGTTTTAAGTGAGATCTCAAATATCTTCCTGTTATATTTCAACAGGAGCAGCCTGTCAGTTGATGCCTTTGTGTTCTACTGCAGCTTCCCAGAGTGTTCTAAAGAACAACTAGAGTGCTAACAGCCTTACTTATGACACAAGTATGGCACACCTGAAGCCATCTTCATTGGAATAAACTGGTAACACTTAAAACATTTAATTTAAAAAGGAACAAAATGAGGGGGTTCATTTTGCCATAGAAATTATGGTTAGCTGCAGAAAGAAAATTTAGGGCATGTTTTAAGTGAGATCTCAAATCCTTTTCTATTTCATTAGAAAATTCTGACATGCAGACTGAAACAATCACTTCCAATACCAGCAGTAGACTTCCAGTTAACTCCCTGGTGAGCAGTAGCTTTACTACAGTGATCTAATGAACAACTAGAGTGCTAACATTCTGAATTTATGGCAAATGTGTGACACATCTGAATGCCTTCTTGATGGAATCAAAGTAAAAAACTGAAAGCATTTCCTACTGAGGAGACTGCAGTAAATGATGAAATTAGGAAACTTCATAACAAATAAGTCTCTCAAGATGGCCACCAGAGAAAAACACCACTGCACGACCCTAAAACACGACCCCCTACACTACACAAACACCACTGCACTACCCTAAACCCTAAAACACTAGAACCCAGCACGACCCCCTACAGTACACAAACACCACTGAACTACCCTAAACCATAAAACACTACCCCTACACTACACAAACACCACTGCACTACCCTAAACCCTAAAACACTACCCCCAGCACGACCCCTACACTACACAAACACCACTGCACTACCGTAAACCCAAAACACTACCCCAGCACTACCCCCTACACTACCCAAACACCATTGCACTACCCTAAACCCTAAAACACTACCCCCAGCATGACCCCCTACACTACACAAACACCACTGCACTACCCTAAACCCTAAAACACTACCCCCAGCACGACTCCCTACACTACACAAACACCACTGGACTATCCTAAACCCTAAAACACTACCCCCAGCACGACTCCCTACATTACCCAAACACCACTGCACTACATTAAACCCTAAATCTACCCCCAGCATGACCTCCCACACTACACAAACACCACTGCACTACCCTAAACCCTAAAACACTACCCCCAGCATGACCCCCTACACTACCCAAACACCACTGCACTACACTATACCCTAAAACACGACCCCCTACACTACACAAACACAACTGCACTACCCTAAACCCTAAAACTCTACCCACAGCATGACCCCCTACACTACCCAAACACCACTGCACTACCCTAAACCCCCTACACTATACAAACACCACTGCATTACTCTAAACCCTAAAACACTACCCCCAGCATGACCCCCTCACAACACAAACACCACTGCACTACCCTAAACCCTAAATCGACCCCCAGCACGACCCCTACACTACCCAAACACCACTGCCATACCCTAAAACACTACCCCCAGCATGAACCCCTACACTACCCAAACACCACTGCACTACCCTAAACCCTAAAACACTACCCCCAGCACTACCCCTACACTACACAAACACCACTGCACTACCCTAAACCCTAAAACACTACCCCAGCACTACCCCCTACACTACCCAAACACCACTGCACTAACATAAACCCTAAAACACTACCCCAGATCGACTCCCTACACTACCCAAACACCACTGCACTACCCTAAACCCTAAAACACTACCCCAGCACGACCCCCTACACTACCCATACACCACTGCACTACCCTAAACCCTAAAACACTACCACCAGCAGGACCCCCTACACTACTCAAACACCACTGCACTACCCTAAACCCTAAAACACTACCCCAGCATGACCCCCTACACTACCCATACACCACTGTACTACCCTAAACCCTAAAACACTACCCCCAGCACGACCCCCTATACTACTGCACTACCCTAAACCCTAAAACACTACCCCCAGCACGACCCCTACACTACCCATACACCATTGCACTACCCTAAACCCTAAAACACTACCCCCAGCACAACCCCCTACACTACTGCACTACCCTAAACCCTAAAACACTACCCCCAGCATGACCCCCTACACTACCCAAACACCACTGCACTACCCTAAACCCTAAAACACTACCCCAGCACGACCCCCTACACCACCCAAACACCACTGCACTACCCTAAACCCTAGAAAAGAAACCCCCACCCCATGCCCAATCCCCTTACCTCTCACTCTCGTGGTTCCTCTCTCCTTGTGGTTCCTGCTTCACGTCGTCTCTGAGGGGCGGTGCACGTCGTTGTGAGGAAACCCGAACAGCCTCTGTTTCCTTACAACGACATGGATCGTCTACATGTTTTAGAACGCATGGTCATTTACCATACATACCTTTACAACAAAATTCGTTGTAAAGGCATGCGTGGTAAATGACCATGCGTTCTAAAAATGCATAGTAATGACTTTATGATGTACAACGCATGCGTGGTAATGCATGCGTTGTAATGGTATCGCAAAGTAAAAAGTCGTATAACGGCTGTTTACCGATCGAAGCTGGCCCCTGTTCTTCAGTGAGACGTTTATTTGATTAATTAGGAGGAAGGAATGTGGTTTTTTTACAGAAAAGTGCATTCCCGGCTGTTGTATTGTGAAAGTGTCCGCGTGGCCTGGTTTCTACTTCCGGTGAGAGAGTGGAAGAGTCTGTTTGGATCTAAAGGAGTTCTGTTGTTGGACGGGGCCGGCGCGACATGTCATCAGAAAACATAGCTAATGGAAAGCGTCCTCCTTGGAAGTGAGGAGCAGTGCCATGAGAGGTCAACGAGTGTGCGTCCCACCGCAGTATGACCGTACCGTGTGACCTCATGTGCCACCTCCAGGGTACGGGAGGCAGAAGCTGCATCGCAGGTCCTCTTGAAGACCGTTGTAGCACTAATTCTACATTTTGGTACTAGGGCATTTTAACTTCGTTGTTCCTGCCAGATACAAAGAGAAGATCCTGTGTTATTCAGTGCCCTCGTTACCTTTTTTGTGGGTTGTGGTGCTTGTCTCTTCGCTGCCCCACTGGTGCACACGACTGGGCACCCCACCTCGTGTGCCATCTGCAGGGCCTCTGCCCTCGGATCACTGGTTTTGGTTTCTGGAGTGGCAACATAAACAGTTGCTCCCAAAGGACTAGCCTGAACACTTAGGTGAATATCCCCTGCACCAGCATTCCACGGAAATTCTTTCCTAGCTCTCCCACGTCAACGAGGACGTCATAATAGCACGTCTCCGCTCGTGACACCGTATGACGTCATCGGAGCCATAAGAGGACCTCGTCGGCGTGCTGACGTCAGTTCCACCCATTTTTTCCATGACACCGAGGCAAACAGGGGACCGAGACATTTTCACATGTATACATAGTATAATAAATATATATATATTCACTGACAAAACCATAGGTTTCAGGCAGGTTATAGTTAGAAATTAGCATTTAAAAAACCTTAGAAATTCACTGAAAAAAACATAGGTTTTAGGCATGTTATAGTTAGAAATTAGCATTTAAAAAACCTTAGAAATTCACTGGAAAAACCATAGGTTTCAGGGGCGTTATAGTTAGTTGGACATTTCACTCGTACAAAACCATAGAAATTCCCCCGTTATAGTTAGTTCAGCTAACTATAACTCGCGCGCCCGCAATGCACTGCTGATGACGTCACATATTACATCACTCATGACATGGTCAGTGACATCACTCATGACATCAATGATGACATCTCAAATGACATCACTGATGACATCACTGATGACATCATCCAGTGAATGTGTGTTTTTCTGAAAATTAAATATGTTTTATATATGTATATCTCAAGGTCGATGGAAGAATAAATGGTTATATGTGTCTAAATGGATGATTTTTTTTTGTAAAATTGATTGTATAACTGACTAAGTGTATCTTAGTGAATACATGGGTTAGTGAGTAATGTTTAAATATGAAAATATCTGTATCAGTCTCTCACTTTGTGTATAAGTGGCTGCATGGGTTGGTGAGTAGCTACATGAGTGTCTATATGGGTTATTAGTTGGTTTTTGAGTATCAGTATGAGTGTCTGAGTGTATGTATGGTTCGGTGGGGGTATTACTTAGTGCATAGATGCATGAATGAGTGACTCACTGTTTGTATGTGTTGAAGACAGCATGTGTGCAGGACTGTATAGGTGGATGAGTATGTGTATGGGTGTGTTAGTGAGTGAATGACTGTCTCAATAGTGTCTTTATGAGTAACTACATATGTTTTAAACTAGTATATGTGAGTATTGGTGTATATAAGTGAGTATATGTGAGAGTGAGAGATTGGAAGAGTTCCTGTACAAATAAGTAGGTGTTTCTATAAGTGATTGTTTAAGAGAGTAAGTATGTGTAAGTTTCTGTAGAAGTTTATGTAGAAGTAAGTGTGGTAGTGTGTGTATAACTGTATATGCAAGTAAATGGATGTTTGATACTTTGTTTGCATGTGTGACTATGTGTGTGAGTAACTCTATGGATGAGTGGCGGTGTGTAACAGGATGTATAGATGTATGAGTACATATGATGAGTGAATACATGTATGAGTGACTGTATAGGGACTGTTGGTGAATGAGTGGATGTGTGTGTAGATCTTGGAATTACTGAATAGGTGTGTTGTAACTGGTATTGGTATGTCCATTGTTTTGAAAATGTTAGTTTGTATTTTTGAGTGTGTGTATCAAAGGTTATATTAGGGTGAGAGGAGGTCTGCCACTCTATCACAAGGATGATGTCATCAGTGAAGTCATCAGTGATGTCATTTGAGATGTCATCAGTGATGTCATGAGTGATGTCACTGACCATGTCATGAGTGATGTAATATGTCACGTCATCAGCAGTGCATTATGGAGTAGCGCGAGTTATAGTTAGCTGAACTAACTATAACGGGGGAATTTCTATGGTTTTGTACGAGTGAAATGTCCAACTAACTATAACGCCCCTGAAACCTATGGTTTTTTCAGTGAATATAAATATATATATATATATATATATATATATATATATATATATATATATATATATATTTATATTTATATTTATATATATATATATATATATTTATATATTTATATAGCTATGAAGTGCCAAATCCGTTAATGATGCGTGAGTGGGCCGAATGTAATTTGGAGTCCTCCAAAAGGCTAATGAGAATATTGATAAAATATGCAGATATAGATCGGACAGTGTTACTTGAGGAGATAGCTAAAATCAATGAGGAATTGGATAATATGGAACAAGTGGAGGAAAGCACTAAATTACGCAAGGAGATGACACTGAGACTTAGGAAGGAGGAAGATAAAATCAAGGAACGTAAAACTTACAAGTTCCATCGGGACAAAACCGATTACGATGTGGGCCAGATTTTTACCTTCTCTAAGAAATATGAAGCTTTAAGATGCATCAAAGACAAAAGAACAACAATAATTAATTCAGGCACAATTAGGAATGATGATGCAGCCTCCAGTACATCACGATCGGATTTAAGCTCAGCGCCAGACAGTGATTCTGAACGTGAATCTGGCACAAGTCATGTGAGACAAAACGCACGCTTGATGAGGAACTAGGTTTTTATGCGAGGACAGGAGGCAAACCCTCTGTCCACGTGCACAAAAACCAACTACGGCTAAGCAAGAACTGCAAACGCAAACAAAGAAGGAAGGCAAACAGAATTAGAAACAAATCAAAGAAAACGAGGCGGTTGGAGGAAAGGCAAATAATTAATATGGGATCTATTGATAAGACCATTGTAAACCTATCGAATACAGATCTAAGCGACAATGATAAACAAATCCTAAGTTTGGGACTAACATACTGCCCTGTAAGCAATTTCAGTTATGCAAAAACAAGACTAGATATTTTCAGGAGCACAAAAATTGAAACTCAGAAAATTCCACTTGACAAACAACAAAAAACATGACACGACTGGGGACCCAGTATTCAGGACACAAGATCTGCAAATGTCAACTCAATCGGATATTTCACTTGTTGATGAAATGCAAGAACTTTGGGATCAAAGCTCTACAACTGATAACTATGAAAATGAAATGCCTGAGGCTGTCCCAAACATTTTAGGTCAATCGGTAGATCAGATTGGTACAACTTATGTACGAGGTCCGTCAACCCATTTCAAACCTAAATGTACATTCAATCCAGTCATGATGCGGGACTCAATTGATATTTTTCATGAGTTGATAACTGAGCAGTTGAAAGAACTCAATATCAAAATGAATAAAGGAAAATCAAAATACAATAAACAGAATCATGATTACAATGAATTGTTGAAAAAACTTAAAGCAAATAACAAAATTGTTATCCGCTCCTCGGATAAAGGTGGAAACATAGTGCTAATGTCCAAGGAACAATATTCTAAGGAAGCGTACAAACAATTAAACGATAGAACTTGCTACACGAAGAGCAGTAGCGCAGAACTTAAATCAATGTATGCAGATTTCAATAAAAAGTTGTCGACATGGAAAAATAACAGCTTGATTACTGTACAGGAATTCAAATTTTTAAAAACAACCACCCTGTGGTACCTACGATTTACTTTCTGCCCAAGATCCACAAGGACCCTGTACATCCACCAGGCAGACCAATAATATCAGCCAGGAATGGGTTACTTGAACATACATCCCAATATGTGGATTTCTTCCTTCAAAATTTGGTAAAGGCTTTGCCATCTTATGTGAGCGACACTAGTGACTTTCTGAGAAAACTCAAAGATTTTAAATGGAAACAAGGTTATTTGTTTATAGCCCTTGATGTTAGCTCGCTCTACACTAGCATTCAACATACAGATGGATTAAGTAGCTCTGCACCATTTTCTAGGGAATACAGTGGGCAACACAGAAGACCACAGGAAGATGTTAATTGAAATGGTTGATTTCTGTTTGATAAACAATATCTTTATGTTTAACAATCTTCTTTATAGACAAACTAGGGCGTGGCGATGGGGGCCAGCTTCTCTCCCAGCTACGCGTGTTTACACATGGGCTGGTGGGAGGAGCTGGTCCTCATGACCAAATACCGAGAAATAATGGCAACCAAGGTAAAATTATGGTTGCGTTTCATAGATGATCTGTTCGTCATATGGGATGGCGATGCCAGTGAGGCCCAGGAGTTTGTACAAGCCATAAATGTAAATGATTTAAATTTGTATTTTACTGCGGATATCAGCACCACCACAGTTAGTTTTCTTGACACACAGGTTTACGTAGATGAGAACAAGATAGAAACGAAATTATACCGTAAAGAAACGGCTGGGAATTCAACACTCCATGCCAGCAGCTCACGTGTCAAACATTTAGTGACCAGTATCCCCTACGGGGAAATGCTTCGGCTGAGGCGTACCCATAGTAAAGAAATAGATCTAACAAAAGCTCAGACAGATAGCAAATTACGATTTTTGGAAAGGGGATACTCAGAACAGGTCATCAATAATGCTATTGCTAAATCTATGCGAAAGAGCAGACAAGAGTTGTTAACTGAAAAATTAGCTGCTAATGTTGACGCAAGTATACTCAGAACAGAAACTCACTTTGAGGGAACCAAAAAGAGTTTAGGACTATAATCCAATACAGTAAGCAACACAAAAAGATCCAATCTATAATATCCCGCAACTGGCCTATGGTACTTAATGATCCAGTGATTGGCCATATATTGCCTAAAAGACCATCCATAACATACAGTAGGAGTCGATCTATGAGAGATGACTTAGTTAAAACAAGTCCTGAGATCATAGAGGCAACAAGTTGGCTGCAAACTCATACAGGATTTTTAAATGTAAAACATGTAAGGCATGCCAACAAGGTGACAATAAAATGACCTATATCACTCCTTTTAGTGACAGAAGCTACAAAATATCTAAATTACTTACATGCAGGACAGAATTTGCAGTGTATGTCTTAACATGCCCATGCAACCTACAATACGTAGGGAAGCACAAAGCTACAAGTGCACAAAAGGATACTTCAGCACCTGAGAGTGATTAATAACCAAGACAACACTTATCCGGTAGCTCGCCATTTCAAGAATAAACATCAATCTAAAAGTCAGGATCTCAGGTATTTTGTCATAGATTCAGTACCACCTAGCAGAAGGGGTGGCAATAGAGAGCATAGATTACGCCAGTTGGAAACCAGATATATACTAGAACTTAATACCAAACAACCATCGGGTTTAAACATTACGGAGGATCTTTTTACATGTCTTTAATTATTTATTCTATGCCGATACATTGTGGTGAGGTTTTAGAAATAATTTTAGGAATTTTGTTTTATCAGTGTATTTTGATTGTGGATTTTATTTATATTTATTGGATATTTATTGGCATTTTGGCTTTTAATTATACATATTTATTTATTGATGCATACATAAATGTTTAAGCAAATTGTATCTATTGTGGATTGTATTGTATTGCTTATATGATATTTATTACGTGTATTTATATTTATATGTATATGGATCACAAAAATGTCAACAATGACAATACCAATGGTATGATTCCCATAATCACAATCGTGAACATCTAACTGATCCACTATGCCTGATATTCAATCAATCTGAGTATTTAAACTGGGAGTATAAAATCTGCAATTAATAATGATCAAAATAGAGATGAAGACCACCACTGTAAATGCTTTAGCTCAGAGCTGGATACTGGGGCTCCAGTACCATGAATGTACATATACAATTTAGCTGTGGCAAATGCGTATGAAAACGTAATTATTTAAAATAAGAAGTTTTAGTACCTTGAAATACAACATTGGTAAATTTGGTTTTAATACAACATTCACGGAAGCACTTTAGCACTATTTTGCACTGTTAGAATCTTTGCACAATTTTATTCTTTTTACAATTTTAACGTAATGTAATTTTCATGTATTTGAATTTGACTGATTAACCAGTATAACTCGGTAATTCTCAATAGGACAAATATACTATGAATTACTATGTAGTCTTTCGTCCATGTTAACTGAAAATCATGTGTTAATCATTACGTTTGTGCAACACTGAAGAATGGGGACGGGGAGCAGTTTCAGAAAAAGGGGCCTAGGTCCAGTACCAATGCTCCCAAGAACTAACATGTAATCACTATATGGTAACTGTTCCTGAAGTTAAGATTCATAACCAATTTGGTTATGTTGGCGAAGGAGATGGAAGGGAAAAGAAGAAAAAAGAAGAAGGAGGTCTCTATATGTGGTTCCCTATTGACAAAGGTCGGGGAATTTCTCCTTTAGGAATTAGTGCCCTCACACACCCTTTCAGGTGTCATGCTTCATCATCGGGCGTTGCTCCTCATGGGGGTGGCGCTGCTGTCCCCCACGGGCCCCGCGAGAGGGCTCTTTGTCGGAGATCTTTTTAGGAGACGCCGCAGTTGTGCATGCGGGTGTGTGGGCCTAAAAGGGTTAGTGCTAGTGTATAAAATTACCCCACCAGTACTGTGGGAAAAAGTTTATTCGTTGGTCTGGGAGGTAAGGATAAAAGTATTATACAGGGGCGTTGGGGCACCTCTATTGACAGATAACATAGAGGTCAGGGTATTACTCCACTGCTCCTAGTGCCCGTGTGTGACTGTGAGTGTGCGTGTTGGTCAACATGTTTCGCGCTATCATTGGGTCCCTACTGGATCCCCGTGCGCTTCAAAAGCAATGCACTTATATGTGTGACTACGTTCACCCCTAATTCTAACAAAATCCAAAAACTGATTAAAAGACATTGGGGTATTCTGCAGACAGGGATACTTGACCCAGGACCAACTCCATTGTTCTCATATAAAAGGACACAGAATTTCAAAGACCTTTTGGTACACACACGACCTAAACAAAACATCAAGACTCAACCCACTCTGTGGGCTCTACCACCTGTTGAGGGTCATCATCCATGTGGTACCTGCTCCATTTGTCCACTGACGGAGGCATCGAAAACAATCGACCTTGGTCTGGCCAGACCATGGGTACAAAAACGACATACAAACTGTAATACTAGAAACTGCATTTATCTTATCACGTGTCCATGTCATAAAAGATACGTGGGAATGACAACCAGACCTGTAAAACTACGCATAGGGGAACATAAAAGCACGATACGGTGCAAGAAGACCAACACAAGATTACAAAATCACTTTCTAGAAATGAATCATACTCCCAATAACCTCAAATGGACCATCATCGAGGCCAATGCCAACTGGACTACCACCACGCTGTTCAGGCAAGAACAACGCTGGGTGTTCCGATTGAGGAGTAACACACAAGGACTTAATGATGATATCCCGTGGTCTGAACTTGTGACCTAGTTTGATGGAAGGCCTATACGAATACTGGTTTAGGAGGGAGGCCCACCCCAGTAACATTATGGAGGGTACACCCACCATTGACCACTGGTCATAGAAGGATATAACTTTCTTAATTGTAAATGTTAACAGTACCAGGGGTGAGCCATCAAACCCCTCTTCTACATCTACACCCATTAGGAGTAACAGCATGGCTCTTTAGAACTTTTAACCCCATCAGACTGGTGCCCCGCTACTGAGAAAAGATGCAACCATTATAACCAAACATTTGGACATAAGAGGCTAACGCCTCCAAATGTAATCACAATTGAATGTAGTAGATGGTTGTATGCTCTGAGTGAATTCAACCTAGTACCGTACAATAGGCACTATACTTTCACCGCTACTCACCATGTGGTTGGTCCCCACGGCAGTTCAATTTGGCACAAATAAACACAATACAGGACACTTGGGCTCCGGAAATTTCTGTAATGGCCCCTGACCCGGGACGCCTAGATCCCCCATCTCCAAGCAAGGAGCATTGTCATCTTGTAAGGGGGTGGCTCTCGGTGATAAGATGTATAAGCTAGTATTTTACACATCGAGCTGATATCCTTTTGTTGCATAACTTTATTGAGACACAGCGAGGTCAATGATACCACTCCCCACATGACTAGGAGCAATTGAATCAACAACACCATCGTAACTGCACTAGGACTCTATCCATCTTTGTCCAAGAGTAGTACGATTTTGATGTTTTACATCTGACTATAATGGCATAAAATAGGAGCCTTTAGTTCATAGGGAACCACTATAAGATGGCCGCCGACATGTTATTTACATTCCACACTCCTCCGATCCCGGGTGACGTCACTCATGGCACGCCCTCCCAATTCCCGTCACTTCTGCCTGCAAGCATTCATAATCGGATGGACGCCGCTTCAAATTCTCCGGCATCCATCCAGCGGCAGGGCAGGTAATGGGCCAGAACGAAGGGGACTGAATGTGAGTATTACTCCGCTGCTTCAACTAGTCAACGACAGGTACGTTGAGCATGCATGGGGCTGACTTCGACTCTCTTGATCCACAGAGATTCCCCTCGAGACCGCGGGGACAGCCGAAGAGGCACAAGACTTTGCTTTTTAAGGGGTAATCAGTATGTAATTTTAGAATGAGTGTGTATGAGCTATGGTGAATAGACCTCACGTATCTATAAGTATTTCTCATGACCTAACTTGGGTATGATATCTCCCGGCATTACGTGATACTTAATTACGTGATAAGAACTTCACGCACAAAACGCGCGTTTGCATTACCTAAGCACTGGTGGCCACCATGATGATAAACGAGTGTTTTTTTCACACCGCACTCGGTAAAAACGTGTATGCACAGCCAACACAGACAAGTGCATGAAATCTCACCAATGATGCAAGACAAAGACAGCTGCTGCTGTCACACGTGCACATGAGGCAGTGATAGTATCTCTAGGGCACGTTTTCCCATACACTGCGAGCACGATATGTCAGGCGATAACGCAACAGTACAATAAATCTATTGTGGATCGCTATTCGCCATTACTCATGTTTGTCTCTATATGTGTGTCTTGTTCTTTTCCCTTTGGCTCTAACCATAAGGTAACAGGTTGGAACACGAGAGAGGTGTTCCTTCAAGCGCAAGTAACGCATACAATCCTGAGAGAAGGTACCATAGGAAGATAGGGTGTCTTTTCCCTACTCCTATTTAATTATATTTTATTTCACTTTCACACGGTCCTGACGAAGCGCACGGGGATCCAGTAGGGACCCAATGATAGCGCGAAACATGTTGACCAACACGCACACTCACAGTCACACACGGGCACTAGGAGCAGTGGAGTAATACCCTGACCTCTATGTTATCTGTCAATAGAGGTGCCCCAACGCCCCTGTATAATTCTTTTATCCTTACCTCCCAGACCAACGAATAAACTTTTTCCCACAGTACTGGTGGGGTAATTTTAAACACTAGCACTAACCCTTTTAGGCCCACACACCCGCATGCACAACTGCGGCGTCTCCTAAAAGATCTCCGACAAAGAGCCCTCTCGCGGGGCCCGTGGGGACAGCAGCGCCACCCCCACGAGGAGCAACGCCCGATGATGAAGCATGACACCTGAAAGGGTGTGAGGGCACTAATTCCTAAAGGAGAAATTCCCCGACCTTTGTCAATAGGGAACCACATATAGAGACCTCCTTCTTCTTTTTTCTTCTTTTCCCTTCCATCTCCTTCGCCAACATAACCAAATTGGTTATGAATCTTAACTTCAGGAACAGTTACCATACAGTGATTACAATCATTACGTTTGCACTAGTCACTTTATAAGCCAATGACTGATACCAAGCTATGTCATGTGATCAAGGCCCGTGGAGGGGCTGAAACGCGTTATGGCGACTTGCACGAGCAATAAATAATTTTCACCTACTTGTGGTCCGTATCCGTTCCTGTCAGAAGACGTTTTAGGTAACGGTAACTCTGGATATATATATATATATATATATATATGTATATATATATTCACTGAAAAAACCATAGGTTTTAGGGACAGTTATAGTTAGTTGGACATTGCACTCGTACAAAACCCGTGAAATTCCCCTGTTATAGTTAGTTCAGCTAACTATAACTCGCGCCCCGCAATGCACTGCTGATGACGTCACATATTACATCACTCATGACATGGTCAGTGACATCACTGATGACATCACTGATGACATCTCAAATGACATCACTGATGACATCACTGATGACATCATCCAGTGACTGTGTGTTTCTGTAAAGTTTAAATATGTTTAATATATATAGGGAAAGGCGTATTGAAGAATGAGTGGGTGTATAAGTGTCTGAATGGATGATTTAGTACGTGAGTGACTGACTCTACAAGTGAGTGATTAAACGTATCTTACTGAATGCATGGGTTAGTGACTAAACTGTGTGAATGTCTGTATCCGTCTGTTTGTTGGTGTGTAAGTGGATGCATGGATTTGCGAATAGCTACATGAGTGTCTATATGGGTTATTGATTGGTTCTCTGAGTATCTGTATGGCTGCCTGAGTGTTTGTGTGGGTGGGGTGTGTGTGACTCTATACATAGATGTGTGAGTGGGTGATTCACTGGGTGCATGATTTCAAGAGTGCATCTGTGATGGACTGCTTGGGTGGGTGAGTGTGTGTATGGGTGTGTTAGTGAGTGAATGTATATCTCAGTGGTACATGTGCGAGTAACTACATATGTAAAAGGCAGTATATATGTGTGTTAGAGTATTTAAATGGCTATAAGTGAGAGTGTGTTATTGTGAGAGTGGCTGTATGGATGCGTGTGTGCTTGTATCAGTTATTGTATAAGAGCGTAAGAATGTGCTAGTATTTGTATGAGTAAGTGAGCTGGTGTGTGTATAACTGTATAGGTGAGTAAATGGGTGTGTGATTAATTTTTGCATGACTGACTAGGTGTGTGAGTACCTCTATGGATGAGTGGCGGTGTGTGAGTGTTTATATAGGTGTATGAGTGCATATGATAGTCCTGTACTGAGTGACTGTAAGTATGAGTGACTGTACAGGTGAGTGAGTGGATGTGTGTGTAGACCTAAGAATCAGTGAGTGGGTATGTAGTTTTTGGTGTTGGAGTGTCTATGGTTTTGAGAATGGCAGTCTGTAATTTAGAGTGGGTGTATCAAAAGTTATATTAGGGTGTGAGAAGATGCATGAAATTATCACATGGATGATGTCATCAGTGATGTCATTTGAGATGTCATCAGTGATGTCATCAGTGATGTCACTGACCATGTCATGAGTGATGTAATATGTGACGTCATCAGCAGTGCATTGCGGGGCGCGAGTTATAGTTAGCTGAACTAACTATAACAGGGGAATTTCACGGGTTTTGTATGAGTGCAATGTCCAACTAACTATAACTGTCCCTAAAACCTATGGTTTTTCAGTGAATTTCAAAGGTTTTTAAATGCTAATTTCTAACTATAACGTGTCTGAAACCTATGGTTTTTTCAGTGAATTTCAAAGGTTTTTAAATGCTAGTTTCTAACTATGCCAACAGAGGTAGGACATGTGAAGAAAGAAGAAAAACGCACAGAAAGAAGCAAAAGATGTGCAGAAAGAACCAACAGAGGAGCAGAAAGAGGCCTTGTTGCAAAATCATCCTGTGCCCATAACTTTTTCAGACGGGTACTGGTGGTAACTGACTCTGACTAACCAGAGCCAGTGCGCGTTTGCACAGTGGTGAAGGGAGGGGGCCTGAGGTGACATGTGTGCAAACGCGCCCCGTGGCGCGTTTTAAGTTGCGGGATTAAGTCCCCTTGAATCCTGAGGGTCCCTGGGGCCCAACTAGCCCCCAGGTACCTACAGTTAGGACCACAGAGCTGAGTTGCAGAGAGGCGTTCCGAGGCCACGCACTTTTTTCACCTCTCTGCAACGCAACTCTGTTGTGCTTACTGAAGGTACCTGGTGGGCTAGTTGGCCCCCAGGATTCAAAGGGAATTGACTCCCCAACTTAAAACGCACCATAGGGCGTGTTTGCGCACATGTCACCTGAGGCCCCGCCCCCTCCCTTCACCACTGTGCAAACGCGCCCCGTGGCGCGTTTTAAGTTGGGGGATTAGGTCACCTTGAATCCTGAGAGTCCCTGGGGCCCAACTAGCCCACCAGGTACTTCCAGTAAGCACCACAGGCCTGCGTTGCAACGCCTGTAACAAATTGTGCAGTTGTGTTTAGGTAGTGAAGAGGGTCGTGCAGGGGTAGTGTTTTAGGGTTTAGGGTAGTGCAGTGGTGTTTGTGTAGTGTAGGGGGTCATGCTGGGGGTAGATTTAGGGTTTAGGGTAGTGCAGTGGTGTTTGGGTAGTGTAGGGAGTTGTGCTGGGGGAGTGTTTTAGGGTTTAGGGTAGTACAGTGGTGTTTGGGTAGTGTAGGGGGTCGTGCTGGGGTTAGTGTTTTAGGGTTTTAGGGTTTAGGGTAGTGCAGTGGTGTTTGGGTAGTGTAGGGGATACTGCTGGGGGTAGTGTTTTAGGGTTTAGGGTAGTGCAATGGTGTTTGGGTAGTGTAGGGGTACTGCTGGGGGTAGTGTTTTAGGGTTTAGGGTAGTGCAGTGGTGTTTGGGTAGCGTAGGGGTACTGCTGGGGGTAGTGTTTTATGGTTTAGGGTAGTGCAGTGGTGTTTGGGTAGTGTAGGGGTTCGTGCTGGGGGTAGTTTTTAGGGTTTAGGGTAGTGCAGTGGTGTTTGTGTAGTGTAGGAGGTCGTGTTTTAGGGTTTAGGGTAGTGCAGTGGTCTTTGGGTAGTGTAGGGAGTCGTGCGGGGGTATTGTTTTAGAGTTTAGGGTAGTGCAGTGGTCTTTGGGTAGTGTAGGGGGTTGTGCGGGGGTAGTGTTTTAGGGATTAGGGTAGTGCATTGGTATTTGGGTAGTGTAGGGGGTCATGCGGGGGTAGTGTTTTAGGGTTTAGGGCAGTGCAGTGGTGTTTAGGTAGTGTAGGGGGTCGTGCTGGGGGAGTGTTTTAGGGTTTAGGGCAGTGCAGTGGTGTTCGGGTAGTGTAGGGGGTCGTGCTGGGGGAGTGTTTTAGGGTTTAGGCCAGTGAAGTGGTGTTCGGGTAGTGTAGGGGGTCGTGCTGGGGGAGTATTTTAGGGTTTAGGGTAGTGCAGTGGTGTTCGGGTAGTGTAGGGGGTCATGCTGGGGGCAGTGTTCTAGGGTTTAGGGCAGTGCAGTGGTGTTCGGGCAGTGTAGGGGGTCGTGCTGGGGGTGGTGTTTTAGGGTTTAGGGCAGTGCAGTGGTGTTCGGGCAGTGTAGGGGTCGTGCTGGGGGTGGTGTTTCAGGGTTTAGGGCAGTGCAGTGGTGTTCGGGCAGTGTAGGGGGTCGTGAAGGGGGTGGTGTTTCAGGGTTTAGGGCAGTGCAGTGGTGTTCGGGCAGTGTAGGGGGTCGTGCTAGGGGTGGTGTTTCAGGGCTTAGGGCAGTGCAGTGGTGTTTGGGCAGTGTCGGGGGTCATGCTGGGGGTGGTGTTTCAGGGTTTGGGGCAGTGCAGTGGTGTTCGAGCAGTAAAGGGGGTCATGCTGGGGGTGGTGTTTCAGGGTTTAGGGCAGTGCAGTGGTGTTCGGGCAGTGTAGGGGGCGGTGCAGGGGTGGTGTTTCAGGGTTTAGGGCAGTGCAGTGGTGTTCGGGCAGTGTAGGGGGTGGTGCAGGGGGTGGTGTTTCAGGGTTTAGGGCAGTGCAGTGGTGTTCGGGCAGTGTAGGGGTCATGCAGGGGGTGGTGTTTCAGGGTTTAGGGCAGTGCAGTGGTGTTCGGGCAGTGTAGGGGGCGGTGCAGGGGGTGGTGTTTCAGGGTTTAGGGCAGTACAGTGGTGTTCGGGCATTGTAGGGGGTGGTGCTGGGGCTGGTGTTTCAGGGTCTAGTGCAGTGGTGTTCGGGCAGTGTAGGGGGTCGTGCTGGGGCTGGTGTTTCAGGGTTTAGGGCAGTGCAGTGGTGTTTGGGCAGTGTAGGGGATCGTGCTGGGGCTGGTGTTTCAGGGTTTAGGGCAGTGCAGTGGTGTTCGGGCAGTGTAGGGTGTTGTGCTGGGGCTGGTGTTTCAGGGTTCAGGGCAGTGCAGTGGTGTTCAGGCAGTGTAGGGGGTTGTGCTGAGGCTGGTGTTTCACGGTTTAGGGCAGTGCAGTGGTGTTCGGGCAGTGTAGGGGGTCGTGCTGGGGCTGGTGTTTCAGGGTTTAGGGCAGTGCAGTGGTGTTCGGGCACTGTAGGCGGTCGTGCTGGGGCTGGTGTTTCAGGGTTTAGGGCAGTGCAGTGGTGTTCGGGCAGTGTAGGGGGTTGTGCTGGGGCTGGTGTTTCAGGGTTTAGGGCAGTGCAGTGGTGCTCGGGCAGTGTAGGGGGTCGTGCTGGGGGTGATGTGTCAGGGTTTAGGGTAGTGCAGTGGTGTTCGGGCAGTGTAGGGGTCGTGCAGGGGCTGGTGTTTCAAGGTTTAGGGCAGTGCAGTGGTGTTCGGGCAGTGTAGGGGGTCGTGTTGGGGCTGGTGTTTCAGGGTTTTGGGCAGAGCAGTGGTGTTCGGGCAGTGTAGGGGGTCATGCTGGGTGTAGTGTTTCAGGGTTTAGGGCAGTGCAGTGGTGTTCGGGCAGTGTAGGGGGTCGTGCTGGGGGTGGTGTTTCAGGGTTTAGGTCAGTGGTGTTCGGGCAGTGTAGGGGGTCTTGCTGGGGGTGATGTTTCAGGGTTTAGGGCAGTGCAGTGGTGTTCGGGCAGTGTAGGGGGTCTTGCTGGGGGTAGTGTTTCAGGGTTTAGGGCAGTGCAGTGGTGTTCGGGCAGTGTAGGGGGTCATGCTGTGGGTGGTGTTTCAGGGTTTAGGGCAGTGCAGTGGTGTTCGGGCAGTGTAGGGGGTCGTGAAGGGGTGGTGTTTCAGGGTTTAGGGCAGTGCAGTGGTGTTCGGGCAGTGTAGGGGGTCGTGCTAGGGGTGGTGTTTCAGGGTTTAGGGCAGTGCAGTGGTGTTCGGGCAGTGTAGGGGGTCATGCAGGGGCTGGTGTTTCAGGGTTTAGGGCAGTGCAGTGGTGTTCGGGCAGTGTAGGGGGTCGTGCTAGGGGTGGTGTTTCAGGGTTTAGGGCAGTGCAGTGGTGTTCGGGCAGTGTAGGGGGTCATGCAGGGGCTAGTGTTTTAGGGTTTAGGGTAGTGCAGTGGTGCTTGTGTAGTGTAGGGGGTCGTGCTGGGGGTAGTGTTTTAGGGTTTAGGGTAGTGCAGTGGTGTTTGTGTAGTGTAGGGGGTCATGTTTTAGGGTA
This sequence comes from Calotriton arnoldi, assembly GCA_963921515.1. Lineage (NCBI taxonomy): Eukaryota > Metazoa > Chordata > Amphibia > Caudata > Salamandridae > Calotriton > Calotriton arnoldi. Next base: position 484,247 of record CAWUFW010013261.1, read on the forward strand.
GTGCAGTAGTGTTTGGGTAGTGTAGGGGGTCGTGCTGGGGGTAGTGTTTTAGGATTTAGGTTAGTGCAGTGGTGTTTGGGTAGTGTAGGGGGTCGTGCTGGGGGTAGTGTTTTAGGGTTTAGGGTAGTGCAGTGGTGTTTGTGTAGTGTAGGGGGTCGTGCTGGGGGTAGTGTTTTAGGGTTTAGGGTAGTGCAGTGGTGCTTGTGTAGTGTAGGGGGTCGTGCTGGGGGTAGTGTTTTAGGGTTTAGGGTAGTGCAGTGGTGTTTGTGTAGTGTAGGGGGTCATGTTTTAGGGTAGTGCAGTGGTGTTTGGGTAGTGTAGGGGGTCGTGCTGGTGGTAGTGTATTAGGATTTAGGTAGTGCAGTGGTGTTTGGGTAGTGTAGGGGGTCGTGCTGGGGGTAGTGTTTGAGGGTTTAGGATAGTGCAGTGGTGCTTGTGTAGTGTAGGGGGTCGTGCTGGGGGTAGTGTTTTAGGGTTTAAGGTAGTGCAGTGGTGTTTTTGTAGTGTAGGGGGTCATGTTTTAAGATGCAATGCTCCAATACCTGACCAGTCTGCACTACATAAAACTGCAAAAAAACTTTAAAAAAAAGTGTTTTGCACACTTTTGTCATTGGGCTATATGTGGGCTACATCTGGGTAATATTTGTGCTACATTTGGGCTCTTTTTTCACTGGTGGCCATCTTGGAAGACTTCTTTGTTATGAAGCTTCCTAATTTCTTCATTTACTGCAGTCTCCTCAGTAGGAAATGCTTTCAGTTTTTACTTTGATTCCATCAAGAAGGCATTCAGATGTGTCTCACATCTGCCATAAATTCAGAATGTTAGCACTCTAGTTGCTCATTAGATCACTGGAGTAAAGCTACTGCTCACCAGGGAGTTAACTGGTAGTCTGCTGCTGGTATTGAAAGTGATTGTTTCAGTCTGCATGTCAGAATTTTCTAATGAAATAGAAGATGATTTGAGATCTCACTTAAAACATGCCCTAATTTTTCTTTCTGCAGCACTAACCATAATTTCTATTTCAAAAAGAACCCCTCATTTTGTTCCTTTTTAAATTAAATGTTTTAAGTGTTACCGGTTTATTCCAATCAAGATGGCTTCAGGTGTGCCATACTTTTGTCATAAGTAAGGCTGTTAGCGCTCTAGTTGTTCTTTAGAACACTCTGGGAAGCTGCAGTAGAACACAAAGGCATCAACTGGCAGGCTGCTCCTGTTGAAATATAACAGGAAGATATTTGAGATCACACTTGAAATATGTCCTAATTTTTCTTTCTACAGCACTAACCATAATTTCTATGACAAAATGAACCCCATCATTTTGTTCCTTTTTAAATTAAATGTTTTAAGTGTTACCAGTTTATTCCAATCGAGATGGCTTCAGGTGTGCCATACTTTTGTCATAAGTAAGGCTGTTAGCACTCTAGTTGTTCTTTAGAACACTCTGGGAAGCTGCAGTAGAACACAAAGGCATCAACTGGCAGGCTGCTCCTGTTGAAATATAACAGGAAGATATTTGAGATCACACTTGAAACATGTCCTAATTTTTCTTTCTACAGCACTAACCATAATTTCTATGACAAAATGAACCCCATCATTTTGTTCCTTTTTAAATTAAATTGTTTAAGTGTTACCAGTTTATTCCAATCAAGATGGCTTCAGGTGTGCCATACTTTTGTCATAAGTAAGGCTGTTAGCACTCTAGTTGTTCTTTAGAACACTCTGGGAAGCTGCAGTAGAACACAAAGGAATCAACTGACAGTCTCTGCCCTTGTTGGATGTACATGTTTTACTGAGAATGTCAGACTTCATTCTCACATGAGTGAGAAAGATAATGTGAATTTACAGAAAATATGCTCTCATTTTAGCTTCTGGAGCACCTTCCAAACCTCCATGGGACAAGCATGAGAAAATAGTGTTCTCTCTAACATGATTCATGATATCCCAGCAGAAGGTTTTTCACATGGTAAAATCACCTTAGAATACACCACAATTCCTAAAATTAGTATGGTACCATCAACAAATAAATTCTAATGTAACTAAAGCCTGTTATCACCCTTTATAGTTCTCCTTTTGGTGACCCTCAACATCTTCTATTCACTACAATGCATTTCAATGAGGTACTATCATTTATATTGGTCCCAAGATGGCTGCCAGCAATTCCAGGATGAAGTGCTGACAGCCAATCAGATCTCACAATGACATGTGTGGTTAGGCTCCGCCCAGATATATATGTGACTTTACTTTTGATTTTCTCAGGAACTACTGAACGGATTTACACCATTTAAGCAAAAGGCACGACACTGAACCAAGGGCTACCTCTTTGCCAAATTTGGTGTAATTCCGTTCAGCAGTTCGGGCTGTAGCTGCGACTAAAGGTTCCTATGGAAAAATGAATGGGGAAAACGTGTTTTGGGACCCCCTTTTTCTCGGCCCCCGCTTGACGTATCACCCCGAGACTTTCAGGATAGGAGCGGACCGGAGCGCCCCAACAAGTTGGAAACTTTCGCGAACATTCGTCAACCGGCG